>CP092869.1:851338-930619 GCA_030710605.1 Cordylochernes scorpioides | reverse complement strand
GCTTATGAATATCATACTCCCTCAAATTTTGTTCTGGACTAAAGAACGTATCAATTCACTACATAAACAAAAGCTTTTTTATTAAGCCATATCATTTTACATAGACTCGACTCATAGCTCCAAGAAGGAAAAGCAAATAACAGTAGAAAGTATCAATATGAAAAATTTAAGAAAAATTAGAAAAAAGGTCAAGTGTTGATATAAAAACAAAAAAGGACATATCCCTGCCAGCTGAAATGAGCATTTTAGATGTCGCTCTGTCATACTCATATGAGCGATCAGGATATGCTTTTTCTGTTTTTAGTACCAATATGTAAATAGGTATTCAGTTATATTCAGTCTTGCTGGAGAGTCATGGCAAACTACTGTGGTTATTTCAGTCATCTTTCATTTTATTTTCATATTCGTCTTTAATCACCTTGGTGATACGTCTTCAATTAGTTTTTCATTTATTGATTCCTCACATCTTTTATTTCCTTTTTCTTTTGATGCTTCTTTCTATTGAAGTATAATTCAAGATAGTCGTATTATTTATTATTATTTATCTTATTTATTATTATATATTTATATTTATTATGAGGCTGATCTGATTCCAAATATCTAAGGGTATATGGTGATACATCAGGTTGTAAAAGTGCCGCGTTTTCCCACCGTTAGATGTCCCAGAATGTCATCTCTGGTCAGATGGTGACAGTGACCTTGGGTGAACAGTGAAACTGGTCTTTCTCCCTCTTCTTTATCTAGAACATTTTGGCAGATTTTCCGATTTTATAACTTCTCTCTTAGGATGTTATGAAATCCTAGCCGCACTTACAAGTATGAATTGTATGAATACCATAACCTGAAATCATGTTATATAGAATTGCTTATTTGACTAAATTTGCAAGACTCTTGTTCTGGATTTTTTTTGGTATGAAAATAAGTCTCAATTATAGAGATTATTATTAAAGGAAAATTTATAATGGATTTTTAAATAGGGAGTAGGGTTTCCTTTTTTAAAAATACCTTCCATGTAATATATAGGAAAAAGTTATTTATTGACATAGATTCATTTTCGAAACTATTTTAAAGGCGTAAGATTCTTTTTAAAATTAAGCAATATCTACTGCCCTTACTGCAATGAAAAATTAATGGGGGGGCCTGGCTCATCAGTGGTGAACCCTCCCAGCGGTTTCGCCAGTTTAATCTACCATACCCCTGTTATATTGCATTTTTGTAACTTCCTTTTATAGTGATGCTGTTGATAGACTATTGGAATGGGTATTTTAGATGAACTATGGACATAAGCTTTGAGGACAGTAGAATTACATACATTTATAAATATATAATATACTTCACATATATCATAGATCAATAATAGACGTTTTAAAATAATAGCGAAATATTCACTCATTAGACAATATATGCACGAGAGCGCTTTCTAAGTTTACTCTTCCTTTAATATAAATGAGATTCATTTGTCGGAAGGATATTAATCCATAAAAACAAAGGTCACACTCCCGTCAAAATATCTCTATTTTGGCCATATATTTGAACTTACCACTCTATCAGCTAAACATCTTTTTGGGATATTGTTAATATTCCATTTGATCTCCCTTGTGTGAATTTCAGGTGAGTTAAAGTCCGCCCTTGACTAAGGAGAGCCATTTCCCAAAACCATGGTCTCTAGGTGGACACTTCTCAGTTTTCCAAAGCTGGTGTTGTGGCTTTGTCATCTACCCTAGGCCGCTAGTTTGCGGCGACGGTCAATAGAGGGCGTCTTTTGACGTTTATTTTGAAGGGAGAGGCTACTTTTATTTTTATAAATATTTTTCTAATGGTGCACAATTGAAACAGCAATTTAAAAAATATGGCTTATATGCATATGGTAGATTTACATAACTAGAGAAAATGGTTAAGATGTAAATGTAAACATACCCTCTTATAATATGTATATATATAAGATGATAAACTTTCTATATATTGCCACGTTGAAAATTAGTGAAGACAAAAACTTCAGGAGGTGACAACAATTTATTTCAGGCAAGGACAAACTATGAATGGTAAACAAAAGATAAGCCATGAGGGAAATTTACAGAGTAGCAAAATATAAACATAAAATGATCACTCTGTTAATAAAAATAATAAAATTAATAAATACCTCGTTGCAATATTTTATTGATGAATTCCGTCTATTCATTGGAAAATACCTCTCTGAGACGAATAAACCTCTATGGATACTGTGACATCTGGTTTCCCTCTTCACAAGATCCAAGACTACGTAGGTGGTAGTCAAGGAGGTACTACTTGGGGACGGCGGGATTAAAGAAAAGGTCAGCTGAGGAAGAGACCGGGAGGGTGAACAGACAGTCTGGTGACATCGACGTTGTGAGAGGAAACGACAAGTTGTCTTCGCGAGTGTAGCCGTGTGGATGATCCTGGAAGAAGTTACCAGAGAAGTTTGCCTGACCTGGGCGGCTGTTGGCGAGGAAGATTCTTCTGGTGACGAACATTGGAGACATCTAATTCTTAATTCTATTAGCAGCTACTGGTGATACAGTACGTCGTGCTGTATCTACATAGAACTCCCTTGTTGTTTAGAAACCTTGTACGCAAACATCGAAGGCTGAAAAGCGTCATAACAATACTATCCATCAATTTGGTCTCTCTTCACAAGAACCAGGTGATTACTTTTCTAAAGATATTTTCAATCAAAATTCATTCTCATATCTTCTAAAATGGAGAGAATTGAGAAGAGGTTTCTTACTGGTCTATATGTGAGATGAGATGGACCTTGGGGACATCTGACGAGGGCTCACGCTGATGGTGAAGTTGCTGTTTATTTCTGGCCTTGTTGTAGGCTTATATATCTTTGCCGAGAGGAAGTATTGGGTTTCAGCGGATGCTATAAGGGCGTGGATAGGAATAAATGTCATTGTACACTCTTATCTAGACCTTTATTAGAGAGAGAGAGAATTTATTTTTCTTATCTATCTGGACAATATTAAAGGATTATCTTTTCTTGCTGGAATAGCCCTAAGATAGTGTCGTTCGTTTTTGACTAGAATTGACCTCCCTGTAGTGATTAATTTTTCATATTGTCACGTATAAAATTAAGAAAGGCAAACTTCAGGATGACATAGAAATTTATTCAAGGCAAAGCACAAACTAACATTTATAAAATACAAGAGAATTAATAAGGAAAGTATACAGAGAGTAGCAAGATATATAAAAAATATCTGAATAGTAATCTGTTCATAAAATATATATATTTATATAAGAATTACGCTACATAGCTCCTCCTTAATGGAAACTGAGGCTCACAGCTTAATATCTTGTTCCTACTAATATGGATCTGACGTATTTATGCCAATAATTTCTTCGGAGTCTTGAAACTTTGTTCCTAGCAATTTGACGTCTTATTTCTTGAGGCGTGAAGAGTAGCTTTGTCGTCGTAACGTCTATAGGGACATCGTCATCTTAGAGGGAAGTCTTGGCTTTGACACGGCCTTGGAATTGTGGAGCCAGTCTCGGAAATTTTAGATTACAGCACCCATGTACTGAGGGTCTTCTCGGCGATCTTCAGTTTGTCTTCTCTAATTCACCCACCATCTCCAGGAAAGACAAACTTCAGGATGACACAACAATTTATTTGAGACACAAACAAAAACTAAAATTTAAAAAATACAAGAGAAACAATAAGTAAAGTATACAGAGTAGCAAGATATAAATATCAAAATTGATAATATGAAATTTGAAAAAAAAAAAATGCTCCGATGGCCCCAAATTCTTGAAAAGGTACAACCCCACCAGTGAGTGCAAGTAACCAAACGTTTTTATGGCACATTTGTAAGTGCAAAGTCGAACTGCTTTTCCCATCTGTAGACATGTGGTGTACTTACAGTAAAAGCAGCGGCCTACTTCAACCCACCATGATTACCATGTCCTGTACCACGTGTACTAGGAATAAACAAAAAAAATCAATTTTCAAACAAACAAAAGAGAATTAAAGAATAGTTTATACAAAATCATCATTCGGGAGCATCCCTCAACTGCAGAAAGTTTATCTCTAGGCTATAATTTGACTTCTCAAGGATCAAGAAAGATTCCATTAATTTCGTCTTTTTGCTCACTTAAGGTTGAGGTAATAAAGAACGTAATATTCAATGTATTCTTCCCATTTTTTCAAAAAAATATCATATTAACGCTATTAAAACGTACCCCATGCTTCAAATGGCTAAGAGAAATGCTTGTTAGAGCATCAGTTAATAAATAATTAGATAAAGTAACTAATTGAGAATTATCTCCAGAAAGAAAAAAAATCGACGAAGATGAATGTTCATCTTCCTTAAATACCCTTGAAAAACATTACAAAAACATGAAAGAAGAAATTGCCTAGGTATTTACAGAATAATATATGTACCTTCTTTGGTTGAAATTTTGTTTTTAAAATCATATTTCTTGATGCAACAACTATTACTCTTTATTATTTTATGGCGCCTATGTGTATTGGTCTATCTGAATATATATATATTATATAATCTAAAAATTAAAATATTTTTATATTTAAAAAATATATTTTTTATTCATTGATAATTTTACTTTTGTTATCATCGTTTTTAGAATGACTTTCAGTTTTGTTGTAAATATGCGTAGTTAACATATCTCTCTTTTTAAATCACTAATATAGGATTAACTTTATAAATTCTATTTATTGTGAAAATAACTAATGTGTAATTTTTTCTTCAAGTAATTGAAATAAAACTACTTGACGGTAAATACTTATCTTTTTCTTATCACGACTGTACCTTCAACCCTTTATCTTATCGATCCTTTGTCTTATCAACCCTTTATCTAACAACAAACATATTATTCATAACATATATATATATATATATATATATATATATATGGTAGTGTGATAGGGCCAACTAAGTAAAGTAGATGAAGTAAAGCAGACGAGAAGTTATCGAGCTACCACCAGGGGTCACTGGCCTCTAGGCAGGCAGCAGATCAATGGTTGCTGGCGTTGCAGACGATAATATGGGGAATCATCATTAATTGTGAGAAAGGGGGGGGGGTCGGACTCTTCAGCACTTTGCTCTCTTTCCATTACCTCATTAGTGAGCAGACGCCAAACATTACACTCTCTTTCTATGAGAATTTACAGAACTCTGATTGGTTCGCTAAGTGAATTCAGACACACAGATTATATTAACATATCTATATATTCATTACACGATTCATAAAGATATTAATATTCATATATATTTTGATTACTGGCTATCACAAGTATATTCGTATGAGGTTTGTGTTCAAAGATTTGAATTTATTTATGGGTATTGAAAATAAAGCAATCCATAAATAAATCTTTAATTAAAAAGGCATATTATGTGGCGCTGAGTTTGTTGTTGACACACATTAAAATGTTATAACAACTTGATTAAGGTTGGCGTTCAGCCAACTGAAATATTGGTAAAATAAATGATATTTTGATCCAATATATGCCTTTTTAATTAAAGATTTATGGGTATATAATGAACAATTATTAATACTCATCAATAAAATATTGGCAGGAAAAGCCTCTGTTACTAGTTGATTCAATCAGGAATAACTACCAAACAAGCCTTTCAATCCAATAATAAAATATAAAAATTTACGATTTATATATGTATTTGCAAAACGAAACCAGCAAATATATATTGATTATTTGTAACAATGTCATATCAAATATATAATTCACAACAAGTTTTCATCAGCTTTGAGAGTTTATAATTGAATTAGGGATATGTAACAGTAGATATCGTTTATGAATATTAAGCTGAACAGAAAGTCTATGACCAGAATACGATTCTGATATTGTAAAAAGTCAAATGTCAAATTTATATTTCTGTAGAGATCTTGATGAATAATTCGAGAGTTTGAAGTTCTAGAGATATAGGTATCGATGGTACAATATGTTTGTATACAACAATTCTTAGTATATTTCTTAACAACAAAATATATCATTCTTTAAACCACTTGAATTGTAGAAAAACGAGTAACTATCTACAGTATCCTTTTAAATTCAAGTCCTCATCCTATTTCTAGCATTTATATTGTTACACCTGCCTCGACCGTAGGTGCTTCTAAAGGTTTCTGATCAGCGTTCGCCATCTCATAAAATAAACCAGACCGCGTTCTCATAAAACAAGCAACTATATTTTATTAACAATGAAAAAGTTAAACTGACTCTAGGAGATTTAGAGTAACAACGAACTAAACTCAAAAAAACAAAAGAAGCTCTGTCAACTAATTGTATCTCGCTCTTATATCAAAAGCCTTATTTACATAAATTTCTATTACCAATTATTTTATACTAATTTACATATTTTTACAAAATAACTATGCAGAATGTGACAATATTCACTAGAAAAATATTCAACCAACATTCTCAAACTTTTTCAAGATGAAATTCAATGAGAAGTTCTCTAAAACCATCTGAACTTGAATGATAACATATACCATTATTCCCCTAAAGCAGGGGTTGGCAAAATTTTGAGTCGGAAGAGGCAAAAATTACAATTTACAAAATATCAAAATTTTTAAAGAGCCATAATATTTTTTTCTTGCCAGAAATAAATAGTACTCGGATAACTAATATTTGCGTATGGAACTTTATGCGATCCGCAGTTTGCAGACTCCTGCCCTAAACTACTGAAGGAGTAGGTAAAATACCTTACAATAAGGTCACATCTCCAATAAAGGGAAACTCCCAACCTGTGTGAACCCTCCCATTGTTTTGTTGTTGCAGTGGAGAATTATTTATTTAAAAACAGAATCATACACGTCAGGAATAGTTCAAATTTCATATGACAGATGGCGCTCTAATGTATCGCATTAACATAATTATATTGATATATTAACATTACATTTAGAAGTGCAGTCTCCACCATTATTTTAATATAAAAATTAGATACGTATATACAACTATATACAATGTATAAAATGAAAGGATTCAAAAGCACGAATGTTTCTTTTATATATAATACAAACTTCTACTGTCCTTACTGCGATGAAAAAATATATTGGGAGGGCTTGGCTCATCAGTGGTGAACCCTCCCAGCGGTTTCGCCAATTTAATCCACCAGACCGCTTCTCAGAGCTCTAATACTGTATTGGACGATTCTGTTTATATACGCAGCACTGAAGGATGGAATCTCAGAAATGGTTTTCAAGAGAACTATGGACATAAGGACCATGGACATATATACAATGTACTACCACCTCTGCAGAAGTTGGTGGAGAATCGTCAGCAGGTCTTCAGGAACACCACGTATTTCGTGATCTACGAAGAAAACGTAGATCGCGTGCTTTGCTGCAGAGTTCTTGTTATTACAACTTTGTAAAAATTATATAGGCCCTCAGAAAACAGAATACCTATTTGAACTAACAGATTTTATTGTTCGTTTGTCTTCTTACCGAACTCCCAACCTGCGACCTTCACGTGAGGGAGGGTTGACTAGAACAGCTGCATCAGAAGGGGGCCAGTCAGAGAACGGAATAAATCTATAAATTCATCATAATATGGAAGTCCGTATTAATTTTCCTTGATATTATAAACGGCTTCTAATACGGATAAACCGACATTCAACAGCATAGAGACGTCAAGGAAGAAATCCAACCTATTTTTCATCCCGTAACTATCCTCAATTAACGGACCAACTGGATCAAGAGAGCAAGTTACCAGCATTGGATATACAAATATACTTGTAGATTATGGATATATTGGGTTCTGCGCTGCCTGGAGTATACGAGCTCCATCTATTATTTCTTCCTGTGGTGAATCTGTATAAGCCGGTGGTCTTAATAAAGCTGTATGTGTGTGTATTCTGTTATAACGTCGGACTTTGAGGCTGTTGTTGGGTTCTGTGCTGCCTGGAGTATAGGAGCTCCATTTATGTTTCCTTCCTGTGGTGAATCTGTATAAGACCGGTGGTCTTAATAAAGCTTTGTGTGTGTGTGATTATGGATATACTTGTAGATAGAAATTCTTGAGGGGACTTCACTCAGGAAACAGTCTTGAAACTTATTCGTCATAGAAAAATCTATCAAAAAAGATTTAGGGAAATTTCAAAGTAAATTCTGAAGCAAAACCCACAAAGAAAATTTCCTAGAGAAATCGGTCTGTTGTATCTACAGAAAAAATGAATCGATATTGAAAATATTCATGATATAGTAATCCCATTGGAACCTTTGGCCCAGATTTGTAGGTGACTTCATGAACGTTTATTATAAATCTGAACAAATCCGATGATATTAACCTTATCTACTTTTGGAAACTTCAAAATTTAAGGAATGAGATTTACTCTCTGTATTTAATTTCTCAGTGAAAAACGTTGTATAGAATAATTTACGCTTAGAACTATACTATTTTTCGAATTATTCAGCTCATTTTGAATAGGAAAAAAATCCTGGGTGAATTCGAAATATTTTCCAAAAGAAACGTACATACTCTCACTTCTCTAGTCTTAAGAAAATAAAGCTCAGAAAAATGAGGATAACTGAACATACGATATATATCAAAGGACGGATAGGTGCTTTGGAATAAGAAAGAAGTTTCTAAACGGACAGATACCTCGTGAAAATTAAAAAGACGAGTAACTCTAAAAATAATAATAATAAAACGGAAAGATATCTCAGAATACATAGGAAGACAAAAAGAAAACATGTATATACCCCGGGATAAGTGAAGAGTTTTAAAACAGAAAGAGACCTCAAGAAAAAGGATAAGAATATAAAATGACAAGTACATCAAGATAAATGAGAATGTTTTAAAACGGGGAAAGACATTTGAATAGATTAGAATACATAAGACAGGTAACTGGAAATGGGAAGTTAAAAGAAAAATTGAAAGAGATCTCAGGAAAGATAAGTAGACAATAAAAATACAAATATTTAGGGATAATTAAGAAGGTAGAGAGGGTGTTCTATTTTGGAAAGTATGATTTTAGTAGTATATTCAAAATAATTTACAAATGTTTGTACAACCTTTTGTTTTCTATGTATAAGCCTTGACGTTTAGCAACAGTCCTGCATCGAGGTTTCCAGGAAATAAGACTTCGTCTTAGAATATTTTGGTAAAGACCATCCCAACATTCCTTAACGACTTTCCAGACATCCTCTAGCGTCTTCGGTTGTCTATATTTAAGAACCGATTTTAGCAAGCAAAAACACAAAAATTTATAGGGGCCAAGTCTAAAGATTTGATAGGGATATGCTTGAAAGGGATGTAAGAAATTCCGGATTATTTTTTTTTCTCTCTTTTTGTCCAGATATTGACGTGTTGAACGTGAGGTATAACTCGTGGCTTTATCTTGGCACCGCCACACGGATCTTGAGTCACTTGGATACAAAAACGGGACCTCATTGTCGAATAATGGGTCTAAGACAAACTTTTGGTAGATTTTCAATTTTATCTTGAAATTTGGTCCACCTTCTTTATTGGAAGCTTCCCATTGTAGCAGAAACCTTCAACGATCATAAAGCCTTCTGAGAAACTTTCCTTGCATTGCCTAACCCAGTTCTGAAAGGTGTTTATTTGAGAGTTAGCGTAGTAAATGGCACGGGGTTGGTTGCTATCATTGAGGTAAACCCATACCTCGTCCAATGTAACAACATTCTTCCATTTTTCACCCTCTGCATGTCTATATTAAAATATTGATTAAGTGTGAGTATTTTAGAAAACTTTAAGTAAAAAAGGCACAAAATTCGCCATACAGGCATAACTAAATATAAATGCTGAGGTCTAATTATATAATTAATATCTTTATATATAGAATTTTGAAAAATAAAATGATTTTAATATTTATTTAACTAAAACTACCTTATCTAAATTTATATTTCTCTTATATATAAAATGCATATTGACTTGCAATCAAAACATATACATCAATCATCCTATATATATATAATTTATTTTTGCTTATCCTAGTACACGTGGTACAGGCCATGATAATCATGGTGGGTAGTAGGCGACTGCTTTTACTGTAAGTGCACCACATGTCTGCACACGTGAAAAGCAGTTCGACTTTGCACTTACAAATAAATATGCCAGAGCCACGTTTGGTTGCTTGCACTATCTGGTGGGGTTGAACTTTTGCAAGAATAATGGGACATTAGAGCATTTTTTTAATATCAGAAAAAAGTGCCCAATGTGGGAATCGAACCTGGGTCGTAGTGGTCGTAAACCAACGGTTTATATCAGCCTTCCACCGACCCCACAGTCTTCCTATATTAACCTATACAATGAAAAAGTTACTTTTAAAATACTATAATAGAAAAATATATTGAAATTGTCGAAATTTTCACGATAAAAAATGAAAATTGAAAATATCATTAAGGTAGATAAAGGTTTTAAAGATTTTTCTTTTTAAAAAAGTTCTTAACTAGATATCTTTTGGCAGAAATTGATTTGTCATTAAAAATTCGAGTTAGGGCTAATAATTAAATATTCAATTAGGCTTAACGAATTCTCCGTTCGCGTGCAATCTCCCCTGGTTATTTGGTTTCCAGATTTTCTTACCGTTGTTCTTTTTTTCTCTCGTTTTCTTCAACCCTTTAGTAGGAAAATTAAACTTAATGGAGAAATCTTGGCGGTTGATAAGGAGGTTCCTGAACACCTCTCTTTGTTTACCGCTAAATTCCATTATGGTGTGGCAATCGAACCTAAACAAACCTGTTTCTTATGTTGTTGTTGTTTCTTATCCTTTTCTGCAATGATTACACAAATTCTACGAGGCCATGCTCTTCGAGCCTTACCTCATTGAATAGAGTGCAGTGTTGCAACCTTTGTTGTTCACATGATCCAGGCACTCTTTAGTGAAAGTCTGACTTTGACTGTAGTTTGAGGCCTTTTCTAAAATGGAAGCGGAATACTTTGCTTCCAACTCTAACATGAGTACAGACACAGATATTCTGCATCCCTGGAGTGGGACCATTGCTGAGGTCCATCAACCGGGTCAGTTGAACTCAGGATTTTTAAAGAGGTCTTTCTCCTCTTTCTAACAATGTTGCTGTTAGTCTGTGACTGCCTATTCGTCCGAGTTATTCTGTTTATTTCATAGATGGCTTTCGTATCTGAAGGTGTAGGTTATAACCACATAGTTATCTTGTGTATCTTCAATAAAGGTCACTGTGTATCAAATATATTTTATAGTTATTGTCTGAATCCCGATATACATGCTAAAAGGTGATATGACCATGAGTGTATTGCCCAAGAAAAAAACACCGCAAAGAATGCGTTTGCCTCGAGTGTTTGTGATTTTTCTAGGCTCTTAGGTTCTAAGTCCTTCAATATTTATACATTTTGGCTACTGAATCCAATGACCTTCAATTTAAAGACAGCATTGCGGTACCCAAAAACCCCTTTACCACCGCCACTACCAAAGTTTATTTTACCTTTTATATACACAAAAATCTACATGTCTCATAATTTATTATGCGCATTTATGAACACACTGATGGTTGATCAGGGTCTCTCCCTCGGTTTATATAAATTCTACAAGGCCGCAGTCAATGTCCGTTGGAGAACAATGGATGTGCCGAATGTCGTGGTTTGCTTGGAGGAAGAAAACGAAGATTGAATGCGGCTGATTCAACACTAGCCCTCTCAATGATATCCTAACTTTGACATATTTTAAACATTGGTACTTTAATTTAAATATTTAATCATGTATGGTTTCTTTTGCTCTGTATGTTTATTTTTTGTATATATGGTTGTATTTATTTTTGTTTGTTTTTTTTTTTCTTTCTTCTCGCTTTTCTTTTTCCTTATTGCTTCCTGTACTCTGGTTTTTACTTTCGAAATATCTTCCTTTGCTAAATCCTGTGGAGGGGAATCATGTATAGGGCTGGATGCCCCAATAAAAAGGCTTGTGTGTCTGTGTGTGATAATTTGAAACTGATAAAGTGATCATTTTTTCCCGGTCCCTGTGTGCCGTGTCATTCTTAATTTTGTCTTTCCTAATTTTCTACATTACAAAATCATCGTTTTATCTAGTGAACATTTTTTCCCGGTCCCTTGAAAAATACTCGATACGGTTGAATAAATTCATGGTCGTTTATGGAAGATGGACGAAGTTCCCGGAGGTCATCTTGGGCAAGCTCCCGCGAGGCTTTTTTCTTGTCTACTTGGCATAGCTGTGTCACCAACTCTGCCCTGATTGGTCGGTGGGTACTTGGACTGTCGGCCGGGCGAATCCATTCTCTCACGGGGTGGGGCAGACCCAAGGTCATCAGGAGTAGCAAACTTAAGCCTATCTCCGTCTCAATGGTGGCGCTGCTTGCGAGTTAAAGCTACAAATCTGCAAATAACTCTAAGGATATTAAAGATATTCAAGATATTAATTTTCGTAAACCTTTCCGGGGATATGCCTAATAATATCCCAAATTTTCACGGCGATTGGATGTATGGTTTTTGAATCCATAGAGGACACACAGACAAACAGACAAACAGACAGACAGATATTCAATTATATATATATAGATTAATTTTTGACCAGCAGTTGGTTGTTATTAGATTTGTCTTGCAGCCTTTTTTATAGAACTGTTTGTTTTGTTTATTATATTTCTTTAAATTTAAACATATATAAAATAAGATATATGTTAAATTTCTCTCCCTTTGTTTTGTAAGTTAATAAATATAATCATTTGTGCATTTAATTTATCATATTATTTAATGATAACCACGCCTTATATAGATTCGACAACAAATCTATATATATATAAAATTGAATGTCTGTCTGTCTGTCTGTTTGTCTGTGGTCTGTGTGTACTCTATAGATTCAAAAACCGTACATCCAATCGCCGTGAAATTTTGGGATATTATTAGGCATATCCCCGGAAAGGTTTACGAAAAATAATATCTTGAATATCTTTAATATCCTTAGAGATATGTGCAGATTTGTAGCTTTAACTAGCAAGCAGCGCCACCATTGATACGGAGATAGGCTTAAGTTTGCTGCTCCTGATGACCTTGGGTCATCGTGTGAGTCACAGCATGATGCTACAAAAACACTCTCTCTGGGGATTTTACAGCGTCGACAACCTGTAAGATTGCCTCTCTCATATATTATACTTTAAACATCTGCTTAATTAAAGCATTTCTCATTTGAAAGAGACTGCTCTCTTAACCCCCTTTAGACAACATTAAATGATATCCCGTGTCGTTTTTTTTATTCAACTTATCGAGTATTTTTCAAGGGACCGGGAAAATATGTTCACTAGATAAAACGATGATATTGTAATGTAGAAAATTAGGAAAGACAAAATTCAGGATGACACGGCACACAGGGACCGGAAAAAATGTTCACTTTATCGAGAGATTCAAATTTACGAGTTTCAAATTATCAAAATATATCTCTTTTTTTTATAAGTTTATAGAGAATTGTTTTAACAAATGTTCGTTAGACAAACCTTTACTCGGGTAAAACCTCGGGCGAAGCCGGGTACGTCCGCTAGTATAAATATATTTTTGAAAAAAGAGCTATCCATGAATGGATCTTTAAATAAAAATATATATATTGGATCAAAATTTAATTTATTTTACCTGATAATAGAGCAATTCATGAATATATCTTTATATCTAAATATAATAAATTATATTTTGGTCCAATATATACCTTTTCAACTAAAAAAATAATATATATTTATAACGATCATTTTAAAATGTATATTTCCTCTCTCTATTTTATTATAACTTTATGTAATTATCCTGAATGATATTTGAAATTATAAATTGAGAAGATATTATATAATTTTAGAGTATATTCCAAAATTTCTAAATTATATTTATATTACCTTAATTTAACCCTTTTATTTTCATATAAAATTAATCAAAATATACGTTTTTAAATTGAATAAACTTCAAAGCAGACGAATTTGAATTCTATATATTTTTAAGTGCACATATATTTCTAATAGAAAATAAGAATTCCTTCAAGATAAATTTATTTATAGAAAAAAAGGACTTTATAATCAAAAAGAAAAATAATTCAGTGGTGCAGACGAACTTAAATGAATTTAAATTCCCGCCTAAAATTCAATTTGTGCGCCATGTAGCCAACAATGGCCGTTCATTTAGAGACTTTTGTTTAATCACAGTCTACTGTACATAGCTTTCATTTAAATTTAACTACCAAGCCTATGTAAATATACTTCTGCTTCATTTCCATAGCAACCAAGCATATCGATTGTAAGGCTTTTCCTTTCGACCTTTTTTTTTACAAATCGTATCTGATGGATTAGGGATTTTAGAATCGCACATTCTTTTTGGGGAAGCCAATTTTTCTTCTGCATACTTACAGATGTATTTTTGTTTACTTTCCTAGAAAATTTATTTGATAAATATTTTATAAGAAATAGATAGATAGGAAACAAATAACAACGAAAATTAAATTTAACGATATAGAAGGATGAAAATCTCATTCTATTTTATAAATATATCAAATTGATATACATGGTCAAAAATTATATTAGTAATATTCAGTGAATATTTTTATTTTTAAAATAGCGATATATTAGTAAATTAAATTTAATCGCTATCTATCGTTAAAATTTTACACAAATAAAATTTACTGGCAATACGTTTCTTTTGAATATAATCAAATAATATCTCTACAGAGATAAATACAGCTATAGACTATAGCTTTAGAGATAATATTTGATTATATTTAAAAGAAGCGCATGGCCAGTAAATTTTATTTGTGTAAAATTATATATATATATATTCAATATATATCATATAAAGGTATATATTTAACTTTAATATATGATATTTTAATTAATGTGATTGAAACATGAGTATTTTTCATATTATTTAAAGAGACTATTTTATTAAATCGCTAAAACTAACTTTATTAAATAAAAAGGAATTGATGGTACAGTTAAACCTGTCTATAGCGCCCTCTCTTGGGACTCACCAAAATAGGGTGCTATAGAGAGGGGGTGCTATTTAGAGGGGGCGTTATAGACAGGTTTAACTGTATATATATTTGATTACGTGTGTGTTTTGATAGTTCCCCAGACGCTTCCACAATATTCGACCTATCTTGTGAGTGAGTTAGTTTTGTAAAAAGACACTCTCATAATATTAATAAATACCACAATATGCAAATTTGACCAATAACAGGCTAATTTGGAAATCATGATAGGATATAGGATCCAGTCTGGTCGATTACAAGTTTATCTCCTATTTCTGTTCCAAAATAACTTTAATAGGAAATGCTCAAAAAGAGCAAATTCAAATTTTCAATTGAAATGCAGGAAACTGCTAACAATGTAAATTCACCTACTGGCGGCAACTATGTAATTTTTGCCACGTCGCACGACTTCGCGACTAAGACGCCTTCAATTGGCGCTGTAAATGTCCATACGAACTGGGCAGACTTACCGGAGCATGAAGATCCTGAAATTGGGGACGGCTACACCGTCGTACAGAGCAAGAAGAGACGCCGCGACTCGGGAGCATCGGGCGTCACGGCCGCACATTCCAACAGTGCCAGAAACACTACTCGGCGACAACGATCGTCGGCAGCATGGATACCGCGCGTGCTGGAGGTGAAAGCCACGAGGGCACACATCGCGGAAGCCAGGGCCCAGCAGGCGTCCTCCACACAGGAGCAGTGCGTCTTCATAGAGCACTGCCCTGACTTCGCGCCTTACCATTACCTGAAGGCAATCGACAGAGTGGTCTGAGGGGCCAGACACATAGTCCAGCTTACTAGGATGATTGGCCATATCCTGGTGGGCCTGGCCAGCAAGAACCTAGCGGAACGCCTTATTGAGGAAGGCCTCGAAATCGAAGGCACGATCCTCAGGACCTTCCCTTTCCGTAAAAGGTCGGAAAAAATTACCATCGAGAATCTCCCATTCTACGCGGAGGATGCCGTCGTCATCGACGCCCTCTCGCCCTCTGGGCGTGTTACTTCCATCGCCCCCAAACAACTCAAGGCTGGCGAGTACAGCTACACTGACGGCTGCCGTGAGGCTTATAACTAGTATTCTCCTCCGCGACGGCATGAAACTTGAGAGGCTTCCTATCCGCCTCATATAAAGACCAAAGGCGACACCTGGCCGGCGTTCCTGACCTTCGGGATCAGGTGCTTCAAATGCCACAACCAAGACCATCGCAGAGCCAACTGCCCCATGCTTGCTAGGCAGTACCCCGGCCCCAGGCAAGCTTCACCACCCTCTCCCACCGATGTCACATCACCGACCGCGCCTCAGCTGCCCAGACAGCTAGCACCCGCGCCTCCTGCACCAGCACCCCCTGCGCCTTCTATCGAGGTCTCCAACATTGGTCCCGCGGCCCGGGCTTCGCCCCATCGACCAGCTGCGCTTCGGCCTCCTGCTCCATCTGTGGAAGTGCCGCCTCCTGCACCAGCGCCGACTGCTCCATCTGTGGAGGTGCTAAGTGATGATTCCACGGTCCAAACTTCGCCCCGTCGGTTCACTACGCCTCAACCTGCTGAACCAGCAGGAGGAGGAGTCAGCTCCAGCCGTAGTAGTCCCTCCGCCTCTAATACCTACCCCGACGACCCTTGAGCTCCAGGAGGCTCAGTAAATGGAACGTGAGACTCAGTTAATGGACATAATCGAACAACTGAACAATGAAACTATCCTTAGGCCCCTATATAACCGAGGGACGACCATTAATGATGTAGGCGGTCCTGTACCCCCATCTTAGGGAGAGTTTCCTCGACCTACCTAAACACAAGATTATTCTTGTCAAGTTCCTCAACACTGTCATCGCTGGGGACACGGATTCCATAACTCGCAAGTCTGAACTCAAGACGATTCTAAGCTCCTGATAGGATCCAGACGTACCTTCGGAGAAGGCCTCGTCTGGTGTATATATATTTTCTCTACATTTTAAACTCTGTAAACTCTCTATTGACCATTGACTAGATGTAAATAAACTATTTTTAATTGTCAAAAAAAAACACTCTCAGATTTATAAAATTAATTTATTAAACTTTAAACATTTTTAGATATTTAATTAAAAAGGCATAAATTGGATCAAAATATCATTTATTTTACCAATATTTCAGTTGGCTGAACGCCAACCTTTTTCAAGGTATTATAACATTTTAAAGTGTGTCAACAACAAACTCAGCGCCTTGTTGACACACTTTAAAATGTTATAACACCTTGATAAAGGTTGGCGTTCAGCCAACTGAAATATTGGTAAAATAAATGATATTTTGATCCAATATATTCCTTTTCAATTAAGGATTTATTTATGGATTGCTCTATTTTCAAAACGATTTTTAGATATAAAGATAGAAACGATTACCTACAACAATCATCTAATTTACATACATCGTTCTAACCAGATTCAACTTGTGCAAAAACAGACGACAAAGAGAAATAAACACATTAATAATAGAAGGTAGGTTCCTATTTTTTACAAGCTTTCACTCTCAAAGAATAATCATTTTCTTGCGTCAGTATATATTAAAAACAAAAATTACATATCTAAACCGATCGCATGAGAAATATTTAGATGGCAGAGCGCCATCTAGTGGAACAAAAATAAACTAAATGTCGATTTAACTTGTTACATGATATCTGGTCATTTTTATCAAGAGAAGCCAACCATTATTTATTAAGAAATTGGGTTGAATAAATATCACGGAACAAGTTTAATCAATATTTAGTGGATTTTTGTTTTTCTATATGGATCTCTGCCATAATAAAATGATCATATGAGCGGTCAGGATATGCCTTTTTTGGTTTATAATTATTTTTTTTTATTAAATAAAAAAGGCATATCCTGACCAGGAGCACATGTGCTTTACAGAAGGCAGAGCACCATCTGGTGGAACAGAAATCAACTAAACATTGATTTAGCCTGTTACCTGATATTTGGCCAACCCAATTTCTTGATAAATCAAGAAAAGCCAACCACGAACGCATTTTTTTGAAAATTGTTTTTTTCATATATTTATATATATACAGTAAACTCTCCTATAACGCGATTAATGTGCTCCGTGTTGTATGGAATCACGTTATAGGAATTCGCGTTGTACGAAATAAAACTTGTATAACGCGAATGTTGTTAGGGTAAATTGTTAGTGACAAATATCATGTATTTTATTTTATAACGCGTTATACGAAAATCCGCGTTGTATAAATAAATTTGTCACAATTTTTTTATCGCGTTGTACGAATTCGCGTTGTAAAAACTCGTGTTATAGGAGAGTCTACTGTATATTATTCTTATGATTTCATATATATAATATAAAGTTACGGGAAGATTGTCTTCATGTACCAAAGGAGACACCTCTCTCTCTTTAAAAATGCATTGAAACAATTCTTTTGGTTTATCGCTCAAGTAAAAAACATGATGTGGTGATAAAGAATGACCCTCAACACCAGTTTTGGCAAATTCATATAACAGTCAACAACATGTCTACCATGGTTTCAGGCTATAGCCCTCATCAATACAGTGTATAACATCCTACGAGGGTATTTTCAAATAGATCAATTTAGCCAAAAAGGTGTTAATCTGTTAAAGTTATAAAGCCGAATTTCAATATAGAATATAACATAAATTTTCTATATAGGAAACTAGACGGGTGACCCGGGCTTCGCCCCGGGATTGACCCGTGTGCATATCTACCCGAGTGATATATATTTAGATAAGAATTTTTTATAATTGTTTGTTATTAGCATTATCTATTTGTTTGCATCAGCATAATTCAATCTAATCTTTGATAGAGGGCGCTGTTCGTGAACTAAGTAGAATAATTTTAATATATAGTTTTAATAATTGATTTATATATATTTTAAAATAGCCTATCGTCTTCCCCGTATTTTTTTACCTATGTATGGAAATTTTGGTTTGAATTAATGAACTACTGCGAATTTGTATACCGGACATACAAACAAACAAACAAACATACAAACATTCATTTTTATATATATAGATACACATTTTTAATATACAGTTAAACCTGTGTTGTACCTGTGTAACTTCAAGTCTACCATTGTATCTCCACCTCTTTCAAAGTATTTTTCTCTCCATAAAATGTGACAACATGAATTGTCAGATCCTATGTCACCATTCTCACTAGGCTAGGACCCACGGAGAAAATGTGGTTACCTGATTACCTCAATTGTAGGTGATGGTAACAATGTTCTCCCTTTTACCCTGATATTTGGCCTGTTAACCATTGAGTATATATACAGTTAAACCTGTCTATAGCGTCCCCTCTAAATAGCGCCTCCCTTTCTATAGCGCCCGATTTTACATACGTAGTAAGATGTGATTTACATTAAAAGTGACCTGTAGCACTCTATTTTAGTGATTCCCAAGAGGGGGCGCTATAGACAGGTTTAAATTTAATATATAACATAAATTTTTGCATGAGGATAATATTAACTTACCAAAAGAATGACATTATATGAAATTAAAGTCGCCCCTTTATTGACGATGGCCAGAGTCCTAAACCATGGTATAAAGGCTGGTGACATTGCTATAATGCACGTTTAAAGGGAGAGGTATCTATTTACCTATATGAATGATATTTTCTCTCTCTCTCTCTCTCTCTCTCTCCGCAACCGTATGTTATTTATATATGCTTTAGACATAAGTTAATAAGATAAAATCTAAACAAATAAATAGTGTGTGACGTTTAGGTAACAGCATTGTTACCAGAACATCACACACTATTTATTTAAATTTGGTCTTATTACCTTGTGTTTATAATCTATAATCTAAATTGTGCCTTATCATTATTTGTGTTTTAATTTCTTCATCAAAAGATATAAGCATTTGTACTAATATATATAAGAAATAAAAGGTAAAAGCTAACCTAGTTTTCTCTCATTCGAAGATATATGTATTGCCGTCTTTTGGCCGCAATTAATTTGTTCCTAGGTTATTGATATAGTTAATTGTCTATTGGAAGCTATTCTGTACAGATATACAGGCACTAATATCATAATGGTTTGTAAAATAAAACAGCAACTTTTTAGAATTTTGTTTATTAAATACTTTTTGAAATTGCACTTTCTTTTATTTTAACTAATTCCATCAATATCTCGTTTGCTTTTATATTTTTTTCTAAATATTTGAATAAAAATAAAGGAGAAAAATTGGAAATGTTTCTTTTTGGTAAATATATTTAATGTAATAATTTCCGTATCGTTTTTAGTGTATCACTATATTTTATAACCTAAATAATTTATTTATATATTAATTTGACCATAATTATTCAATTATAATTAAATTCATTTAATTTAGTAATTTAATAGTTTAAATAATATATATATTATATATGTTGAGATAAATGTTATTAAATAAATTATTGTTAATTTAATTCATTGATATCACATGATTAATTTTTTAAAAAATGCTTATATAAATATTAAAAATATTAGAATAAAATTTCTATTATATATAGTTTAATTTTACTTTAAATAAATGTAGAGCGTATGAAATGTAAGAGAAATTTATTAATTAAAATTATATCTAAAACACGCTCTAAAATAATTTTTAAAAATTTATTATAATTTTTTATTCAAAATACTAAAATATTTTCTAATTAGTCTAAAATGAAATTATAAATATTAGTAATTAAATAACCTTAATCATTAATTAAATTTATTTGCTCCACAAAAAAAAATAATGAAAGTTATTTGATTATCTCATTTTGTATAAATATTAAATCGTATCTAAATTCTAACTATAACAAATAGCAATTTACACAAACCATTGTTTTATCAAATAATAAACATACACAGTATCTATCTCCCTTATCTAAAATCCATCCTTATAATTCTATCCTTAACTCTTTAATAATAAATGAACTGGAAACAATCTTAATTATTAAAAGTATTTAAGCCTCTTTTCTAGCTTTCAAAATGGCGCCAAAGAGTCCTTTTCGTCTGTTTAAAAATACACGATAAATTAATACAGAAAAATATTAAACACTCTATGAAAGGGAAAATATTAAAAATTTAGAGTTTGGAAACTTCTAGAATTGCTGATAACATTGTTCTAAGAATCAGTTTTAGTAATAATTAACTAGCTTCGTCTCTTTCCCCAGGAGAGCTCCCTCTATCGGTAATGACTTGAACCACTCTTTTAAATTGAGC
The DNA here is from genome assembly GCA_030710605.1 of Cordylochernes scorpioides. NCBI lineage: Eukaryota > Metazoa > Arthropoda > Arachnida > Pseudoscorpiones > Chernetidae > Cordylochernes > Cordylochernes scorpioides. Next base: position 909,496 of record CP092869.1, on the reverse strand, counting down.
TATTCTCTCGTTTGTTTATATTTGATAATTTAAATTTTTCCCAAGAAACCTCTATTTATAGTTTGCGTTTAAGTTTAACGTCTTCTGGGAACAATATATTTATAAGTAATAAATTATATATTTTATTTCTTTTATATTAGTATTTAAATTGGCGTTAGAACAACGCTTTATTACTACAAATATTTCTTTTTTTATATTTGTTTGAAACTAAATTTGATATATTATGATTGATTTTTAAAATAATAAAATTAAATCTTTGAAAATTTATAATTTCATTATATTATAATATTGGTGAAATATTTTTATATCTATTGTGAAAATAGAACAATCCATAAATACAGGGTGATCCAAAAGTCCCGCACAATTTTAAAAATTAATAACTCCGCGAATATTCGCGCTAGAGCAATGCGGTAAACACCATTGTGTTCAGGATGCAATGGGATTTTTTATGGCAAATAATGTAAAATTCGAAATTGATTTTAGTTACAATTTTATTCGCCAGATGGCGCTCTATCAGAATCAGAGATTCAGCGGCCAAATTGTTTGATAAATTGAAAAATATAACTGATCGACACGTATTTTTCCTTTTTGAATACCAGGAAAGAACCCTAATAATATCAAATAACAAATTAATAAAACACCACTTCGCCAAAAGTATGAAGAATTGGTTAACGATTTTCAAATACAATCAGAGATATGTAAAATAGGTAAATGCAAATTAAAACATGTAGCAAAAAGAAAATTGATATTTTAGATACGGTTTGTTTCCGAAGATAATAAATTTCTAATATTTTTAATTCAACTCTCACTCAGTATCGATTATATTTATTTTAATTCATTTGAAAAATATGTATCTATCTCTGATAATTAATTTTACTCTGGAATGCCGTTGTTGTTGTCGTGTCCAATAAAGAGCCTCAGATGTACCATGCATCTCCATCACATTAGCAGCAATGTCCACTATCTTGGGTGTGTAAAGCTGCTGCTCTGGGTCTATGTCAAATTTCTGCAAGGCTGCGGCCATTTCTGGACATGAGAATATGTGGGTAGGTGTAAGTTCCACACCAGGACAATTGTTGCATGCCCTATAGGTTCTTGTGCCATCTGGATGTATTGTCATTCCTTTATAGTGTTTTGTTCTAAGTCTTGTTATAGTTTTTGTCATTTTTCTCTCAGAGTTTATTTCGCATTTTGATCTTTTCTTATTTTTTTTTTGTTTAATTATATTGTATTCTGACAAAGAATCAGCGTCAAATAATGACATTTGTTCTTTCCTTTGGCTCAACTTTCTGGCTTCCTTTGCCAATTCAAATGCCATTTCATTACCCCCAATCCCAGCATGGGCAGGGATCCAATGTAGAATGCAGTTATTCTCCAATGGTTCCAGTTGGGCAAGTAACGAGTGTATTTTCTGTGTGATTTTAGTATTGCCCTTCTGAATTGCTTCTAGAGCGGATATGGAGTCGCTGTATATTAAAATTCCTTCTGCTTGATGCAGGGATGGTTGGTTAAGGCATACATCAAGGGCTTTCCAGATAGCTGTCAGTTCACAAGTGAAGTTTGACGAAATCTGTCCTGCTCCTTCTTTGATTTTGATGTTTGTTCCATTTTGCAGTATTATGTTAATTCCGGCCCCTCCATTACTCAGGGTAAGGTCTGAAGATCCATCTGTATAAGCTGTTAAAGGGCGTGGCCTAGCATTTTTTATCAATAATTTGTACTATGAGGACATAGCCGTTAATATTCCAAACACATTAGACCTCGAAACCCAAGGTATCAAAGTCTACCTCAATCAAAATAAAACCATCAACATATTCAATATGTATCACCCTCCAAACAATACATTTATTGACGATGGAACAATGGCTCAATTTCTTACAGACAACACTATTATTTTAGGTGACCTTAATGCCAAACATCAACTATGGGGATGTTCTACGCCAAAAACCCAAGAGGCAAACTACTATCAAACATATTTGACGACAATGCCTTCATGTGCTTAAATGATGGGAATCCTACCCATCATTCCTACAGCTATAATACTGCACAAGCCCTTGATATAAGTTTTTACTATCCTGACATTTTCCACAAATGCAAATAGCAAATATTAAAAGGTTTTGAAAGTGATAATTTGCCTAATTTGATAGAAATTAGCACCAAGACCAAAACTAGCTCAATTAAGAAAAATTCTGGAACTTCAAAAAGGCTAATATGATATCTTTCGAAAACACCATTATTAAAGCAGCCAAAGTTTCAATACCAAGAGGTTATATTAAGAAATGGATTCCAAATTATACACACCAGGCAAAAATATTTAAACACTTATAACTAAAAGAAATGAACTACAAAAAAGTGCACCCAAAACCAAACAAATTGTAGAACTGAACTGAACATTGTGATTGCAAAAATAAAAATATTATACGTAAATGTGAAAAGGAAAAAATGGAAACAAACTTGTGAAAACCTGAACCCAAGAAACCCAAATACAAAACTTTGGAATTTGGCAAAACAAATTGGCAGAGTCCAGCCACAAACTGAAAACAAAAATATGATTGAGAATACAGATGGTACACCAGCAACTAATGACAAAATTGCAGCCAATCTTTTAGGTAATTCATATCAAATGAGTAGTAAAATCAAGGTTGAAAAAAGGCCCGAAAGATTATTCATGACTGTAAAAATGTCACCAGCACCCATAATATTTTCCATGAAAAAAATCAATATGAAAGAGCTAGCTTATGCATTAGAAAACACTGACCTAAACAAGACTCCTGGGCCAGATTCAGACGACTCACCTACCACCCCGACACAAGAAATCTCTTACCAGAAGAACAATATGGATTTAGGAAAGGACATGGGACAATAGTCCAACTCTTATTTTTCACACAAAAGGTAAAAGATGCACAAAACAAAAAGCCAACTAACCACACCATAGCTGCTTTTTAGACCTTACACAAGCTTTTGATAAGGTATGGAAAAACAAGTTAATTACAAAATTATACAAACATTTCAAAATTGATGGAAAAGCTATCACTTGGATAAATGATTCCCTTAAAAATATATACATCAGGGTCAAATATAATGGCACTCTATCTAAAACCTTCAAATTGTACCAAGGATTACCACAAGGATCAGTCCTTAGCCCAACTCTCTTCACCCTATTTATTTCAGGCATAGAAGACAAATTTTCACATAAAACCAATATTGGACTTTTCGCTGATGACATTATTCTATGGAGCAGCAACACTAACTGGAAAAAAGCTGAAAGAGATTTGAACAAGACTATTCTCCACCTAGAAAAATTTGCTAATAAACATAAATTAGAATTTAACCCCCAAAAATCTGAAACCTGTCTTTTTACTACCGATAAGAAACTATACAAAATAAGACCAAATATTATTCTGAAAGAACAACAATTGCAATATAATAAACATCCTAAATATCTCGGCTACACCCTGGATCCAGAAATTAACTCCAGTAAACATATTGAAGGAGTTGTTAGAAAAGGAAGAGACCGACTAAAAATCTTGAAATATATTTCAGGAAGAGTGGAGAGCTGAAGCAACAACACTAAAATTAACTTACACATCTCTAATGAGACCTATCTTGGAATATGGATATCAAATCTATGGTACAGCATCTGAAACAAATCTAAAAACACTGGAAAGCATACAACTAAATGCACCTAGAATTATTACAGGTCTTCGAAATACCTGCCCTGATAATATTGTACTTTGCGAGGCAGACATTATGCCCTTAAAGGATAGAATAAGCTACAATCTGCCAAAATATATAAACAAAATCAAGAGTTATGAAAATAAACACAGAACCTTCAATTACATACTTATTTGGGAACCCAATATAAGACTCAAAAAAGAAGGCCCTCTCCACCTGGCCAAAAGAAATGGATTTTTAAAATATAAAGTGGAAAAATATTATTTAGCTGAAAAAATATCTACATGCGAACCACTAACAAAATGTTATTTTTAATGCCACTTTAAACGAACCCACCAACAAACAATACCAATATCCAGAATACTTAAAACAATTATCATTAGAAATAATTAATAAAATTCCTAAAAATGCAATAACTATCTATACCGATGGTAGCAGAGACGAGTTGGGACACACTGGCAGTGGCTCTCTCATTAAACACACAAATGGCAATGAGAAAATGAACAGAAGAAACCCAGAATTTTGCTCAGTCTTCAGATCAGAACTTATAGCCATCTATGAAGTCTTAAAATCCATCAGAAATACTAAACATCACGATATATGGATTCTTACTCATATTAGAAGTGCCATACAACACTTGAGTCACACAGGGGAACTTAGAGACAAAGTAAGCAGGAACATAATTGGTTATCTCCAAAAACTCTCAATACCTCAAAAATTCACCTTCAATGGATACCCTTACATGTTAGCATTGAAGGCAATGAAGCTGCTGATGCGCTAGCGAAAAAAGGCACAAAAGAACCCTTGCTACAGAAAAATAAACTTACTTTTAAAGAAATAGAAACAGTAGCCAAAATAAACAAGAACTGGAGGATCCCACCTAAGCACAGTTGGTACACCCTAGAAGCAGATGGCCACCCAGACCTTTCGGTCCACAAGCCGGCATGCAAAGCATGCCCTTCGCTGCTATTCTGTTCAACTCATAAGCCAAGTAACGGTATCCAAGCTAGTGCTTGGACATTGTACCTGGAAACACCACCTCCCAGACAACGTGTCTGGAAGGATTTCTATACCGGTGGCCTTTAATCACAGCAAAATAGGAAACTATCTACTGTGTCCAGCAGGGACCGCGGGGAGGCAGCCCCCGGTCGACTCTGTTCACTCACAGCTGAGGAAAAGCTCAGCTGCCACGTCGTGGGCTTTCTCAAGAAGCTTGCTGTGATTTCTCAGCAGCTTACTCTCGATCGCGCCCCTCGCCCTCCTTCTCTCTTCCTCCACACCCCCAACCCTTGGACAATCCAAGACGTAGTGGCGTGCATTCACATCCCTTTCTCCATAGACGCAATCAGGGTTTCTCTTAATTTTAAATCTGTGGAGACTTGGGGAAGAGAGCCCATGTCCCGAACTACCCTAATGAGTTTGTGGGACATTACCTTACAGAGGTACTTGGGTGTTGTTACCCCATTGAATACCTCTCTCCCCTTCACACTGTTCCTCCATCTGTCCAACCATAAGTCCTGGACGTGACCCCTGATCCTCCTATAAACTTCTTTCTTGGTCACTGGGGTCCTCAGTGATCTACCTCTAAAGCATCCTGCTTTAGCGATCCTGTCTGCGAACTCATTACCTTCGATGAGGCTGTATATCCTAAACCAAGGGAGCTCCGGAGCCCGCGTCATCATCTCCAGCTCCTGGATTATTTGATGCGCGAGTTGCCCTTTCACCAGATTGATGGCGACGAGGGCCGACATACAATCTGAATAGAGGCGGTCCGGGCTGAAGTTCTTCTCGGCACACACTCTGAGGGCTACCCTGATCGCAACCAGCTCGGCTGAAAAGATCAATTCGTCCACTCTGAGTGCTAAACCTTCTTGGAAGATCAGCTCTCCATTAGTGAATATCACTACCCCAGCTCCAGTATTGGTTCCAGACTTACTACCATCAGTGAAAACCTCCGTGCCAATCCCTGTCGGCCCTCTAGGACTCCAATTCCACTTTGGCAACCACTGCGGAGGCTTCCTTGTGTCCCTCTTCGATTCCAGGGCCCCCGCTTAAAGTCTCAGGGCATCTTCCCTTTTCTCCCAGATCTTCTGTCTGATGGTCTCCTCCTCTAGTTTCAATCCCAGGGGAATAAGCCCAGCGAGGATCAAAAAGGCCTCTCTGCTGATAGTGCTATATCCCCCTGTGATTCTGAGTGCCGCTGTCCTCTGCACTCTTTCTAGAGTTGTTGCCACCTTCTGATCCCTGTTTCTGCGCTACCAAGCCCTGGAAGCATATAGCAAGATTGGCTCGACACAGGAGAGGCAGAGGTTCCTAAAAATAGTACCCTCCTTCTCTCCCCCCCCCTGTTGAGGGCCAACCAGGACAGGCCTGCACAACACCTCCCTGCCACTCGCCACCATCTCCTCCGCCTGGTATTGCCAACCCATCTTGTCATCAATGACCACCCCCAGGATGGTCATCCTATTGACAAACGCTACCCTCCGACCTTCCATCCGGATAGCCGGCTTGTGTTTCCTTTTAGTTCTTATGTCCCTAGGCTTAAAGCTGAGGGCTTTAGTTTTGGAGACATTGAACTTAAGGCCAGAGTCATGGGCCCAGATCGAGAAAATTTGGAGAGAAGTTTCAACACACTTCTCAGCCTTCGCTCTCGAAGCAGTCTCAATGATGAGGAACTGGTCGTCAGCATAGAGAACCAGCCTGTCTCCCTCATGGAGCACCTCCTGGAAAACGGTGTTTACCAGGATATTCCACAGAATAGGTTCGCAGCAAGAGCCCTGGGGGCAACCCTTAGAACAGTTTCTTTCCAACTTCCGCCCACCAAAACTGAGGCTAATCCGTCTATCCCTCAGGAAGTCACGAATCAAGCTGCACAAATTATCAGGACAACCCATGTCCATCAAATTTCTCATCAACTTGTTCCAGCTCATGGAGTTGAACGCGCCATCAATGTCCAGGGCCACGAAAAGAACCCAAGCACCCTTATTTAAACCCATCTCAACCCCCTCTAACACCTCGTTCAGAGCTGTGGTTGTGGACTTCCCTTCCCTAAAACCATGTTGGAAAGAGGAAAGGAGCTCATTACTCTCTAGCCAGTGCTTCAGTCGCTGAGCTAGTAGGCTATCCAGGACCTTACCTAGACACACTAGTAAAGAAAGCGGACGATAATCATTAGGAGAATTACCCTTTCTACCAGACTTTTCGAGAAGCACTACTCGGGCAACCTTCCATGCCTCAGGAAATGTACCAGTGTCCAGGCACTTATTGAATAACCTGGAAAGAAGCGATGGGTGCATCCTTACCAGGGCTTTCACGACCGTGTTATCGATCCCTTCGGGACCAGAAGATTTCCTTTTCCCGAACTTGAAAGCCGTCAGTTTCACCTCATTCTCAGAAAAGGGCGGATCCACCAAACCACAAGTGGTCAGAGAGATCTCGTCCTCTGGTTCCTCGTTTCCGAAGTGCCGATCCAAGTTGTTTTTTTTTTGTCTTCTGCTTTCGAGCGAGTAGGTCTAGAACACATTCTCTCTGAATTTTCTCATTGTTGGTGGATGAAACAGCACCAGTGATTATTTTGGCCGCTTTTGCTTGAACACTGTCTAGTCTTACTTTTAGTGATGAGCTTGAGGGAGCCCAGACCGGTGTTGCATATTCCATTATCGGTCTTATTAAGGTGATATATGTTGTTCTGAGAATTCTGGGTTTTGCTCCCCAATTTGTTCCACATAGCCTTCTCAGAATGTTTAGTTTTCTGATAGCTCTATTTGAGGTGCTGTTTATGTGCTATGAAAATTAAAATTCCTCATAAATAATAATTAAAATAATTTTGTTGACATCTTGTCAATACATACACAGTCTGCACTATTAAAAAAAGATAATATGCATTATATACACTATGTACAATGAATATGGCGCCTCTGCCAGCGCTGCAGAGTTTGGTGGAGAATCGCCAGTGGGTCTCCAGCGACACCACGCATTTTGCGATCTACGATGAATACGTAGATCGCGTACTTCGCCGCTTAGGAGATGGTGATGGCGTGGTCCTCGAGACCAACTGGAAAGATCCAGGACTGCAGTATCACACCTAGGTATTATGGATTTCTAATTTTATCAATTATTTGTTTGTTTATGCTTATTTTGTGGTTATATTTATACCTTTTTTCCCTGGGATAGGTTTGGTTTTATTGGGTTTATGGTCATTTGGAGTTCCATTGCCCACTTCTCCAGTCCTCTCATTGATGTCTTCAGTATCTTTTACGATTTTTCTATGCTGCTACTTGTGTGCCATATGGCTTTATCATCTGCATAACAGGCAACCTTTGTGTCTTCAGTGATGTAAGGATGTATGTCGTTAATATATAGCAGATAGAGTAGAGGACTGAGCACAGATCCCTGAGTTACACCAGCCCATGTTCTTCCTTCCTTGGAAAATTCTCCATTGACCCGAACCTTTAACCTTCTTCCCCTTAAGAAGTCTGCAATACAGATTAAGGTTTTTCCTCTTACTCCGATGTTGAGCAGCTTTTCACGTAATTTCTCCCTCCACACTCGATCAAAAGCTGAGGTCATATCAAGGAATATAGCCGTGGTCTTCTTTGGCGGTTTTCCCCGGAAAAAAATCTATTATTGATTGACAGAAGTAGAACAGTTGATCAGTTGTACAGTGCTGGGATCTATAGGCCGTTTGGTAGAGGTTTATTTTATTATTTTTTGTGAGCCAGACTATGAGCCTAGAGTGGATAATTCGTTCTGGTATTTTACAAAGTATGCTGGCGAGAGCAATTGGCCGATAGTTCTTGTATTCCTTGGCATCTTTGTTTGGCTTCAGTATTGGCACTATAATTGATATCTTCCAATTCTTTGGTAGTTTACCAGTTTGCCATGAAATATTCAGTTTTCGTAGGAGTTGATTATTAGCTTTGACTTCAAAGTGTTTAATCATTTGACCAAAGATTAGATTATCTCTTGGTGACCTCTTGGATTTTTTTATTGATGAGTTTAGCTCATTCAGTGTGAAGTCTCTCGAGAAAATATCTTGTTGATGGAAGTTTCTTGCTTGTGTTTAACTAACTGGTTTATATTAATTTCAGAGTCCTGTCTTCATTCGTATAGTTGAGTATGGAAGTGCTTGAAAGATATTCAGCAATTATGTCAGCCATCTGTTTGTTCTCGTTCTCGCTGTTCTATTCATATCGGTTAGAGTATTGGAGGATTGGTGTTGGTTTTGATTGTTCTCTAACACTCTAATTATATTCCAGTGTTGGCTGTCCTTTCTTGGATCCATTTTTTTCGCAGAATTCTGCCATTTTTCTTGTTTGAATATCTAAATTTCTTGTTATATTTTGTGAATTATTTCAATGAGTTCCTTTCTGTTTTATTTGTTTTAAGAAGTCCATTGATATTGTCTCTCTCTCTGAAATCATTGCCTCGATGTTGTGGTCCTTCCAGTAAGGTATCCACAGGTCTTTACGTCTACCTCTAGTTATCGATGCTCTTTTGCAGCTTTTTAAATGTTCGAAGAGAATTTTTCCAAGCTTTTGTCAAGCGTTCTGTAATTCAATTTTTCGTTGCACAGTTCTTCAAGCTTTTCTGTGAATTTTTTTCAAGTCGGATTTCCTATAGTTCCATGTTCTTTTATTCTAATGGACACTCTCAATTTTGAAGTTTAGGGTTGTTAAAATTGGTCTGTGGTCACTAATTGCACCTCTCAGGATTTTCCATTGTGTTGTGGGTGCGATGTTGTAATTTATCGCTGTGATGTCTATTGCGGATTCTGTGCCTGTGGACTTAGATAGATAGGTGTTCTCTCCGTTATTTAACGGCGTAAGGTCGAGGTCGGTTAGCATGTCCTCAACCTACTGACTTTTGTTATCCTGGACAGGTGATCCCCGAATTGAACTTTTGGCGTTAAATTCGCCGAAGTATGATTGTGATATCCGAAGACGCTTCACTTGATGTCTCTATTGTGTGTGCCCATACAAAATGCAAAGATTTCACGAGCTGAAAGTTGGCGATTTTGAGATGCGTCAAGAATTCGCTGCATGGGTTTTCCGGCAAATTGATATTGATGAAAACTGGCTGTCGAATGTTCTGTGGACAGATGATGCTCACTTTTCTCTAAACGGAGAATTTAACATTCAAAACAGCCGCATTTGGGCAACAGAAAACCCTAGGATTTTCACAGAAATGCCACTTTACCAGCCTAGAGTTACAGTTTTGTGTGGGCTCACTTCTTTTATTATTGGGTCATTTTTCTTTGAAAAATCAATGGAAGAACTTTTAAAACCGTTTTTGTAACTGGTGAACGTTATGAGAAAAAGGTATTCCCATATTGCAGGGTAAAAGCACTAAGCGAAATAACATTCATGAAAGATGGAGGACCTCCTCATATCTCCCGAGGTGCCAAACAATTGCTGAAGGATACGTTCGGTGAAAATCGTGTGATAGGTCGCCACTTTATATACCAGTGGCCTCCAAGATCAACAGACTTGACGCCTTGCGATTTTTGTTTATGGGGATACATTAAATCGTGTGTTTATCGATGCTGGCCATGTTGAAGGCTTCTATCAGATGGCACGCTTTATCAATTTAAAAGATATGTTATTTAATGCTGTCCATTCTGTCATTTATCGTCTGCGGGCGGTGATTGAGAATGAAGGGTGCCACATTGAGCAAGGATTGTGACCTAATACAAGAGAGAAGGCAATTACCTCATGTGTTGTATAAGCCGCCATGTATTATATTATCTATCAAAATTTTGCAGCTCTTTGTGTTGGGATATGGGGATAATGAATGCTGTCCTCACATCTTGACTCTTTTTTTTTGTGAACAGTAATATTTTGTTTGTCATTTGCTCACATATTATGTCGTGCAAACCAGAGTGTTATAACTTCTCGAATAACACTGGTACACACAATTTTACCCCTTATGTTTAGTTTTTCGCTTTTCGCTCATTAGAAGAAATACATAGATAATAGATAACATAGAAATACATACATAAGAAATACATGTAGCATAAGGAATATTTTCTGTACACCAATAACTTTAGAAATTTTGTGAAAAAAAATAATACAAAATGATTTTACTACCACGTTTTTCAACGCAAAAGGTCGATTTAAAATTTATTTTTATTTGATGAGACACATTTTTAAAATTGTGTACAGTATAATAAACAATGATAACATTTGACAAGCCCATAGGCTATTTGGAATAAAGTACGACAAATATATTTTGTCACTCCCCTCTATATTTCATTTGTTGGATCATGACAAATATCCAGTTAAATAGTCAAGGGTCGCCAATCAGTCAAGAAACTACACATTTCTTATAGCAAGGAATCCTATTTATAGTGCCATCATAATTTTTGGTACTATATTAACATTTCAAAAATTCGTGTATTGATATCAGCAGTGTTTTTCAAACATTCAATCTATTTCACAAAACCTCATATAAAAATAAATATTTTGCTACATGTTTTAATTTGCATTTACCTATTTTACATATCTCTGATTGTATTTAAAATCGTTAAACAATTCTTCATACTTTTGGCGAAGTGGTGTTTTATTAATTTGTTATTTGATATTATTAGGGTTCTTTCCTGGTATTCAAAAAGGAAAAATACGTGTCGATCAGTTATATTTTTCAATTTATCAAACAATTTGCCCGCTGAATCTCTGATTCTGGTAGAGCGCCATCTGGCGAATAAAATTGCAACTAAAATCAATTTCGAATTTTTCATTATTTGCCATAAAAAATCCCATTGCATCCTGAATACAATGGTGTTTACCGCATTGCTCTAGCGCAAATATTCGCGGAGTTATTAATTTTTAAAATAGTGCGGGACTTTTGGATCACCCTGTATATCTTTAATTAAAAAAACATATATTGGATTAAAATGTAAAAATTTATTTAACCAATATTTCAGTTGGCTTGGCTTAACGCCTATCTTTTTCAAGGTATTACAATATATTTTTGATCTTTTAATTTTATATCTATATATGTGTTAATAAACATAACCCTGAATATATTTAATTGATTTATTTAAATAAATTGATTTGAAATTTTTATAGTGAATGAAACCAAATCAATAAAACATTTTTAAATATTATATTTATTTCTGAGCTTTTAAAATGAATTTAAAGTTGAGTATAAAATTGTCTCTAAATAAATATGAAAATATAATTAATATATAACATTATAGAATAAAAATAAATATAATTATTAAAAAAGGTGTACCTGTGTTTATGACTGAAGAAATTTGTGCAATAAATTGATAGAGAAAGAGCATTTGAATATTTTCGGATTTTTTTTACAGATTCAAGTATTAAGAAAAAGGGCATTTGAAATATAATTGTATTCAATTGATCGCCTTTTAAAAAAGTCAAATTGTATAAATATATTTAAATAAAAAGGCATATATTGGATCAAAATATCATTTATTTTGCCAATATTTCAGTTGGCTTAACGCCAACCTTTAAAAACCTTTGGTAAAATAAATGATATTTTGATCCAATATATGCCTTTTTAATTTAAGATTTATTTATGGATTGCTCTATTTTCAATATAAATATATGCATAATTTCGAAGGTTAAAATATGACTTTATCTATTCAAATCATTTAAAATTATTTCCTAAAACATCTTTATCCAGAACATGCGGATCTTAATAAATTAAGATGCAAATGACCAATAATAACCAGACTGTATAGATTTTGGATATATTTTGGGTCAAATAACGTTGAGCGATAATTTTGAGCAATGTTTTGGGCCATATTTTGAGCAATCTTTTGGTAAAATATTTGGCTTATGTTTTGGGTCATATCGTTGAACCATAAATTTGAGCTAGGTTCTTGGTTCATATTTTGTGCTGTTTTACGTCATAGTTTTGGGCTATGTTTTGGATCTTAATTTTAGGTCATTGTTTAGGATTTTAATTTTGAGATATATTTTAGGCTATGTTTTAGGCTTTTAATTTGAGGCCATAATTTCGCTTTGAGCTATGGCCCTCAGCATTACTGTAAGCAAAAGCATACCATGCATTTTTTTTTAATATTCCCAAAATTCACAGTTTCAGATCGGTGAATATTCCACAAATAAACTTTAACAAATTCAAACATATTTCAACAACTATTATACCATGGTTTCAGACTATAATCTTCTACATTATTAAAAGAGCGGCTATGATTTCATAACATCGTATGGGAGGTATGAAGTTTGCTGATTATTACAAAACATTATCTACCCAAACTTACATAAAATCCATAATATCCGAACAAGTTAACAGTATAAACCGTAGTATTGATCTGACAGAAACATACAAATCAATATATACAACTCGTACAACTGACATTTTATAGTAGAGTTAAACCTGTCTATAGCACCCCCCTTAAATAGCGCCTTCCTCTCTATAGCTTGAATTTTAAATACGTAGTACGATGCGATTTACATTAAAAGTGACCTGTCTATATCACCCCCTCTCTATATCAACCTATTTTGGTGAGTCCCAAGAGGGGACGCTATAGACATTTAACTGTATAGCCATGTACTTATTTTATTTTGCTATTGGAGAATCTTATGGATCTGATGGGTTGTATAGTCTTGGTCTAAGATATTTTATAAATACAGTTAAACCTCTCTATAGCCCCCTTCTTGGGACTCGCCAAAATAGTGTGCTATAGAGAGGGGATGCTATAGACAGGTCACTTTTAATGTAAATCGCATCGTACTACGTATTTAAAATCGGGCGCTATAGAGAGGAACGTGCTATTTAGAGAGGGCGCTATAGACAGGTTCAACTGTATTTGAGAATCTATCACCATATAATGTCATAAGTAAAAAAATGTAAACAAACAAATTTCAATTAGTAAAGGCTTATTTTCGATTTTATATATGTAAATAGAATAAAAATTATTTTCGTCGTGTGTATAGTAAGCTAGAAGTTATATTCCTAGTTGCTCCTATTGAAGAAAATATCAGATTGAAAGCTAGAGAAATAAAATTATAAGAGAAACTTTGTCACGGATACTTCATTGATTTTATTAAAAAATACTTACCTATCTGTAGCTAGGTATTTTATGGCAAAACCATAGAATGCATCGTTTTAATGGATTTTAAGAAGAGGGACGTGTCTCTTATCTATCATTAATACATCATTATTATAATCTGTATAAATAACATTATAAATATTCATATTATCTTCTATTCAATTTAAAATATTACAGTTTTGCACCAATTACACTGATAGACAAAACTTAAGGAAGTTGTACCTTATAGCATATATATATCGGGATTCAGAAAATATCTCTCAGAGTTATTTTCTGAATTCCAATATATATATATGTAATAAGGTACAACTTCCTTAAGTTTTGTCTATCAGTGTTATTTATGCTTATATCTATAAATGTATATTTATTTGTAAAATCACAAAATATTTTATCACAATGAGTTTCTTTTTATTACAAAACCCTAGCTTTCAAGCGATAAGCGATATAAAAATTTCAGTTGTAAATATCCACGCGGTATGTTTTTATAAATATTTCTTTTAAGATATAGTCGATGTTTTATTAAGCCCGTTGAAGAGCGATTATCACTTGAAAGCTAGCGTTTTGTAATAAAAATAAACTCATTGTGAGAAAATATTTTGTGATTTTATAATTTTCTCACGATTTTATCATGGATATTTATTTGTGTTTAAAATACTGTCAAACACATACCTATAGAAATGCAACCCATTAATGATAACGATTGAAATTATTAATTTAACAAATTTAATAAAATGTGAAAAGACACCTGTTAGAGATTATTTTATTATTTTATTACTCTGTAAATGCTTTTTTTATATTTGACCAGGAGTGCCTGGTCACGTGTGTGTGTTTGATTGTATATATAGTGTGTTTAAAAATAAAGTGTATGTTATGTTAAGTTGAGCTTTTGTGAGACTAGTCCTTTCACATAGTTTAGAGTTCGGAAAGCCCGCTTCATTTGAGGAGAAGACCTCGACGCTCTCTAGACCTCTAGGTGGAAGAGTGAAAAGTAAAAGAACCAGCCAGAAGAAGATTGGCGAACAACACCTTTTATAAACACAGTAAAACCTCCCTGTAAAGGACAACACCTAATTGGAGAGTCAAAGTGTCCTTTAGAGAGAGTTGTCCTCTTACTGGTGAGTTTCTAAATTGTAAAAATGGTAATTTTGCAAATGAAAACTGTCCTTTGTAGAGAGATGTCCTCTAGCGCGGGTGTACTCTGATGGAGGTTCTATTGTATTAATAAAATATTTACCTCTTAGAGAGGACGACTAGTGAGTCTTTGAAATGTCACTCAACAAAGAAATATATAAAAATGGTTGAATTATCTATATCAAATTTAAATACAATATTCACTAATTATAAACATTGATTTATTCAAATTGAATCATCTATTTTCAAAGATAGATCAATCCATAAATAAATCTTTAAATAAAAAGGCATATAATAGATCAAAATATCATTTATTTTACCAATATTTCAGTTGGCTGAACGCCAACCTTTATCAAGGTATTATAACATTTTAATGTGTGTCAACTAATGAAATATTGGTAAAATAAATGATATTTTGATCCAATATATGCCTTCATATTTAAAGAATCATCTATATGAAATATATAGGAGTAAAACAATATAAATCTTTTAATTTTATTATACGAGTATAATTTCAAAAATGTAATTCAATTTTGCAAATTATACATATTTAAAACTCTTCTATTACCATTTTTAAAAAATCACAGAAAAATAATTCAATCTATGAATATAAAATCAATAAAAATCATTTAAAATTAATTATTTTCGCAACATATAATGATTCAAAATGAAATCAAATTGAAATATCAAAAATTAATTGATTCTTAATTACAATAAACAAATTGATCAAATATATTTAACTAAACAGTTTTATAAACCAAATTTAATAATTTTAATAATAAAGATATTAATTGTAATTTGTGACGGCAATATTTCAATATTTATGTTCTCTCTATAAAAACCAATTTAATAAATTTAACAGACGCCTTTGGAGAGGTTTCTTCCAAAGCTGGCTTTATCCCCACAACAAGTTTCAAATGGGGAGCTTTCAACATTTAATGGAATTGTTTATTTTCTAATGGCGTTCACCCCCTCTCTTTTTTCAACTTCATCTCGGGGTGGAAGATTAGTCAGGTTCCTTAAATGGATACCATCCTTTTGGAGTTCTCTTCGTCCGATAGATGGCGCTTTTCACAAATAAATACGTAGAACGACATTTGAAATTTATGCCGCATGTGTTTCTTTTAAACGAAAAATCTAAAGAGTAAGGATAAACGGAAAAATAAAAGTGTCTAGGGATTGGAATCGAACCCACAGTGTTCCGCTTACCGAGCATTCCTATCCCTGGCAACTTTTATTTTTCCGTTTATCATGACACTTCACAATTCATCCTTTCATACTTCATCCCTAAGGTTAGAAATAATCGTTATTTCTATTTGGGATAAGTTTCGATTTTTCGTTTAAAAGAAACACATGCGGAATAAATTTCAAATGTCGTCATACAATCATAAGCCGCATTATATTGTATTATAAATAAATATGTGAAAAATAATTTTTAAAAAATTAAAAGGTCAGATTTTGATATTAAAATAAAGAAGGCATATCCTGACCAAGAATATATGTACGTTTTAGATTGCAGAGCGCCATCTAGTGGAACAGAAATCAACTAAACATTGATTTAGACATTGGGTCAACCAAATATCAGGGAACAGGTTGTATCAATGTTTAGTTGATTTCCGTTCCACTAGAAGGCGCTCTTCTATCTAATAAGCACATGTGCTCCTGGTCAGGATGTGCATTATTTATTTAAACAAATAAAAAGGAATTATTTAGATACCCGTCAATGATTTTTAATTGTTTATCAGACACTATACATGTTAGATAAAATTTTATTTTTTAATTTGAATCATATTTTCCAAAACAAATACTCTCTATATATATATATAAAGTCGAATCATCCAATCTCTATTACCAACTTCGAAATTTGAACTGGAATAATAAACAAAATGCCTTTTATTGTAACTATTTTAGACCGTATGCTTTTTTATTAAAGTTTTCTACTGCCCTTATTGTGAGAATAGAAATAATTTATTTGAAAAAATAGAATCATACGCGTCTAAAATAGTTAAAATTTATTTAAACAGATGGCGCGCTTATGCATATAAATGCATTTTGATGAACTAATAAAGGAGAAGTGTATTTTTGTTATATATATATATCCTTATATCTATAAAAATGAAATGCGAAATCGATGTTTGTTATCGCATCACGCAAAATCTACTGACTCAATCATTATGGAATTTCGCATGTAGGTAGCTGAAGATTTCGTTTAACATATAGGCTATTCAAAAAACGAAAAGGTTTAATGTGCTATTTTTAAAAAATGTTAAACCAAAATTCCTTAGTTCAAGCCTTTTACCGCTTGGCAGCGCACTGGTCGCGACGATAAATGAATTTGATTGGTTAATAATTTTACACGTTGTTTGTTTTTAATTTGTAATTTTGTAATTTTACCCGATTAATGTGTCTTTAAAAGGTAAGATTATTTTTATATATTTAAACTCTTTGAAAATAATTTTAATCGATCATTATCAAATAAATACGCCCCCGGAACCTGGGTTAATTAAAACTGTATTGTGAAATTTCGCACGTAGGGAGTTGAGGTTTTGGTTTAACATTTAGGCTAAAAGCACAAAAATTGCATTTCGAAAAACTTTCTTTTCCTATTTAGAAGGTAGATTTTATTTAATCATTTAGTAATATTTTTTCAATTTAAATTAATTGGAATTATTATTTATTTCGCAGCTTATTCATATATTTTGCTTCGTTTAATTTTAATTAGTGTACATATAACGATCTACATTTTTAAAGATAAGTGTACTTTTTTATCTCATAAATATACAATCAGAGATCGATTGGTGCATAATTTTACGTTATGTTTGTTTCTAGACTAAATTTATTCAAATCGAGATAGCTTTTTTTATGCTTTTAAAAGTAAGTATAATATATTTAACGTTTCATAATACTTTTCAAATTAAAGTCTTTGGAAACAATATTGCTTTTTTTCTATCCTACAGGTCAACAGTACACTGCAACATGCTATCATAACTCTGGCTTTTTGCATTGATATTTATTTATTGTGAAAGTACTGTTTGCTACCTTAAGCTCTGGAGAAATTATAATGTAGATCCATCCTGTGGAAATCACACCATAGTAAAAAAGAACGCATGTAGCTGGTAGCAAATTTTTTGCCCTTTGTGAAGCTAGCGTTCAAATTTAATTTTTTAGAAAGATATTTCTATTGTTGGCATTATTTTCACTTGTCCTGACCCATATAGGGTTAATTAATAACTCATTTGACATTTTACCTTTATTTATGGTCTTGGTAATATATATGTAAAGCTTTTTAGGTAAAAAAGAATTGAGGTATATTTTGAAATATAGATAAAAATCACAAGGAAGCAAGACCAAATCCAAATAAATAAATAATGTGTGGTTTCAGTAACAGGATTGTTACCATCTTCGGACAAAAGTACTGAATACATTCAGTAATTTTGTCTTTATAAGGTAACAATGCTGTTATTGAAACATCACACATAATTTGTTTATTTTTTATTTGGTCTTGCTTTTTTGGTATTTTTAACATTGCCCTTGACTATTAGAAAATGATGCAAATTTCCTAATTATTTTATGCCATTTTAAAAAGTACATTCTTTTGTAAAAATATCTAATTTCCCACATTTTTCTAAAACTGCCAACAATAACCTAATAATAAAATAATCCAAGTCTGGGTATTTCAGTATTGCAGATATATTACATTTTTAAAAGTTGCTTAACTATCGATGTACATGCCGGATTAGGTGCCCTTAAAAATGTTTAATCTGGCTGTTTCTTCTTGAACTGCCGAGAGTGAAGTGGAGAAAGTGAAATTTTCCGGTTGCGAGGACCATTTCCCTTTATTCACACTAATCATTAGATTTTTTTTTCATTTTTTAGATACCAAAGCCCAGTTTGGTTACTTGCACTCACTGGAGGGGTTTGACTTTTTCAAGAATCAGGGGCCATTGGGGCAATTTTTTTTTTCAGAACAAATTCCCCAAAACTGGATTCGATGATCCCGGGTCGTGGTTTTTAAAAATCAACAGTTTAGACCACTCCTCCAAAAATGCACTCTATTCATTAGATGTGTTTGTGAAATTGATCTTATATTTCAGATTATTTTTACCAGAATTTTTAATTTTGATGTTTGCAGTTTATCTCCATTGTGCTGAAAGAAAATTCTTTACTTTAAGTTTTAAAACAGTTGGGGGCTCTATTCATTCAAGAGTCAACCCCCACTCGAACAATACCCGGGCGAAGCCGGGTCCATATATCTATATAGGCTCAATTTATTGAGCAGTTTTTTCAACCAAATTAGACTTTTTTTTTTAGGCCTTCTTCCATTGTCTTTTTTTTGTTTTTTTTTGTTTTGCTGTCATTTGTTTAGGTAGTATTTAGATTTATCTGCTTCATAATATGTAGCTGCTCATATATATTGTTGCACCAAGTGGCGGCTTGGCAGACTCTTCAGCCTTGATTCTCTCCTGTGCTGGGTCTTGCATCTTACCAGAGCGTGTTTCAACCATCCTGCAACTTTATAAAAGGGAATAACGAGATAAGTCTTCTTTAAGTAGCCTCCAGAATCCTTTCTTTATTTTCTCACATCAAAGAGAGCTGTGAAGTCACAGTGTACCTAAATACAAATGATTATAATCTAAATAATCTGTTTTAAATAAATATCATAGAATATAAAAATAAATAAATATATAATTTAAATTTCAAATATATTAAAAATAATATAAGAAATACGCCATTAATCATGATGTAACACTTCCCCCTCTCCAGAGGTCGTCACGTCCTCGTGAGTTACCTCATCAATTCTCTCAAAATAGGGTTTGAGTCTTGAGACGTGGACAATCAATGGGTCTTGGCCAGGATTATCTTTCGGCTCAATTAAGTAATTTACGTTAGACAGCTTCTTTAATATTCGATATGGGCCAAAATATTTTCTCAATAGTTTTTCACATTTTCCGATTTTCCTGACTGGTGTCCAAACTGCCACTAAATGTCCTGGTTCATAGATTCTCTCGTTGTGTTTTTTGTCATAGTTTCTCTTCATTCTTTCCTGAGTCTTCTCTGTGTTGTTAATGACTACCTGTTTCGTCCTTGCTATTTTATCTAAGTAATTTTCTATATATTCATCATAATCGTTCATGTTACTGTCAATTGGGATATTATCGTCGTCTAAGAGGGACATGGGTTCCCTCCCAAATAACAGGAAAAATGGAGAGTAGCCTGTGGTTTCTTGAATCGTGGTATTGTACGCGTGGGTGACGAAAGGGAGGATTTCGTCCCAGTTCTTCTGGTCTGTATTTACATACATGCTTATCATGTTGATTAGAGTTCTATTTAGCCGTTCCGTTAGTCCGTTAGTCTGGGGATGGTAGCTCGTCGTGAAGCAGTGTTTAACTTTGCATATTTTCATAACCTCCTTCATCAAATTGCTAGTGAACTGTGAACCTCTGTCACTAATAAGAAACCTTGGGGCCCCGTGACGTAAAAAAATTTGTTCGATTAAAAATGTAGAGACTTCTTTCACTGTTGCTTCTGAGACTGCCTTTGTTTCAGCGTACCTGGTATAATAATCAGTCAACACAATTATCCACTTCCTTCTTCTTTTCGTTGATGGCAAGGGACCAACAAAGTCAATCCCGATTCTTTCAAAAGGGTAGTTAGCTGGGGGAATGGGTTGCAAAAGTCCAGAGGGCGACTGATTTGAACCTTTCCGACTTTGGCAAAGATGGCACGTCTTTACAAATTCTGAAACATCTTTCAGCATGGAAGGCCAATGATATTTATTCTTCAAACGGTATGTGGTTCTGGCGACGCCTAGATGGCCATTCAGCATATGGTTGTGGAATTCACTCATGATTTCTTTTCTTCTCTTCTTCGGCACTACCAGCAACCATGCTCTGCCTTCAGGGTTTGGGTTCTTCTTATATAGACATCCATTTTCCTCTTTAAAATTCTGTGTGATTGCTCGTTTGCTTCCTTTAAGGCTTTTCTTAACATTTTCTATGAATTCATCCTCTTCATTTATTATCTGATTCAAAAATAGTCGTTCATAATCTTCGACCCAATCCGTTTCAGGTAGGGGTCCTCTAGATAAGCCATCAGCATCCATATGTTTTTTACCCGATTTGTGTATTATGTCAAAATCGTATTCCTGAATTTTCAGTGCCCACCTTGCAAGTCTACCTGTTGGATCTTTAAGATTTTTCAGCCAGCACAATGCGTGATGGTCTGTAATTATCTTGAAGTGTCTTCCATATAGGTAGGGTCGTAGTTTTGATATCGCCCACACCACAGCCAAACATTCCTTTTCGGTGGTTGAGTAATTTTGCTCAGCTTTACTTAGAGTTCGACTCAAATATGATATCACCTTCTCTTCCCCACAGATAATTTGGACCAGTGTTGCACCTAAGCCGATGTTAGAGGCGTCTGTGTGAATGTAGGTGGCTGCATTTGGATCAAAGTGACCTAAAATTGGCGGATTTATCAGAGCTTTTTTAAGGTTTTGAAATGCTTCCTCTTGTTTTTCTGTCCAGGTAAATTGCGCATTTTTCCTGATGAGTCCTGTCAATGGGTCAGCAATTAATGAGAAATCTTTAATGAATTTTCTATAATAGGAACACATTACTAGGAACGATTGTACTTCTTTGACCTTCTTGGGCTGAGGAAAATCCCTAACGGCTTTGATATTATATTCGGCCGGTTTTATACCCTGTTGGTTGGTTATATGACCAAGGATCTCAAGTTCTTCAAAAGCAAATCTGCATTTCTTGTCGTTCAGTTTCAAATTAGATTCACTAAAACATTTTAAGACAGCTTCAAGTCTTTTAAGGTGGGTTGGAAAGTCTGAGCTGTATATAATAACGTCGTCCAGATAACAAAGGCAAATCTGCCATCTTAGATTTCCAAGCACATTGTCCATATTCCTCTCAAAAGTAGCAGGGGCGTTGCATAGTCCAAAGGGCATGACGTTGAATTCGTATAAACCGTGGGTCGTAGTGAAAGCTGTCTTCTCCTTGTCTTTCTCTTCAATTTCGACTTGCCAATATCCCGATCTAAGGTCTATTGCTGAGAAGTACTTCGATCCTTGGAGAGTATCCATTACGTCATCAATTCTTGGGATTGGATAAACATCCTTTACTGTTACCTCATTCAATTTTCTATAGTCTACACAAAATCTGAACTTACCATCTCTCTTCTTGACCAGTATTACAGGGAAAGACCAGGGACTTGAAGATGGTCTAATTATGCCTTCTTTGAGCATTTCATCAATTTGATCTTTTATAATGTCCCGTTCTTTGGGGCTCACCCTATATGGCTTGTGCTTTATCGGTTTTGCATCTTCTGTATCGATCCGGTGTTTTGCCAAATTGGTCCTGCCTAACCTCGGCGAAAACAAATCAGCATACTTAATCAAAATTTGTTTCAAATCCTCTTTTTCTTTAGGTGATAGATTTTTGTTTATCTGAAATTGGATTTCGTCATTATTAATTTGCTCTAACTTCTCTATGAACTTTACCTCTGCAGGAAGGCTTCCATGAGCCAATGTTTGGTCTTTCATGATTTTTAAAGGTCGAGGATAAGGGTTCATTATCCAGATATGAGTTTTCCTATCCGTGACAGTAAGCAAACTTCTTGCCAATCGAAGGCCATTTGTTTGAATCATTCTGTTGTTCTCTTCGATGATATATTCGCCATCCTCTGCTTCTATTGAGGCCTTAATTAATCTAATAAACAGTTCAGGTATAACAGTATCTTCAACGCTTTTTATTTTTTCAGTTCATAATTGCTTATGTCATGATTATTCGTCAGATCGTATTTTATTATTTCTTTTTTGCAATCTATTTTCGCGTTCATCTTCTTAAGGAAATCTCTTCCAAAAATTAATGTCCGTAAATGCGTTTTCAAAATCACAAATTTGTGCGATAATGCTTTGTCATCAATTTTTATATTTAACAATATACTTCCTACTATGTCTAATTTTTTTCCATCGGGTCCTGCACAAGTTTTTGCGAGTTTACTTATACCATGGCCTGTATCGAGGGCCGTTCTGAGGTCGACCACTGAGAGGTCGGCGCCTGTATCAACCAAAGCTTCAAAAGTTCCTATCTTGTCCACATGAATTTTTAATTTGTATTTAGGGTCCAACTTTTTGATTCCATTTATGGTCGACTTGCTTTGATTGACATATTCAGGCGCGACGCTTAGTTTAAATCTTCCAACACGGAATATCTATTCCGGGTAGGAATATTTGTCTGTGTGCTATGACATACATCAGCATAAAGCCGAGGTCCTGATTTATCTGATATTTCATTCATTTGGCATTTCTCTTCGATCTTCTCTTGGGTAGCTGTTGGATCCTCTTCTAGGATTCTTTTAAACTTGACCCTACAATAACGGGCCACGTGCCCTGGCTTGTTACACTTGAAGCAGATTGGTCTTCCATCTTCCGTCCTATTTTTGCTCACTTCTTGACTTTTATTGTAGGTGTTTCTCTGGAGGTTTGGTTTAGGCACAAAGTTTGGATTATAAGGACGTCTCGGGGTAAAGGGCTGGGTCAAGTTGTTTCGATGCTGCCTGGGAGTAGGAGGGAAGTCGTTCTTGTAATTATTGGAAACAGGGGCTTGGGGCCTGGAAGGGGTCTGGTAGTTTCGTGTGGCAGTCGGCGGCACGTACCTCGATTGTTGTTGGGGTCTAGAATAGCGTGGGCCGTTATATAGGTTTCTGGATTTCTCCACACGTTCCCGATACTTCTTTTCAAAAGAATCCATTTTCTTGCACACGACAAGAAGTTCATCGGTCGTTTTAGGAGGGTTCAGGTAGAGCGCGAATGAGTACTCTTTTTTCAGTCCTCCAATAACATGATCGATTTTTGTTTCTTCTTCCATTGCGGGGTCAACCTTGTTGCACAACACTAGGATGTCTTCCGCGAACCTGATTGCTGTTTCATTCCAGTGTTGCATTCTGTTGAGCTTCATTCTTAGTTCTTCTTTATTGGCGTCCAGAGAAAAATCCTGAATGAGGCGGATTTTAATATTTTCCCAGCTCGTGAAACTCGCTTTGTGTAAATTCAACCAGGTTTTAGCGCTTCCCGTCATGTTCATGGCGGCATAACGGGCAATTATGTAGTCTGCCCAATGATAGAGGAAACCAATCTCTTCGAGGGATTCTATCCATGGGCGAGGGTCTTCTGTTCCATCATACTTGGGGATGTCGATGTTGGGATTCAGGACAACTGGGTCGGAACTAGCATCTCCACCAATTGTTGCACCAAGTGGCGGCTTGGCAGACTCTTCAGCCTTGATTCTCTCCTGTGCTGGGTCTTGCATCTTACCAGAGCGTGTTTCAACCATCCTGCAACTTTATAAAAGGGAATAACGAGATAAGTCTTCTTTAAGTAGCCTCCAGAATCCTTTCTTTATTTTCTCACATCAAAGAGAGCTGTGAAGTCACAGTGTACCTAAATACAAATGATTATAATCTAAATAATCTGTTTTAAATAAATATCATAGAATATAAAAATAAATAAATATATAATTTAAATTTCAAATATATTAAAAATAATATAAGAAATACGCCATTAATCATGATGTAACAATATCTATGTATGTTCTACTCATATTTATTGTGCATATTTTTTCTGCGATTTATACTTTTTTTTTTACGTCTTCTTCCATTTGCTTTTTTTTAATCAGTTGTTTTACGTTTTCACTGAGTTTTATGCATTTTTCCCCTCCTTTCA
This sequence comes from Cordylochernes scorpioides, assembly GCA_030710605.1. Classification (NCBI taxonomy): domain Eukaryota; kingdom Metazoa; phylum Arthropoda; class Arachnida; order Pseudoscorpiones; family Chernetidae; genus Cordylochernes; species Cordylochernes scorpioides. The sequence goes on along the minus strand of CP092869.1, from coordinate 884,915 downwards.
GATTATTTCTATGCTTTTTTTTATTTTGGCCTTAGTCATGAGTCGCGCTTATTTTAATACACTATTTTTGAATTTTTTTCTTCAATCTCAGTCCTTGATGTTTTACATTTTTCGGTTATCCTTATTTTTATTTTTACTAATGCTTTGTGTTTGTAGGTATGCCAAGCCATAGGAGAAGCAATCTTTCTCAGCGTTCCAATAGCTCTAGGGTTCAGCATGCTTCAGGGTCAAACATTGCAAGTAGTTGGTGTGCATCTTGAGTCTCCCTGTTTCTCGCATGGGCAACTCTATGTAGCATGCTCCCGTGTTTCCAGCCCTAAAAATTTATTTGTCTTTAGTTCTACTTTTAGCAAGACACGCAATATTGTTTATCAGGGGGCTTTGATATAGATTTTGACAATTTTGAAAGAGATTTCTTCGAATAATGATTTTGGGAAGCTTGACTTTTGTAACTACATAATTTGTGAATAATTTGTTATCATTATTGCTCTACTGTAGTTTCATCAATAAAGCTTTTTTTACTTTATTTTATTTTAATTTTTTCACATTTAATTCATTTACATAACTCTATTCTTGAAAATTTTTTTTATTTTTTTTTATGGTATCAACATTTCTGGTTCAATTAAGGTTTTTGTTAGCCTGCAACACACCTTATCATAGCTCATTGCATTTATCAGGATAACTTTGCTGTTTTGATTTTTACACCATTAGTATTTTCATGCCTCTATAATATTATATTTGTTTGCAGAATTTTATAGACAATTTGGTTTGGGTTATATACATTAAGAAATTGTAAAAATATAAAGTCAAAGTTTTACAACAAAAAAAAATTTTGGAACACCATTTCTCTCCCATTTAATTTAATGATGCTTCATTTATGATTTTTAGAATTGCATTATTTTTATGCATATTATTTTTAAAATTTGTGTTAGCAAGACATGGAATATTGTTAAGTTAATGTAATATTAACATAAACTTTACCAACCCGTGAAGCGTTAGCTCCAGTCTTTTACCGCTGGGGGCAGCACTGTTAGAGCTAATAAATGCTTTCGATTGGTGCTTACTTTTACATGCTGTTTGTTTTTAGACTAAATTAATACACATCAAGTTGGCATTTTTTCATGCTTCAAAAGTTAAGATTATATTTTTAACGTTTCATAATACTTTTAAAATTAAAGCCGGAAATAATATTGCTTTTTCCCATCCTGCAGGTCTACATTACACTGCAACAGCTATCATAACTCTGGCTTTTGGCATTGATATTTATATAATGTGAAAGTACTGTTTGCTACCTTAAGCTCTGGAGAGATTATAATGTGTCTACAGATCCATCATGTGGAAATCACACCATAGTGAAAATGCATTTAGCTGGTAGCAATGTATCACATTTGTAGACATGTGGTGCGCTTACAGTAAAAGCAGTCGCTACCTACCCACCATGGTTATCATGGCCTGTACCACGCGTACTAGGGATATTTAAAAAAAAAAAAGGAAGCAAGACCGAATACAAATAATTACATTATGTGTGGTTTCAGTTACATTTTGGCTATCTTCAGACAAAGGTACTGAATACATTCAGTAATTTTGTCTTTATATGGCAACAATGCTGTTACTGAAACATCACACATATATATATATTTTTTTATTTGGTCTTGCTTTTTTGGTATTTTTAAAATTGCCCTTGACTATTAGAAAATTATGCAAATTTCCTTTTTATTTTATATACCATTTTAAAAATTGTATTCTTTTGTTAAAATATCCAATTTCCCACAATTTTCTAAAACTGGAACAATAAATAATACAAATTTCTTCCGAGTTAAGGTAATTCGATATTGCAGAAATATATTACATTTATAAAAGTTGCTTAACTATTTAGATATGTAAATGCCGGATTAGGTGCCCTTTAAAATGTTTGCTCTGGCTGTTTCTTCTTGGACAGCCGAGAGTGAAGTGGACAAAGTGAAATTTTCAGGTTGTGCCGACCATTTTCCTTTATTCAAACTAATCATTAGCTCTTTTTTTTTTTTTTTAAATAAAAGCCCAGTTTGGTTACTTGCACTCACTGGAGGGGTTGGACTTTTTCAAGATTCAGGGGCCATTGGGGCAATTTTTTTTTTCAGAACAAAGTGTCTAATCTGCATTCAATGATCCCGGGTCATGGTTTTTAAAAATTAACAGTTTAGACCACTCCTCCAAACAGCACTCTATTCATTAGATGTGTTTGTGAAATTGATCCTATATTTCAGATTTTTTCACACACATTTTCGATATTGCTGTTTGCAATTTATCTCCATTTTGCTGAAAGAAAATTCATTACATTGAGTTTACAAACAGTTGGGGCCTCTATTCATTCATGAGTAAACCTCGCTCGAACACTACACAGGCGAAGCCGGGTCCAGTCGGGTAAAACCCGGGCGTTGCCCGGGCCACTCGGCTAGTATTATATATATATGTGGTGTATTTAATGTATAGGCTATCGTAAGCGTCTATCCAAATAATATTCAGATCAATTAACATTTCACATTTTTGCTTATCCCAAGTACACGTGGTACAGGCCATGATAATCATGATGGGTAGAAGTTGGCGACTGCTTTGACTGTAAGTTCACCACGTGTCTACACATGTAAAAAGCAGTTCGACTTTGCACTTTAAAATGTTCTAGAGCCCTGTTTGTTTACTTGCACTCTCTGGTGGGGTTGAACCTTTGCAAGAAACAGGGGCCATTGGAGAATTCTTTTAAATAAGAAAGACTTGATCCCGGGTCTTAGTGGTCGAAAATCAACGGTCTAGATCAACCTTTTCTCTCCACTTACCCCTCTTTCAATTAATGATTAAAATTAATTACTTTCTAGTAAGGCTCTTTAGCAGATCGTTGTTTTAACAGAAATTGGAACATGTTGAAGAGTCATATCCTAAACCTTGTTAATCAATAATGAAAATAAAACATTCAGCGTGTAAGGTTTAATGTTGTTGATGGTTAAGCTCAAAATTCGAATTTGGACAAATAAATAAGTATTAAAAATAAAGAAGGAATTTCCTGACCACGAGCACATGTGCTTTTTAGATGGCAGAGAGCCATCTAGTGGAGCAAAAATAAACTAAACGTTTATTTAACTTGCTCCGTGATATTTGGCCAACCCAATTTCTTGATAAATCAAGAAAAGCCATCCACGAACGTGTTTCGCGCTGTTGGCGCTCGTCAGCGTAAATAAGTATGCCTTTCATTTCTCAGTGAGCCACCAAACCTGCAGAATATTTGAACGAGATATCAACAAAGAGTAATTCAAGATCACTGCCCGTTGAACATGACCTTGGAATTGAGACGATTAACTGAAGACATCCTAATTGCATTAAAGAGTAGACTTCATTTATAACAGCTATTTTTGGCAATGTGTTTATTATTAATAATATACTCAAATATTAACTCTAGAGAACTTACTGCAATGATAAAAGTTATTTAACAGGTTTACTCAATAGTGATGAACCCTCTTTTTTTCCAGACCGCTCTACTATTGTATTGGTTTGGTTTTCTTATATACCCGGCATTTACTAAGAAAGGTAGCTTAGAGGTGGTTAGGGAACCTATGGACATAAGCTTATAGGTCTGTAGAGGTACATACATATTGTAGTGAAGTATTTAATATTCTACACTCGTATTAACAGAGCATCATTTTTTTATGTTTATATTTTGCTATTCAGTAAACTTTCCTCATTCCTTATCTTTTATTTATCATTCATAGTTTGTTCTTGCCTTAAATAAATTACTGTGTCATCCTGAAGTTTGTCTTCACTAATTTTATACGTGGCAATATAATTTCAAGAAATTGCTTCGAGAAATTCTCTTCTAAAAATATAGTTTCATATTGAAGCTATATTCACCACTGATGAGCAAAACCGTCCTATTTAACCCCTATATCATTGCAGTAAGGTCTATAGAGATAATATTTGATGATTATATAAATAAACACATTGCTAAAATGATTGTTTCAAATATTATCTATAAATGGCATTTGAATTTATAAAAGTACGTTTTATCATTGGAGGATCTTCTTCGACTTTGGACTTCTTCCTATTGTCCTCCTTATATGGCAGTGAATGGAAGTCACAGAATGAAGGTTGTTTGATTCTTTATTTCTTCTTGTACTTGGAATATAACCTACAAACACCTTCTCCTATCAGTATGCAACAACATTAACCTTTATAAAGACATTTCGCCTTATGTAAACTCGTCCTTGGGTTCAAGAAGGGTTAAAGGTAGACAATGGTAGAATGTATCTCTAGGTCGGAAGACAATCAGCTATATACAGCCTTGATGGAGAGGTATAACAACGGAATGGCTCTTCTGAAAATATCCATTTTATTTTCAACGATATTCTCAACTTCTCTGCCGAACTATAAAACTGGTAGTATAGATAGACAGTGGATCAATAACTGGACATCAGTTGACAATCAACTCAGTGGACATTAGTGGACAATGAACGAGAATAAATCCTCTCCGTAAATTTTGAATCTTGTTAAGTTGATAGGCATAGGAATTTTTCAAATTTTGTGAATTTCACTGAAGCCAGGAACAATAAGAGAACTACGGTCATCTTTATCTCTAGCCCGAGGTGAAGAGGTTTACTAGTGTAGTGAAGGCTACCATCTACAAGTACCATCTTGGTCTTAAGTTGGGTAACACCAGCCATCACATCGACCTGTCCACTCTGTGGGAAAGAACTCTCGCAGTCCATCGGTGGTGGAGTCTTTCCCGTGGTGGGCGCCACCAATGACAACATTTTACATATTATACATATATGTACATTTAACACTTATAATTATATACTACAATTCATTTATTAATATGTTTATCATTATATAGTCTCTTATTTATTCATATATTTAATTATTTTGTATTTAACGTCATCTAAATTTATATAGACATTGTAAGAAATTAGATTTTCAATCTATCTCTTATCTATAATTTCATTCTCACTTGACTCACAATCATCAATCTTTGTTTCAATATTGTGACCGGCCTTTGAGATTCATGACCAAGAATGTGAGGTATAATGTACTCCCCATCATATCTCTATATATTCAGTAGAGTGTGGTGTTTGAAAGGACCATGTCTGGCCATCAGGCAGTGTGTATGGCCAACATCCATTGAGGGAAGGAATGAAGGCAGGAGGAGGGAGAATCGCTTAAAAGCACATCAGCGGTGTTAGGATTCTCGGCACGGAGTGGAGTGGCGGGTAATGGGATTTCTTGGCGGCCATCCGTGGACAGGCATTGTCTGACTGGCCGCTTTGTTGGGTTGTCTCTGTGGCAACATTGTTGTTGTTTGTACCATTGGCTGTGTTAGTTTGACTCATCGGTTACATTGTTGTTGTTTGTACCATTGGCTACATTTCTGTTAGTTTGCTTCATTGGTTACATTGGTGTTAGTTTGTCTCTTTGGTTTCCTTGTTGGTTTGGCTCATTGGCTACATTTCTGTTTGTTCGTCTCTTTGGTTACATTGTTGTTGTTTGTATCATTGGCTATATTGCTGTTTGTTCGTCACTTTGGTTACAATGATGGTTTGTCTCATTGGTTACATTGTTGTTGTTGGGCTCATTCACTACATTCTTGATAGTTTGCTTCTTTGGTTTCATTGTTAGTTTACCCCTTTGGTTTCATTATTGGTTTGTCTCGTTGGAAACATTGTTGTTGGTTTGTCTAATTGGTTTCATTGTTGGTTTGGCTCATTGGCTACATTGTTGTTGTTAGACTCATTGGTTACATTTTTGGTTTGCTTCTTTGATTTCATTGTTTGTTCGTCTCTTTGGTTGCAATACTGTTGGTTTGTCACTTTGGTTTCATTGTTGGTTTGGCTCGCTGGATACATTGTTGTTGGTTCCCGCCTCTTTGGTTAGATTGTTATTGGTTCCTGCCTCTTTGGTTTAATTGTTGGTTTGTCTCATTGGTTAGATTGTTATTGGTTTGCCTTTTTTGGTTTCATTGTTGGTTTGTCGTTTGTTTTGTATTTTCTCTTTGGCAAAAATGATTGCTTCTTTGTCTTTTTTTTTTTAGTTTTTGGATGGTTTCTCTGTTTGAGACGGGGAGTGGTATTTTTCATTCATCTTCGAATATGTATAACGGATTTTTGAAAACTGATTCTAAAAAAATGGATACTTCAAAGACATATTATACAGCCATATACATATTGGGTATTGGAGAATACTTCGACACACCTATATGTATAATTATGATAATTTATTTACAAAATTTCACGAGACAACTCGGGTGTTAATAATTACGCAGGACGCAGAAAGAAACGCCAACAAAATCCATCGCAACAAACACTTCTTCCATAATCCGCTGACAATGGCCATACTTAATCAACGTGGCGCTGTTTTTTACCTTCGGACAATTAATTAATTCTTTGTTTCACAACAATACCGGGGTAATTGCATAATCCATAGTTGCATCCTGTTCATTTACATAAGCGCACTTTGTCAACTTCTACAACAACAAAGCTTTTTACAAACACACCTCCCTAATCTTTAAAATGGTTTTCTAAAGAATTTCCAGTCCTGTTGTCTATTAAATATTCTTGCAGCATGTTTTCTTAAGATAAATTTATCTATACTTCTTCATGACTAAACATTGGCTCAGTTAGCACTTGTGGAAAATTGAATACACACTGCTTGCTATTGAAATTGATACCCTATGAAGAAAATACACTGGTGAATCAAATTTTATACTGACGATACCTAAAGCATGTTCTTCAAATGGTTGGAATCTCACCCCCAATATGTAAATCAGGTTGGATCAATACCCATCACTTACAATATATACAATAAGACATATTGTAACGCGCGGAATTTGTATTATAAAATTGTAATTAATACATTTTAGTTTCTTGGGTTTACGTTTTGTTATGCATTATGGAAAAAGGAGGAACAGATATGATTATATCAAAATCTTTGTTTCTCAGGAAGCCTCTGTGACCAAAAATACTTTTGGTCGCAGTGGCACAGCCTAATCCACGCTGACGAGCGCCAACAGCGCGAAACGCGTTCGTGGATGGATTTTCTTGATTAATCAAGATATTGAGTTGACCAAATATCAGGGAACAGGCTGAATCAATGTTTAGATGATTTCTATTCCACCAGATGACGCTCTGCCTTCTGAAAAGCACATGTGCTCCTGGTTAGGAATTGTTTTTTTATTATATGATTATGTATAGAAATTTGATCATAGTAGAATCGTAGGCTACTGTGACTGCGGTTCATCCTACCGTGATGTTGATGTTGGTCAAGATCCTATGGCCCTTACAGGAATATGGAAAGGATGAATCCATGAGGTCCATAGAAACCGTCATGTGGATCTAAAAGGCTCTCGCTTACTAGCATCTGAGAAGACAAACACCTTGTTCCTATGTTCCTGCAAGATCACATACCAGGATTCCTGAATTTGAGCTGCTTCAACGACGAAAATTTCAGCATTGCGACGACTTCTGCATATTCTTCTGTACAGTGATGTGTTAAACGACAAACATGGATACAAGAGTGACATCGTACTTTCTGACTAAATCTTATCTTGTTCCAATATCACCTCATTAGGTACTACTCAACAAGAGCAACCTAGGTTATGATATTTACCACAATGAATAATATATGAAGGTTATTCACATATTAAACAAAATGTTAACGTGGGATTCGATCTCCGGTTCATGGCTGTATGGAATCGAGGGTTTTATCCACTCGATATCTCAGCTGTACATCCAGGACTAAGATGGCCGCGTGTAGAGATACCGAGGTAAATGTCTGTTTATATCTGTCATATCGGACCATTATGTTCTTCAGATTTACCATCCAATTGGAAACCTCTGGTTAATGATCGCTGATAAAACTCATGTTCTCAATCAGTTCAATTGATGAATTATGACATAGCCACATAGAACCTCTGTAACTGCCATCTACACTATGTTTTCCAAGCAATATCAGAACTGTTATTTCTGCTCCTTCTATTTCAAAATGATTTTTTTATTTAATCATTATTTAATCTCAATAAACTGAGAAATATGATTCCACTATTTGCATAGTTTTAGTATTAGTTTACTTACAATTTGTTGAAGAAGAGCTTGTCCCAAAGATAATTTATCATGAAAGATAGAGTTTGTTGCATGGTTGGCATTCATAGTTCTATGAATTAAATATACTTCGACCAGTGAAAGTTATTATTATCTCGACGTTTTAACAAATTCCTTTTATCCTCGTCAGGAACATATAAAATTTAAAGCATTTGGGGCAAGGGCTTGAAAATATTCTATTTAATTTTATGTAATTTTCAACGCCTTGTCAGATGTTTGATTATCATTTGTTACTGTTGCTGCTGATGTCGTGTCTAATGAAGACCCTCAGATGTATCCATACATCTCTATCACAGCAGCAGCAATGTCCACTATCTTGGGTGTGTAAATTTTCTGTTCTGGGTCCATGTCAATTTTCTGTTGTTGTCGTGTCCAATGAAGAGCCTCAGATGTCTCCATGCATCTCTATCACAGCAGCAGCAATGTCCTCTATCTTGGGTGTGTAAAGCTTTGTTCTGGGTCCATGTCAATTTTCTGTTGTTGTCGTGTCCAATGAAGAGCCTCAGATGTCTCCATACATCTCTATCACAGCAGTTGCAATGTCCTCTATCTTGGGTGTCTAAAGCTGCTGTTCTGAGTCTATGTCAATTTTCTGCAAGGCAGTGGCCATTGCTGGACATGAGAATATGAGGGTAGGTGTCAGTTACACACCAGGACAGTTTTTGCATGTCCTATAGGTTGTTTAATCTTCATTGAAAAATGGGTGCCGTTGCCACGTTAGTAACCTTGGAAACGAACCAGAATTTGGTCGAATATTCCAAGGGTCCTGTTATTTGTTACTGACGAAGACAACATATTTTGGTCGAAACGTCGAGAGACTAAAGAGATTTACTGGCCGAAGTATCTTTAATTCTAGAACGAAAGCTATTTTTTTCAATGATATAAAAAGAATTGCGGTGTCTTATGCCTTTTTTTTGTAATTTGCATAGCTTTTTGGTATAGCAGTTTTGATTAACAGTGGTAGATATTGCGATAAAATAAGATCCTTTGTCGTGAAAGAATGACCATCTTTGTTTTATGAAAAATTTGCATAATCAGTTCGAATTTTCAATATTTAGTGAATACCATGGAGAAAGATAAAATATAGAAGCCATATTTCTCATGTGAATATTTAACTATTTTATAATTATTATTAGAATAAAAAAAGAGAAAGAAATTTATTTTATTAAAGAAAAGAATTGAAAGAATTAAATGCCAAAACGATATCACAATGAAAATTCATTAAATAAGATAATTATTATACAATTTTATATAAAAATAGACACAATTTAAAACAAAAAATATTTATCAATATACAATTTCATTTACATATATACATTTTTAAAAATATAAAAGATACTTTTCTATATATAATATTTTCTCATATAGTAAAAAGTATTAATATATTTAATGGACAATATTCATTGAATTTAATGTAAGGAGCGCTGGTCAAAAAGAAATAAAAAAATTCTTAGAAAAATTGGTCAGCCTCAATCCATCAATCAAGTTTCTACTTTGCATAGCCACCTATATACCTGTCTTCTGCTTGGGTAGCAGAAAATTGTGACAAGGGAGCAAGCTGTCAGCCCAGGGGATTATGGGATTATAACATTTTCGTCTGCCAAAAAAAAGTTTCCCGCCTTTTTTACCGTCATTATTCTATCCACTGGCAATCTTTCCCTTAGTTTACGTCTGCTTTTAAATTGCGAGATTAAATTCTTACCAAAAAAAGATTGATTTAGGCTTAATAAAATTTGTTTATATAAATATTTGCTAAGGTTTATATAGTGTTCTAATAAATGTTCTTTACATAAATAGTGTTTTTTTATTATCTTCCTAATTTTATTCTATTTTTTTCAAAAAAATATTGAATAAGTCAATCTTTTTTTCTATTTAATCTACATCATTAATGGTGTCGTATTTGCATATTTATATTTAGTTTGAATAATAGAATATATATTATTTATATCCATAATTATTAATTCAGAATGATCCGTCCATAAAATACTCGTAGAATTCGTGACATTTATTAAATTCATATTGTGAAATAATTGCAAAGGATTTAAAAAGATATATCAATCAGAATAATTGCAAAACGTTTCTTTATTCAATAAAAACGGCAAGCTTTCAAGCGCTAGCTCATCATCAGGCCAATTGTTTCACAAATTCTTACAATATATATATGTGATATCTTGGGACCTCTAGGATCAGTGTTACCTGATGCTAGACGAACCTCGATGTCAACTCTACCGTGCAGTCGTGGTGGAAGGCGACACAGCTGGGCCAAAGATGAAATAAGCAAACAGAAATTCCACTAAGAAGCGTCTGAACGTCTGGGAGGAATGGGACGAGGAGATTTCTGGTAGGAAAGGGTTTACCTCTATCGGAGCGTCCGGCGGACTGGGGCTGAAACAAAGACTAACTAAGGACTAATTTAACTGAGTCTTGGGACCTCCTTTTATAGCTGCGCTGGGTCCATACAGATCACTGCCCTTTTCTGGCGTAAACAGGGGGGAAAGTTACATTATCCAGGAGGGCCACGACCTCGTAAAAATTGGACTGGACTCGCTAGGCCTACTCTCTTATTCTCACCTAAGCCTGATTAGTTTTAACCTCAATTTTCTCTTGTTATTCTCCATTCATTCTATCTGGACAGTTGCTATACTTTATTAGAGTCTTACGCAGTACAGAATGATATTATGTGATGCTATCTATTTGCAGTAAATAACTAGTTATATACAGTCACGTGGTGGAACATGTGGTAGTAGGTATCTGGATTATTTACACCAATTCCATGGTCTTAAATCATCACATATATATATATATATATATTTATAGTGATTTTTTATTTTTGGAAAAAAAAAGAGGAAAAGTAAAATATTAAGAAATACGGATTTGGAATTTAATTCTGAGTCAGAACAGCAAGCTAATTCTGTATCAAATAATACCGTTATGAGAATTTTAAGATTTATATAATTTGTTATTTAGTTTGAACATGTGAGGTTTATTTTTTATTTATTTATTATTATTTTTTTTTTAATATTTTGTAATAAATAATTAGTTAGAATATAGGAGTATAAAAATTTAACCACCGAAGCTTTGCTGGAGTTACTTTTTTTATATACTACTATATTCTAACTAAATATTTATTACAAAAAAAAAATAAAAAACAAACCTCACATGTTTAAACTAAATAACAATTTTTATAAATCTTGAAATTCTCATAACGATACTATATATATGTCGTAAACCCGGGTAAGACAACAAGTGTGTTGGAAGCAGTCGGGGTTGAGTGGCAAGGCGTGCAGAGTGGGAAGTCCGCACGGGACAGTAAGGACAAAGTTTGGGATCAAAAGACGCTCTCCCAGTACGTCTCAAGTGGCACCAGGACCAGGGGAAAGTTGAGGATTAACTGAGGAAAAGCTCGGCGTCCAGCCTGAAGCCGCGGGGACCGTCGTGAGATGATAATGGCCTAGAACTGAGCAGGGCTGTCCGAAATTATTCACTGTAACCTAACTAACTGTCAACATCTGGACCAACGCTCTTTTTGACCCCCCCCTGGATTCCCCAGGTGTCCGGTCGCAAGCTGGTGTCACTTTGAAACGACTAGAAAGGACGTCATACTTTATTACTTACATATCAAATTGTTTAAATTACGATATATATATAGGTGTAGTAGGTATTTACATATTTACACTTTGAAAATGTGTTTTTCTTAAACTTTTGTCAATATGTAAATATGTAAAAATACCTCCTACACCTATATATATATATTGTAGGAATTTGCGAAACAATTCGCCTGATGTTGAGCTAACGCTTGAAATTTTGCTTTTTTTATTGAATAAAGAAATCCTTTGCAATTATTCCGATATATTTTTAAATATTAAATTCCTAATATATATAATAAACCTTGAATTAACCACATTTGAAAGGTCTAAAATATTTCTTATTTTAAAAGAAAGATTACGCCTTCATTTTAATATAAAATAAATAAAGTAACACGCTGACACTAAGCGACATCTCTAATAGATGTCAAAAAAGACGATTTTCGTTTTTATAGCTTAATTTCCTCCCTGTAAAAATCCCATCTAATTATATAAAAATAAAAATGAATGTATGTGTGTGTGTGTGTCTGTTCTTCATGCCTGACTAAACCACTCATTGGAACGCCATGACACTTTGGGAAGTTATTTAGTATAGTATTGGGAAGAAGGATCAGAAGATGAGTTTCTTTTATTGTATGAATTCTACGAGCTTTCGGGCAAAAGCCCTTCGACAGGCAAAAATATAACTATAATATAGCTACACAGCATAAATTTTACATAAATAAATTTACTGGCAATGCGTTTCTTTTTTAAATCTCTACAGACCTTACTGCAACCTAGCATTGCAGTAAGGCCTGTAGAGATTTAAAAAAGAAACGCATTGCCAGTAAATTTATTTGTGTAAAATTTTAACGATAGAGGGCAATAAAATTTAATTTACACAGCATAAATAGAAAAATTAACATCCCCGCAGCCTACACAAACTACATTTAAACCTCCCACATGTTTATTTCAATAGCCCAAACCACGCGCCGTCTCGTGGTTTCAGACTGCAGATTTAATATTTACTTTTCTCAAAAAACGGTCTTCTGTTAAGATTAACATATATAAATCGTTATCTTTCTTAGTATAGTTATATTATAGTTATATTTTTGCCTGTCGAAGGGCTTTTGCCCGAAAGCTCGTAGCATTCATACAATAAAAGAAACTCATCTTCTGATCCTTCTTAATTGATATACCTTACTAGAAAAGTATTTACCTTTAGTATTGGGAAGGTTGTTGAAAAATATTTCTTGAATATCCTTAGAGTTATTTGCAGATTTGTAGATTCAACTCGAAAGCAACGCCCCCATTGCGACGATGATAACAGGTTTTTTTTATCTACTATAAGTTTTATTATCACTAAGTTTATTATCTTAAAGATTATTTATCAAAAGTAAGATTTTCTACCTAATAATAGCGCACAAGTCAAAGTTAGTTCTATCATTTATCTACAACATATATATTGGGAGAATAGATAAAAATGATGATTTTGTAATGTAGAAAATTAGGAAAGACAAAATTCAGGATGACACGGCAATTTATTTGAGACAAGAATAATGATACAATTCGAAGGCAAAGATACTATTCCTTTAACTTCCAATTACCGAGGGAACCAATTAATATTGATTTTATTCAACTTGTCGAGTATTTTTCAAGGGACCGGGAAAAATGTTCACTTTATCGAGAGATTCAAATTTACGAGTTTCAAATTATCAAAATATATCTATTATTTTTTCTATAAGTTTATAGAGAAATGTTTTAACAAATGTTCGTTAGACAAACCTTTACTCGGGTAAAACCCGGGCGACGCCGGGTACATCCGCTAGTTATTATATATATGTTATATTAAAATATTAAGAAATAAGAGATTCTTCCTAGAAAGGTATACTATAATCTATAAATAAAAGAAGACAAGTTTCTTGAACGATTTTAAATAGACGCAAGTTTTGTATCGTCGCGTTCACTTTATACTGCCTGTTGAAGGGTTTTCACCCGAAAGCTTGCGTCTATTTAAAATCGTTCAAGAAACTTGTCTTCTTTTATTTATAGATTATAGTATTAAAATATTATTTTATTCAAAATTATATTTCATAGATTCAAATACTCTGTTAAATCGACCGCCAGAGGTTACACTTCCCCTATAAAAACTCATTGTTGTTGTTTCCCGATGGCCGGCTCAAACCTTTTGTACATTATGTAAATAAGCTTTTCATTTTTTTTTTATTCTTACGCTTTAAGCCAGGTATTACTTTCATCAAATTATGTTTTTATATATTCCTTTAGCTAAATTAAAGCTTTTTTTGATCTTTACTATTTTTATTATACTTTCAAGATTTTAACCACGACTGCATTACCATAGCTTAATCCTCAAGATAATCAAAATCAACAGAAATATATTTTTTTACAACATATACGATATAATATAATGATGCATTAGCCCGCCATCTGTTATGAAAATTTGAAACTATTATAGACACGGATAATTCTTTTTAAAATTAAACAATTTCTACTGCCCTTACTGCAATGAAAATATTAATGGCAGGGCCAATGGTGAACCCTCCTAGCATTACAGTAAGGACAGTGTTGTGATATGTTAAATAACATATGTTATGTATTATATTTATTATCTATTATTGACACTATATGCAAAATCATGCCATTTGTCAATTGTTTAAAAAAAAAAAAAAAAAACTTATGTAAATTATTTCCTTTTTATCTCTATCTTGTATAAAAGGAGATTACTAGATTAAATAAACATTCAGTTCAACTTGTAAGCCGTAGCGAGTTTTGTTCAGATAACTCATACCCATTACAACAGACAGTAGAAATTGTTGAATTTTTAAAAGATCATACGCGTCTATAATAGTTTAGAATATTATAATGTGTAAATATAATTGTATATTTACTTTTTCTCACTTCTAATATATTTTAAAGAAAAATAACCATTCATGATAAAATTGTGAAAAAAGTATTAAAATTACAGTAAATTTTCTCACAATGAGTTTATTTTTATTACAAAACGCTAGCTTTCAAGTGATAATCGCTCTTCAACGGGCTTAATAAAACATCGACTATATCTTTCAAGAAATATTTACAAATACATACGTGCGCAGCGTAGTAAATATTTCTTGTAAGATATAGTCCATGTTTTATTAAGCCCGTTGAAGAGCATTATCACTTGAAAGATAGCGTTTTGTAATAAAAAGAAACTCATTGTGAGAATATATTTTGTAATTTAAAAAAAGAACCATATTCAATATTATTATTTTAATTATTTAGCTATATTTCTTTACATAATTGAATATGTCGCATGTGTGTATTCATTAAAATGCAGACGAAATAAGCCCCTAATTCAAATATTCGAATTCAATTTGATGGTTAAACCTAGAACAAAGTAAAAGCAGCTATACACTTTTCCAGTTCGATATACTATCAAGGTCTTAATTTCATCTTTAAAATGCGAATTTAAAACCTATTAATATAATAGTACGTCACCTACAAGGGTCAATCCAATGGGTTTCGCAATCCCTTATTTTATTAAAGCTTAAATTTCAAAATTTCAGTTTCTTAAAGTTTTCACCCTTATAACCTATGTAAGATATCATCCGTGAAAACCAATTATCAAAGCATTTACACCAGTCATCTTAGGTGATGGAATTTAAGGCATTGATAAAGGCTTGCAGTGCTTCATCATCAGTGTCAGATTTTATCCCTTTCAACACTAAATATTGGGGAAAAAAGTGACAAGGTGCTAGGTCTGGTGATTATGGTGGATGAGTGACTAATTGAACACCAGAGTTGGCTAAAAAGTCTAATGTTTGGGCCGAGTTGTGCGGTCTTGTATTGTCATGATATACCATTCCTGTGCGTTTTTCGAATAAATATATTATATATCTAATATTTTTATATATTCAATCTTTAATAAGAAAGAAACAAAGTGAACTCGACGACAAGCAAAATTCTTTATTGTATTACATACTCTTCCCCTACTTCTATATGCAAATCAACCTTTTTAAAAAGTAAAAAAATTGAGAAATATATAGGTAATTATATATGTTTTTACATAATTAAGATAATAAAACTGTAAATTCACTAAGTTATGCGACAAAGTCAAGAAAAACATATAAGATAATTATGTAGTTACATAATTTAGATAAAACAAAATTATAAGGTTGTCCCAAAAGTTCGTGTTGTTCTTAAAACGTTGTTTCTCTTATTACTTGGCAAATAATATTATTACGGCAAATACATAATAATACAATTACTTTATACATAATACAAAGACATTATACATTACGGCGAATAATTTTGGTATTTCAATTTTTTTGCAAGTACACCTATCCCCCGATTTACACGGTAGATACGTTCCTGAGAAAAACGTGTAAATCGAAAATAAAAAAAAAATAATAATAAAAATTAGAAATACAGACACAGTGTGCGTGTGCAGCAAGTCAGCATATAAGCTCGGGATTCCTCGTGAGATGTGTACACAGCGCATGTGTTCAATCACAGTAGCATTTAGTATAGTGCGATAAAAAAAAACGTATTTGGAAAACCGTGTAAAAGCGAAAGCGTGTAAAACAAGTACCGTGTAAATCGGGAGATAGGTGTATTTACGAACTTTTGGGGTAATCTCTTGAATATACATCCCCACTATGTATATTTACTAGATTATAAATAAACCAGCATCATAGTTTTCTTAATGGAATGAAGCTATATTAAGGACATGGGTCATCAGTAATGACTCCTCATTAACAAAATAATCTAATGAACTGTTCAATAAATTCTTTCCAATTGCTGTCCCAAATTTCATTTCTTCTGATAAATTCACTACTTTATTCTTAACAGGCAAAGGACCCTTCTTAAGTTTCCTATTCAAACTGAATGTTATCAATGATCCAACATGTGAATGCCGCTTAGATGTTGAATCACCAGAGCATCTTCTTTTAACTTGCCCTCTGACTAATCAAATTGTATGCAAATACTTTGAAACATTACCAAATTGTCTTTGTGTATATACTCAATCTTATGAGAACTTTGTTAAGTTTAGAACTATTTGCACAATAATTTACAAAACACTACTAATCCATCGTGTAAATGATTAATCATATATATGTAAATAATACTGGCACAGCACAATAGTCCTTTGGACTTCATGCTTTTGTAACAATAAATTAAAATAAAATTAACAAAATATAACTTTCAAATGTTAGCTATAAAAGCAGAATAACTTGATATCATAGTATATGGTAAATGGAATATCAGGACGATATTGTTGATTAAATTGGCGAATCACAGCTGGGAGGGTTCAGTGAAACCTTTTCTCAGAAAAAAATATTTGTAATTAAAAATATATTTATTATTAACATGAACCTTAGTGGTTTTCTTTTGAAGCTTATATAGATATAAAATTAACACAAAGTTGAAACTTTGATAAATAAACTCATTGCCCACAAAAATCTAGTTTTCTTAATTTGAATAATTTTTCTTCTTCTTTCTTATCTCCACTCAATCATATTAGGGTATCAAGTTGTGACCCTTGATGGTGTCTGTTTGACAACCATCATGATTGGGTGAAGTAGAATGCCTTTGTCATTAAGACTGAGTGCACTACTCCGTGGCAGGCCGACTTAGCTCCAAAAGAAATGGCCGCCTCGGACATGAGGAACAGACGCCATGTACAGCCGCTCCTAACATGGAGTACAGACTCATCCTGTATCCCTGGATCAGGAGCCCTTACAGGGTACTATCAGCCGGGCCAGCTGAGCCCAAGTTTTTTTGGCGAGCTTGTTACTGCTCCCCCTCGTCCTTTTTCATCCGGGCTTGGGACTGGCAAAGGCGGATTTTGAATAATTTCTGAATAACTATTGCTTGTATAATGTTAATACTACTTATTTGAATATACTATGTCTTTTGAGCCTAATATAAACATTATAATATCAATTTCAATTTTTAAAATAGTGTAATAAATTTCTATTTTTTTTTTTTTTGGTTATTTTGATTTGGGGTTTTCGGCTATTTGAGTATCATGCTAAATCATAAAATGTTATATAGAAATCTTTATATCCTATCAATAATCGAAATACACGTACATTTCAAGCAAATGTGAAATTTAAACATATAAATGTTTGATTAAAAATAATTCTAAATATATTTTGAAAAGTTTCATTGATCTGTTTAGAGAGTCAATATTAGAGAATTAAGAATTTTCCATATATTTCACGTTATTTTCAAATTTCAAGACTTAAATTGATAAAATAATAAATAATAAAGATATTTTAGACATTATTAAGTATATATAATACCACAAAGACATTTGTAAATTTAAGAGCAAAAATTTAATCCCAGACAGAAACTTTTATTAAGAGACTTCTGTCTTAAACAGATTCTCTTTTTTAGAGATGATACAAATAAGTAAGTATAAAAGAAATGAAATAATCTAGTTAAAATAAATTTTCGAATAAATATATTATAAATATTCGCCTTTTATATATAATTTATAAATGAAATATATATGCGTTGCAGAATTATTTTACATTTGGTGTTTTATATGGGGCTATACGAGTATTCCTATTCCTACTTTAACTGGTTTAAAAGGAGTATTATTATTCTGTTAATCATATTTTCCTTTGTTACGAGGATTAAAGAAAGCAGATGCATTATTAGTTATGCAAATTGTAAGATGCATTGTATCAAGGACTAATCTCAATGACTTTTATTTTAGCTATAAAAAAAACTAACAGAAAATCTATTATACTGATGTTTCTGATAATATTGTCACAGTTTCAATTAGAATTTTATTAATCAATTGATACACTTTGTGAGTGATGTTTTCCCTCACAACAAAACTAGAAAAAAATGAAAAAACAGTTATAAAATTTACATAACTTCCTTATATAACATTAAACATAAAAGTATTTGCACATTTACTAGTAGAGATGTTTGCTTTACATTTTCTATAAACAAATTTCCTGAAAATATTTCGGGAATTGAACATAACTCTGGCCCTAGGACAGTTAGGCAAATAACAATGGATCATAGCATAAAATAGATGTTAAATTTTATTTCACGTATCAACGACATTTTTTGTAGGACCGTAAGAATAAAGATTTTCTGTTTTCACTTAGTATAAAAATTTGTTGAATAAATACTAAAAGAATGTATAAAACAATGTTGTTGTTGTTGTCGTGTCCAAAGAAGAGTCTCAGATGTCTCCATACATCTCCATCACAGCAGCAGCAATATCCACTATCTTGGGTGTGTAAAGCTGCTTGCTCTTCTTTGGAAAATGGGTGCCGTTGCCACGTTAGTCACCTTGGAAACTAACCAGAATTTGGTCGAATATTCCAAGGGTCCAAGGGTGACCGCAGGGAGGTGTGGTCGGACTTCTCTCCCACGTATAAAACAATCATAACGCCATTTATTACACATGGTTCGAAAATTTGGTATAAATTTATTAATACTCGATGCAAAATCTATTGAACACCAATTTCTTATTTGGGTGATTAGAACCTACAAAAATCCTCTTCCAAATGTTTCCATCGTTTAGCTAACATCCCCCTTCTCAAAGACTATATTGAATTTAAAATAATTAAATTTGATTTGGCTAAACTTTCAATAGAGGATCAAAATGCTTTTAGACCACATGCTCCAAGTATATTTAGATCATTTTTAAGTGAAAAAAAAAAAGAAATATTTTTATAAGCAAATGAAACATTTTAAAGCTTTTTCCCGTTTGGAATTCTATCATTTTTCCCCGTTATAACTTTAACAATACACAGTTCGCCACGAACCCCGGAAAATTTAGGGGATTTTTATCAACAATTGGACTTATTAAGGACTCTAGCTGTCATTGTGGCAACGAATTCCAGGACTCGAGACATCTACTGCTGGAATGCCCACTCTTCTTCACCGCTAGACAACAGACAATGTTGTAGATCTATATCAATTTGTAAATAGCAGAGAGAATTATCACATATTTAACTATTTTTGTAAATATTTATGATTATCTTTCTAACCTGAGAAGATCAGAATCCTAATCTATCTTATAGTTTCTTTTTAAAATATTATATTTTTATTGAATAACAAATGAAGACATTAAGACCGAATGTTTCTTTTCACAAATAAATCAAACTTCTACTGTCCTTACTGCGATGAAAAAATATTGGGAGGGGCTTGGCTCATCAGTAGTGAATCCTCCCAGCGGTTTCGCCAATTTAATATTTCAGATCGCTTCTTCAGAGCTCTATTACCGTAATGGATCATTCTGCTTCTATATACTGCACTGAAAAGTGATCCAATACAGTATTAGAGCTCTATACAAACGGTCTGGTAGAATAAATCGGCGAAACCGCTGAAAAGATTCACCACTGATGAGCCAATCCCTCCCAATATTTTTTTTTCATCGCAGTAAGGATAGTAGATGTTTGATTTATTTGTGAAAATAAACATTCAGGTGTTAAATGTTTTCATTTGTTATATATGGAAGTCCCGTTATTGCTTTTTATTTTTCTTGTATAATATGTTTATAACTGTTTATTTTTATAAATGTAAATTGACGCAATTATTCCTGGCGGGAATATCACGTTTTGTGTGTTGAAATAAAAATATTGGGTGATAGGATATTAGTTGAGTTCCATAAAATAAACAATGGTCCTAAATATAGTTTAGAATTTTGAATACAGATTTCACTCTAATACCATGTAATGCCCACTATTTAACATAATATTTTAAAATAATAATTACATATTTACCTTTACTTTCATTAAGTAAATTTGTTCAGGAGATATGTAGATGACAGAAATAAATAGGAAAGTAATATTGTCAAATCGAAGTCAAGATATAAACTGTTGTAATATCAAATATTATATTAAGAAAAAGGCATCTTCTGATCGTGCAACTAAAATTTCTTGATAGTTGCGCCATCTATCGGAATAAATATATCAACTATTCGTTGATTCAACAAATAGTTGATATTTATTCCGATAGATGGCACAAGCCATCAGCAACTTTTAGTTACAACGATCAGGATATTCCTTTCTATTAATTTATTCACCTGATCTCAGTGTAATTTCACTTTTACATTATATATGTTTGTGACATATAAAAAATTATAATTAAATATTAAAATATTCAAACCTCTACGTTCAAAGAACACATTTTTCTTCTATCTCCTTATTCAAATAAAAATATGAAAGGCTTGGTTCATCAATAACAAAAATCTAAAGAAATATTTATCAAAAGTTTTTTTTTTTTTAGAATTCCTTTTTATCGTCTGCTTTACTATATCTCGCAAATGACGCATTGATGATGATAAAAACACAGAGTCATTTTAATTATATTTAATTCAATGATCATTAAAATGGAAGGTTGAAAGAAAATTCCAGGAAAGCTGTTACAGACACAAGACATTAATCTCAAATTTCTAAATTGATTTTCTATGGAAATTTGCCATTAAATGAACATGGCATTTTCTCATTATCGTTTTATAATTCTATAGTTAATCTATTTCTATAACGTTTTTATAACATTCTTAATAAGTACACACTATATTGAAATATTATTATAAGAAAAAAGATGATTATATTAATAATCTATATTATAAATTTGCTTTTTATATGAGTCTGTTTGTCTTCTTGAGCTGAAGAGACACAACTTTATATATTATTATATTGAGATATAAAACTATTTGTAGTTTAACATATAACCCTTATTTGCATATATGATTAGATATTTTAAAAAGGAATATGAATATATATTAATTTTGCTGTATTATTTCGGAAAATCTTTTGAGTCAATGCCATCCTTCCTTGAAAGAATGATAATTTATTAAATTCAAACATCTACTTATTTAAAATTTTAATTAAAAAGGCATATATTGGATCAAAATATCATTTATTTTACCAATATTTCAGTTGGCTGAACGCCAACCTTTATCAACAATTAACATTTTAAAGTGTGTCAACAACAAACTCAGCCTTTAAAGTGTGTCAACAACAAACTCAGCCTGTTATAACACCTTGATAAAAGTTGGCGTTCAGCCAACTGAAATATTGGTAAAATAAATGATATTTTGATCCAATATATGCCTTTTTAATTGAAGATTTATTTATGGATTGCTCTATTTTCAAAACCACATCTACTTGTATACATTTTTCTAAAATACCTACAGAACGTCAAATACCTTTATATATAAAGGAAATTTTAGAAGATACAAAAATTATATATAATATTTAAACTTTTATTCATTTATTTATTTCAACACACAAAACGCGATATCCCGGCTAGGGATAATTGAGTCTATTTAAAGTTTTAAACAGAAACAGTTATTAAATTTTATTGCCATCTATCGTTAATATTTTACACAAATAAATTTACTGGCAATGCGTTTCTTTTAAATATCATCAAATATTATCTCTACAGACCTTACTGCAATCTCATATCATTGCAGTAAGGTCTGTAGAGATAATATTTGATGATATTTAAAAGAAACGCATTGCCAGCAAATTTATTTGTGTAAAACAGAAACAGTTATAAACTCATTATACAATTTAAAAAAAAGGAAAAAACAAAATAATATATTAGAAACCTAACCCTTCCAGGTTAGAAAGATAACCATAAATATATTAACAAAAATAGTTAAATCTATGATAATCGTCTCTAGTATTTACAAATTGATATAGATCTACAACATTATTTATTGTCTGTTGTCTAGCGGTGAAGAAGAGTGGGCATTCCAGCAGTAGGTTTCTCGATCCCTGGTATTTAAACTTAGTTTATCTAATGGTAATAGAGTTATATGCAAATATATTTTTGTTATTTTACACATTTTACATAAATTATTGTATATAAGTAAAAGCTAGACTATCTCATTTCTTTGAAAGGAGAAAGTGATTAGATGAAACTTGGGGAAATACAGAGAGTATTCCATTTTAAAAGAACGATTCTGCAAAAGGCTATAGCCATTTAAAGAAGCGCTCAATTCGAGTGATTCTTTATTTATTCGAAATAACAAGCGCGTTGATTTGCATTTAATTCAAAATACCAATTTCTACATATATTCTAAATGCTTAAAATTATAAGTTATTTCGTAAAAGGTTATATTTTCAGACTTTCCAAGGAGAAATATATATGATCGTTTTACTAAATTATTAATAATATGGGGGGTCGGTGGAAGGCTGGTTAAACCGTTTGGTTTTCGACCACTACGACCCGGGTTCGATTCCCGCATTGGACACTTTTTTCTGATTTAAAAAAAATGCTCCAAAAGCCCCCGATTCTTGCAAAAGATCAACCCCACCAGCGAGTGCAAGTAACCAAACGGGGCTCTGGCACATTTGTAAGTGCAAGGTGGAATTGCTTTTCACATGTGTAGACATTTGGTACGCTTACAGTAAAAAGCAGTCGCTAACTACCCACCATGATTATCATGGCCTGTACCACCTGTACTAGGGATAATTTAATAAAAAATATTATTATTATGGAAGAAATGATAATTACTATTGATAACAGTACAATCAAACAATAAAAAAAAACTAAGAATATTTTGATGTTTATGAAATCTAAAAATTATAATCTGAAAAAAAAAAGGTGCATGAAGAAGCTTTAAACACCAATCAGTATTTAAAGGGTAGTATTTATGATTTACATATCAAAAGAAACATTAGATACAAAAACCATAAAGGCTGTTAGTAGTATACTGTCTAAAACGTTGACACATACAATTTTAGAATTTATATAAATTCCTCTAGTTGAAAGGGAAGCCTAGAACTAGAGTCTCACGATGAAATATGCGCACACAGTTTATATGTAAACATTCTATTATATAATCTAATATGTAAATATTCTATCTATTATTATTATTTTTTTGTTAAATTTAAACTTTATAAAATTAAATATGTAAATATTATTTTTTATATAAAAATAGTATATATCATCAATTTATTATCGTGATACTCCTGTTGAAGGACTGACAAGTCTGAAAGCTTGAAAATAAATATTT
Source organism: Cordylochernes scorpioides (assembly GCA_030710605.1). Taxonomy (NCBI): domain Eukaryota; kingdom Metazoa; phylum Arthropoda; class Arachnida; order Pseudoscorpiones; family Chernetidae; genus Cordylochernes; species Cordylochernes scorpioides. The sequence goes on along the minus strand of CP092869.1, from coordinate 861,231 downwards.
GAACAAGAAACTTAACCCTGGAAGCTTTATTTTTTATAGCACAGTTAATATAATTGGAATTAAATATAAAAATATTTGCAGAGTGTTCTTATTCAGAAATTGTAAGGCAAGCTATCTATGTATACATAGATATGTATTGTAAAACGAACTTTGGCAAGTTTTCCCGCAAATGTCTATTTTGAACGAAAATTCGTAATTTATTTTAAGGAGAATTAACGACTATTTCTATCCTTAGGGATGAAGTATGAAAGGATGAATTGTGAAGAGTAATGATGTACCCTGGACACTTTTATTTTCCGTTTATCATTACTCTTCACAATTCATCCTTTCATACTTCATCCCTAAGGATAGAAATAGTCGTTATTTCTCCTTAAATTATGATTTTTCGTTCAAAAGAAACATTTACGGTAAAACTTGTTAAAAGTCGTTTTACAATCATAAATCGCATTATATTGTATCATAGATATATATGTTGCACGCCTTTGCGGAGCCAGTGGCCTGATGAAGAACAACCACGTGAAAGCTTGTCTCCCAATTTCTGAATAGAAGAAACTATGCAAATATTATAATATTTATTCAATCCAATTATAATATTATTTGCATCTATATATCAAGTACAGTTAATATAATTTTTCATAATAAAAATAGGTTTGAAAATAGAGCAATCCATAAATAAATCTTTAAAAAAAAGGCATATATTAGATCAAAATATCATTTATTTTACCAATATTTCAGTTGGCTGAACGCCAACCTTTATCAAGGTGTTATAACATTTTAAAGTGAACTGCCAACTGAAATATTAGTAAAATAAATTATATTTTGATCCAATATATGCCTTTTTAATTAAATAGAAATAGTGTGCAAGCGCATATGGCATCAACACTGGAAAATAAGGCCAATAGCAAACGCTATAGACATGACACAATATGCAAATTTCTAATTCATATCAACTCTTTCTTGATCAGGGAAGTTACTAACAGATCTAAGAGAATCACGTGAGAGAGAACGCCCTTGCAACCTCAGAATAATTTTTAACCCCTTGCCAAATGCTTTATTTTTATTTACTTCTCCTGACGAAGACAAAAGATTTTTGTCGAAACGTTGAGAAATTAAAAAACTCTAACTGTCCGAAGTGTCTATTTTTCACAGAAATACACTGCGTGACATTGAAAATGGAACACCAAGAAATAGTGGTCAGAAAGTGATGAAACTCCGCAGACAGAGAGAGACAGGGACGAACAATAAGTGATCTTTATTTCAAAATGATAGTCATAATACAGAGCGAGAACGGCGTCGGCTTAGTAGCAAGTAGGACCACCGCGGACGGCGATGCACGCAGTAACACGTCTAGGTAGAGAGTCAATCAGAGTACGGATGGCGTCCTGAGGGATGGCTCTCCATTCCCTCTCAACCATTTGCCACAGTTCGTCTTCTGAACGCGGCTGTGGCAAGGCATGCAAACGGCGTCCAATGATGTCCCAGACGTGCTCGATTGGTGAGAGATCAGGAGAGTATGTTGGCCAGGGAAGCATCTGTACATCTTGCAGAGCTTGTTGGCTAATGCGAGCAGTGTGCGGTCGGGCGTTATCCTGCTGATAAAGGGCATTGGGTACTCCCTGAAGGTAGGGGAGTGTCACCGGTCGCAGCACATCATCAACGTATCGTTGGGCCGTCATAGTGCCCTGAATACGAAGTAAAGGTGACCTGGAATCATACGCGATTGCGCCCCAAACCATGATTCCACGTTGTCGCACGGTGGGGCGTTCCACAATTGCTCCCGGATTGGACCTTTCTCCACGTCGACGCCACACGCGTACACGGCGACTATCACTGGACAAGCAGAAACGCGACTCATCTGAGAACACGACCCTGTGCCATTCCGTCATCCACGTCGATCTAGCCCGGCACCATTCCAAACGTTGGCGCCTATTCGGTGGGGTCAATGGCAGTCTTCTTAGCGGACGGCATGAGTGCAAGCCATTAGCAACCAATCGACGGGAAATGGTTCTGGTCGAGATGGAATGATCTAGGGTGTCTTGCACATGTTGCAGGATGGCGGTACAAGTGGCTTGTGGGGCCGCCACTGCTTGTCGAAGGATACGCCGATCCACACGTGCTGACGTCACTCTGGTTGCACCGACATTCCTATAAATTGCCACATTTCCTTGTTCCAACCATCTTCTCCACATTCTGTGCACCGTGGACGCACCAAGGTGTGTATCAGCTGCGATTTGACGTATGGACCAACCTGCCCTTTTCAGTCCGATCACCATGCCCCTCGTAAAAGCATCTGTCTGCTTGAACTGCCTCCGTTTACGATGACCTGGCATTCTCTGTTATTACACGTGTCTTTTGACACAAGAAAAAAATTTCTACAATGATTTTCCTTGAAGAAATAACGACACGAATACTGTCCTTTCTGCAGTTCCTTCCCTTATATCTTACTCCATGTGCGCACGAGAGCTGCGCATTTTACATCATTTGCATAACTCGGTTAGGCGCGTCTACCCTGAAATTTGCATAATTTTCTGGCCACTATTTCTTGGTGTTCCATTTTCAATGTCACGCTGTGTAGATCTAAGAGAAGGTACAGGACAGATGTATAAAAATGTTCTCTATCAATTCCAATAAAAAGAAGTGAAGACTTAGACAAAAAATATTCAATTAGGAATTTCAAACACGTCAAAGTTTACCTACTTCAAATAATTATATCACCCGCAGATTTCACTCAACATTTTTTTATTGACGTTCATGGTTGAATGATCATCTCGTTTGCTTATTAGCAAAAATGTTGAAAGATTTAACGACTAAAACTTCCTTAAATGTCCATAAGATTGGTTTTTCGATTTATTAACATTAATTATAATAAAACGACATTTAAAAATTATACCGCATGTGTTTCTTTTAGAAACGTCGTTCAAATGTTGTTTTACAATCACAAGCCGTATTATATTATAGTGTATTATAAATTACTTTATGTATCATTTACGAAAAGAAAAATATGTCCAGGGTAGCCTAGTGGACATGGCATCTACCTGGTAAGCGGAACACTGTGGGTTCGATTCCCATCCCTGGACACTTTTATTTTTATGTTTATCATTAATCTTCACAATTCTTTCTTTTATACTTCATCACTAAGGTTAGAAACAATCTTTATTTCTCCTTAAAATAAATTTTGATTATTCGTTCAAAAGAAACCAATGCGGTATAAATTTCAAATGTCGTTCTACAATCATAAGCCGCATTATATTGAATTATAAATAATTATAATGCAATAACGAACCATCTATATATAATAAAAGAAAACATTGAAGCTCATATGTTTCTTTAACACCTAAAACAAACTTATAGAGTTCTTATTGCGATGAAAATATTGCCACATGGAAAATTAGGAAAGACAAACTTTGAAGATGACACAAATGTATTCAAGACAAGAACAAACTATGAATAATAAATAGAATATAAGCATTGAGGGAAGTTCACAGAGTAACAAAATATAAACATTAAAAAATGTTGGATCATTTTTGAAGACAACTCTCACAGATTTATAAAATTAAAACTTTAAACATTTTTAGATATAGAGAGAGTTAATTACCTCGTATTTAACTGGGCACGACAACAAAAGAATCATCTAATTTACATACATCGTTCTAACCAGATTCAACATATGCAAAACAGACGACAAAGCAAAAAAATAAACAAATTAATAATAGAGGGTAAGTTCCTTTTTTTTACAAGCTTTCACACTCAAAGAATATTCAACTTATTGATTCAAAAAATGATACTCTGTTTATAAAATAATAAATACCTTGCTACAATGTATTATCTTTAAGTATTGGTCTTGTAGATTAAACTGGTGAAACTGTTAGGAGGGTTGACCAATGATGAGCAAAGCCCTTCCAATATATTTCATCGCAGTAAGGACAGTAGAATTTTGTTTGATGTGTAATAGAAACATTCGTTCTTCAAGGCTTTTTCTCATTTCTCCCTATTATCAATTATAGGATGGAAGTATATATTGTCATAGTATATTCTCATCAACAAATGCGTGCCGAGAGGCCTATAGAAATAGGTAAACAAGAGAAATATATAAATTGTATGACATTTTGTATGACAACTATTAACCTATTTTTTAAGGACAGTAAGTCCTCTACAAAGGAAAGTTTTCATTCGTAAAATTAACATTTTTACTATTTTGAAACTCTCCGGTAAGAGGACACCTCTCCCTAAAAGACACTTTGGTTCTACAATTAGGTGTTGTCCTTTACAGGGAGGTTCTACCGTATATATATATATATATATAGTATATTTTAAACTGTATAATAATGACACTTTCTATTTACTACCACCCCATATTTTGTATATATGCTATATCTTTATTAATATAACCTAAGCACCCTTATTTGTATTTAAACTAAAAATGGTGACGTCTAAATAAAAATCAAAGAGCGTTCAGCTGGGGACAACTGGGGAGAGAGGAGGAAAATGGCAACGCCCAGCCCATGTGGGGCCCCCAGGGACTCTTTATAGACGACCCCTGAAAACAGGACAGATTTTGGCAGGGGGTCAGCAGCAAATGGTTCTAGAGGGTGGCCATCGACAGACAGCCTGTCTGTTTCACACAGTCTCTCTCTCCATGTCTCGAAGATAGCATCCAAGTTTGTGTCATGGCCTCTACCTCTGTCCCGTGGGCTGTCCCCGATTACTCTCGGTGTTAACATCCAGCCTTGCCTCTGCTTCTTGTTGTCCGCGTGTGGGAAGAATATCAACACTCGCCTCACGTACACGACTGCCAGCTTATCCATTCGTCGGCACATTTGCAACAATATTACATATATATATTTTATGAATATTTTGGTTGTTGTGGTTAGATAAGGCTTGATAAGACAAAGGATTGATAAGATAAAGGGTTGAGGTGCAGTCGTGATAAAAAAAAAGATAATTATTTACCGTCAAGTAGCTTTTATTTTCAATTACTTGAGGAAATATTACACATTAGTTAGTTTCACATTATATAGAATTTATAAGGTAATCCTATATTAGTGATTTAAAAGGGATTGATTGGTTAACTACGCATATTTACAACAAAACTATACAACAAAAACTGAAAGTCTTTCTAAAAAACGATGATTAAAAAGTAAAATTATCAATGAATAAAATGAAATATATATTTTTTAAAATATAGAAATATTTAGAGTTTTTAGATTATATAATATTTCCCCCCTGTGAAAAAGATTTTAAAAAAATAAAATTTTAAAATAAAATTGGTAATTAAAAATAATTAATTAAACGAAATCAATAAATCTATAGATATAATTTTAAATGAAACAATAAAAATCAATATCCACATTTTTTCAAAATAAACAAAAGAAAGTTTGTTTACAAATAATGTATATAATTATTAATTATAATAAAAGTATATATAAGAAGTATTATAAGAAGTATATGTGAAAAATGGATATGAAGCAAAAAAGGTATTTAAAATTTGAGTAATTATGACATTATGCTAGGTACACTTCAGAATATCAAAAGCAGTAGAAAATGTTATTTTTACATGGTTGAGTAATGAAACGCTAATAGATGTATGGAGTGACATTAAGTTATTTGTGAAGGCTTAAGAATTGGTGTTGATATTTGTTCTTCATTGCCGGTGTCCAAAAGATGGCCTTCCTGTAAAAAACATGGTTTATCATCAATATCTATTAACTTTGTGTTAGAATTTTGATTTGCTATTGAGTCATGTTCTATGTTAGTGCTATAGTGAAGTAAAAATTCTGTTTCTGGGTAAAATAATTTAAGCTTATTTGAGTGTATAATTTATGTTTGTTTTCTTTGGGGTAAATTGGGTTTATTAATTTAATTTCATATGTGACTGGAGAAAGTTGTTTTAAAATTGTAAATGGGCCTATATATCTTTGTGTTAATTTACCACTGTTTGGATAAATAAAGGTTTTTACTAATACCTGATCTCCTTCTTTGAAAATGGGTTCTGAGTGTTTAATATCATAAAGTTGTTTGCTGTGTTCATGGGATATTATGGTTTTTTCAATGGCTAATTTTCTTGCTTTTTCAATTGGTGTATGTGTTTCTGTGTCATGTTCTATATACTGTGGTTGTATTCCATAGTATAAGAATTTAGGAGTAAAGCCTGTTGTGGTATGTACTGTTTCATTATAGCTTTCAGTAATTTTAGGAATATATTTTGTCCAAGGAATCTTTAAATTAGCATTATATTCACATCTTAACCTATTAATGATAGTGGAATTTAGTCTTTCAACTTTTGCATTTGTTTCTGGATGATGGGCACTGGTGAGTAGTTGCTTAACATTATTTCTCTCCAAAAAGTGTTTAAATATACTTCTGAGAAAAGCTGCATTTCTGTTAGTTATTAATATTTCAGGTTTATTAATTTGGAATAAATTTCTCAAACAAGTTATGTAATAATCAGTTGATACAGATTTTGTTGGAAAAGCCCAAAGCAATCTACTATGGTGATCTACTATCATATGGATACTGTGTCTAGTTGTCCCATAATTATGTAACCTGCCCAATGTATCTAGAGAAAAAATGTGATTTGGGTGTGTAGCTATTGGCATCTGTTGTAGTGGTCCATAAACAATTCTGTTATCCCTAGATTTATTAAACTGGCAAGTTTCACAATGTTTAGTGTAATTAGCAATATCCCTAGTCATATGTGGCCAATAATAGTGTGGAGAAATTATTTTATTCATTTGAGTTGTTCCAATATGTCCATGCTTTGTATGCACTTTGTTTAATAATTTGTGTCTTAGTGCCTGTGGTACATAAGCTCTTTCAAAACCCTTTCTAATAATTGTATCGCCAGAACCTCCAAAAACAACGACCCCGTATGCCAACACTGTCACCAAGAAAATCAAACAGTCGACCACCTCCTATTCAGTTGCCCATCCTACCATCTTCAGAGATTCCAGACTGTAACTCTACTTAACACCAGCACATTCAACCAAGAAGCATTGAAGAGCCTCCCCAAAAATAAAACAGCCTGGCGACATCTAATCAGTTGGATGTCAACTGCAACAAATAGACAATAAGTCAGAAGACAAACCTGGACAGTTGGCGACTTTCGTACGCTCCAGGAGTCCGGGTTATGTACAGAATAATAATAAATAAAATGAGGTACAGCTTGCACCACGCTGATGAGGGCCAACAGCCCGAAACGCGTCCGTGGTTAGCTTTTCTTGATTAATCAAGAATGGGTATTTGGCCAATTCTGGAATAATTAAAAATCAACGAGAATAGTTGATATTTATTCCGATAGATGGCGCAAGCCATCAGCAACTTTCAGTTGCTCGATAAGAAGAAGCCTTTTTCTTAATTTATGCACCTTATCTCAGTACAATATTACATTTGTGCTATTTTTTCACATTGTGTAGCGTTCTCACGCAATTCTGGCCTTAACTACCCGTTTCATGATTTTTCAGGATGCTTTAATGACCAATTTGTTGGTCGTTGAGGTACAGCTTGCACCACGCTGATGAGGGCCAACAGCCCGAAACGCGTCCGTGGTTAGCTTTTCTTGATTAATCAAGAATGGGTATTTGGCCAATTCTGGAATAATTAAAAATCAACGAGAATAGTTGATATTTATTCCCGATAGATGGCGCAAGCCATCAGCAACTTTCAGTTGCTCGATAAGAAGAAGCCTTTTTCTTAATTTATGCCCCTTATCCCAGTACAATATTACATTTGTACTATTTTTCCACAAAACTTAAGGAAGTTATAACTTTTACCATGTATATACTTTTACCATGTATATCGTATTTCAGACAATAACTCTGAAATATATTACAGTGACCTTTATTGAAGACGCACGTGATAACCAAGTGTGAACAGAACTGACTCTGTCTCCTTCAAAAATTGAAAGAAAAAATGGACGTCTGGTGACAACAGAGACTTTCCACCTTTTTAAGTTTTGTTCATGAGTGTACAAATATATGTAGAGGAGAAAAATTTATTGATTCCAAATTTATAAGATTATTTAATAGGTATAAATTAATTTAATGCATATTTACTTTTTTTTTCTGAAAAGTGTGTCTTAAGTATGCTCTTCATGTGTGTATCCTCCTAAACCTGAAAATGATAAGATAGACTTCGCTGAAGAGAATTAAGTGATAAAATAGTTTATTCATCCTATGATTAGACGGGTACTTCTTTTAAACATAAGTGCGACATCTATCTTTAAGAAATTGAATTATTACAGCACAATTTATCTTCAATAACTTCTTACTGACCTTATTACGATTTTTCTTCATTTTTTTCTTTATTTCGACTTAGAACGCTATGTCTCCATAGGGACATTTGCACTTTAAAGTTAAACAAAAATTTTGAAAGAAAAGAAAGAAAGATATTTTAAATATGTACAGAATTAGTATGCAAGTAGTTAGATGAAAAGATTTTAAAAAATGAAAAATAAACACAATTGATATATGTACAAAGGTTTGGCATTCAAATTTAATTAAATGATATCAAATTGTAAAGTATTGTGTGTATTTTTTCGAGAAAAACAATTTACAGATTAAAGAAAGTTTTAAGGAATATTTTCGATTGAAAAGAGAAGAGAGAGAAATATTTTGAAAATACTCTTAGTAATAAAATGTTGCTTGTTATAGTTATATTGTTACGACGCTTCTCAGCCGTCGATGTTTGCGTTTGTGGCGACCGCACTTTGCTTCAGCGAGCGCGAACTGGGACAAAGCTTCAAAACACATACGGGCAGAATAATGGCGGCCCCACTATGCCTCGGCAAGCACGTGCTGGGATAACACGTCACTACCCATGCGCGGGCGTCATCCGGAACTTTCTAGCGACTGGCGTCTTCCGACACTTGATCTGGCACGCGCGGTAAACAACAAGGCCTGCTCCAACGGCCGTTATTTCAACTGTTACTTCTTTTCTCTTTATATATTACTGGCTTTAAATAAATTAATTTTAATTATAATTTTATCAGAGAGCAGCCTTTCCACAAGCCACACCAACACATCACGCAACCATCCTACACGTTCATAGTTTCTAAGAGAACATTGTGGTATCTTTGTCGATACAGCTTAGTACGGTATATTTATACTAGAGCTTTAAAGTTTAGATTAGTAACTATATACAGTAGATGTCTTCATTGTCCGCCACCAGAGGGATTCCCCTCATCACCGTCTTCCCGGTCAGTCCATACGGCTACACGCCCGGAGCCCACTCCCCGTAGCCCAACTTGCCACGTCTGTTGTCACCGCCGTTATCTCTGCGACTCCTGCTCCCCTCACATTGGAATGTCATCCTGGCGCCTGTCCCCCCACACACACGTAGGCCATCCTTCCGCCTCTCGGATATCTTGTCATACAGTGAGGAGAGAATTACCCATATTACAATATTATCAAAACAACCATATTGTCACGTAGAAAATTAGGAAAGACAAACTTCAGAATGATACAGCAATTTATTTAAGGCAAAAACAAAAATAAGGGATGAGGGAAGTTTCTAGAGTAGCGAAAAATATGTATAGAGGATCAAGGTTATATATACAATGGTCCTCCCCAAGACCTGTAAACTGCCTCAAAGTGGCGGGGGAGGGTGACCCTGGACAGATGAAGTATGTCTGGAGAACTCCTGGTGCCCGAGACACTATGTCCAGCTAACATCCCTACCTACATCAGATGTCTTATCAACAGACATCAAAATACTCCAATGAATTCTGCTCCACTCTCTAAAGCTGCACCATCCGTCACGTAGAATAAAAAGGGATGCGCTCAGGACTTAGGCAGACCTATATTCCAAGCCTATACCTGTTATGTTATTAAAGTGAGTAAGAAGGTTGAATCCGTAACTAATTTAACTTTACATATTATTTATTATTAATAGCAATT
>CP092869.1:741805-851238 GCA_030710605.1 Cordylochernes scorpioides | reverse complement strand
AATTTCTATTGCACCAAATGAAATATTTGAATATATTAATAAAAATATAAGTAATATAAAAAATAATAAATGTTTTCAATCATATAATAAAAAATATGTGTGGCAATATCGTTGCGGAATTTCTTGTTGTTGGATGCGAATGGTGATATTTGATTGAAGCGCAGCCGTTTGAGTGGAAGTTGCAGCATACAGTTAGGAATAATCAGGACACGTGATTGTTTGAAAATAAAAGGCAACTGGATTGGAGGGAAGAAGGTTTGAGAAGGAGCGGGTTTGATTGTTCCTTATCTGATCACATGGCGGTGATTGACATAGCTATGAGCTGAGCTGAGAGAGAGATCTCTAGAACAGATGTTACCTTGGTGGGAGCAAGTCGAAGGCTGATCCGAACTCGGTGGGAGCCAAGTCGCTACTGCAGGTGTTGTTCCTATGAGAGCGAAAACCTAACTGACCATCCTTGCCTTTCGATTTAACACCAAGACTCCGTTTCTCTATGATTGGTTGAGAGATGATCACATGCTTTTTCCCTATTGGTTGACCTATTTAGATGCTATCTTTTGATTGGCCCGCGGCTTTCCTTGATGAAAGCTGTGGTCTGCTTGATAGGAAGTGTCGAGTGCTATTTTGACTTTATTTACTTCCGTGTTATCAAATACGTCCTATCTTGGGTCGGAAGTATGGGGTGTCTCTATACTAATATAACTTCTGTGGATATTGGATACGTCCTGTTTTGTCAGGAAGTATTGAGTGCATCTTGGCTAAAATAACTTCTGCGGTCACTAGAGACGTCCGGTCTCTGCCCCTGCAATATTGACACAGGGGTGCCCAGAATAGTTGTGCCAGCCTTAGGTCTACTTCCTATATCTTAATGCTACTTGCTTCCCTCCAGTTACCTTGTTCTTTATTAAGTCTTCGAAAATCATACATGGTACATACATAGTGGGTCGGGGTTGCATTTAATTATATACAAATTATGACAGATGCGCCCCCTACATGTGAAGAATTCAAGAAGGGGTTAGCCTGAGAGAATTCTGTAAAATGAAAAATAATTTTGTGGGAAAATTAGTTGTGGGTATTGAGGGGCTATATACAAGCATTGCTGGTGACATAAAAGTAAGATAGAATGGGGTTGATGATATAGGTTGAGTATAATTAATAGAAATCAAAAAATTTTTTAATTGTAAGAAATCAATGAATGTTATGGTACATAGTGGGCAAAAAGAAAATGCGCCTAAACGAATTCTACTCGAGATAAGAAATGATATCGAGGGAGTTCTATTAAGGCTTTTGAAATCAAATAAAAATAATATAAAAATAGTTGAATGAGATCAAAATTGAATGTGTTTGGTTGAAAAAGAAAAATATTTTGTTGCATGATGACAAAGACAACTGCTTAGTTACTTTTTTGCTCGACTTTTGAGAAAAGAAATCGAGGAAATTTCATAAGGCGCTTTGAAATCAAAACAAAATAAAATAAGAGTAGTTGAATGAAATCAAAATTGAATGTGTTTGGTTGAATGGTGAGAAAAAAAAAAGAAAAATGCCTAACCATATTCTAGCTCGAAATTGGGAATGAAATCGAAGGAATTCTATTAGGTCTTTTGAGAAATCAAAAATAAAAATAAAATAAAAGTTTTTTGAGCGAAATCAAAGTTGAGTGCTTGGTTGAATGGTGGAAAAAAAAAAGGAAAAATGCCTAATTACTTTTTTGCTTGAATTTTGGAAAGGAATTCGAGGAAATTTCATAAGGTCTTTTGAGAAATCAAAATAAAAATAAAAATAAGAGTTGAACGAAATCAAAGTTGAGCGTTTGAAAAAAAAAAAGAAAAATAAAAAGGTTTCAACAACAAAGGGTGATTTAATGTTTTTAGTTTAATCGAAAACCAGTGGGTTTTCGTTGATAATTGAGTTGTGGCAATATAAGTCAAGTGGTAAATAGAGTGATAATTGATAAGTGAAAATGATAATATAAACTAATTGGTAAATAAAATGATAGTTAATGATTAAAATTGATAATAAGTTGAATAAATTGATAAATTGATTAAATATTTAAATTTTAATTGAGAGAAAATAATGGAAATGATTGATATGAAAAATAAGGTGTATTGGTTTGAACCCTTTGGTATCTACATGCCCTGATCTACATGTATTGGTTGCTACATTTTGCCCTATAAATGTTTTACTTGCTCAATTATGCCCTATAAATTTTTTGTCTCATCTGTAGCGACACTTAGGTGAAAAACGTGATTCTAGTCCTCAAGTGCGTTTATGCTGTGTGTACAGGAGACATGGAAATCTATATAACCTTTATGTGTAATTTTTTGTCTTTGTGTGTGTGTTGTGAAAAAATGTTAGAAGTCTGTTGTGTAAGAAATGTGTGAGTTGGTTCTATGTGTTGTCTCGTGGATGTGGAGTTGGTTGGTAAAAATCGATATGTAGACTCGAACTGGAATCAAAATCGGTGGTATAGCGAGGTTCCCAGTTGACCTCAATAGGGGATCTTCTCATTGTAATTAGAGATACGGAAGTGGGGTGTGTCGGGCAAACGAGAGGGAATGAAATTGGAGATCGGACGAGGGCGCTCCGCTTTGTTTACAGAGGCCGAATTTATCGCTGCGAACTACACTTCCGTCGTGGTGTCTCAAATTCTCGTTTCCTGCCGTCTATTTATTTTTGGTGCGGCTCGGGGCTTGTTTTTGGAGTACGGCTTCTCCGACATCGGTTGGTCATTTTTTCAGTTACTGCTATCTCTTCGGAGTTTATTTAGATTTTCTGCGAGGATGGTTCCTAAAATTATGAGAAGTTTTATAAATGCTTGTCCAAAATTAAAAACTGCCTCTTGTAGTTCGAAGATTTTCTGAGCGGGCATGGTATATATAAACAAGTAATTGATGAATAAAATTGGAATACAGTTGTATGGCAGAAGTAACAAACAAAGGATGAAAATCAGATGAAAAATAGGGTATTGCTCCATGTTCGTCCACATTTTTGTAACTGGGGACTCTGAAATATTTGCTTGAACCTTATAAATTGTAGAATTTGAATGATTGGTAGGTTCGCAGTTCTCCTGTTTGATATCTTTAGGGAGTGGTGTGATATGATTGAGCTGTTTGTCCGGTTTATAGTTCTCCTGTTTGATCGTCAATGGTTTTATTAGAGATATGTCGGCGGTAATTGGTTTAGGTTGAGATGTGTGATCTTTTCTCTGACGTGGATGTGGTAATTTTGGCATTATTTGTGTTGTGTGTACGCTGTGCTTTATGTACGAATTTTGTTTTGTTTGGGTACCTGTGTCGGTATTTTTACGTGCAGGTTGTTTGTATTCATCGATTCTTCTAGCGAATCGGCAGGTGGGGCAGGTTTTTACCTGTTTTGCGATGTCTTGTGTCATGTTCTGCCAATAATATTGTGACGAGATGAGTCTCGTCATCTTGGAGATGTTTGGGTGGTGGTGTTGAGTGTGTACGGACTTAAGGAGTCTGGTTGTAAGTGAACTTGGGACTATAGTTTTAAGTACTCCTTTTCGGGAGACGGTGCGCAGTTTATTGTGATCTATAGTCACGCGAGATTTTCCCGGTGGAGAAGACTGTTGGCTCTGTATGAGTGGCGCATCTAGAAAGCCACAAAATGGGATACGAGTTCCAATGCCCGTTTCATATTGTTGTACTCCATTTATGCTACGGACCTCATATTCGTATCTTGACAATCTTAACCTCCATCGAAACAATCTGCCTGACGGAGCTTTGATCTCTTTCAACCACTGCAATGCGGGATGGTCAGAAAATATTGTAAACTTTCTGTCCATTAGACAGGTGCGGAAATTATCCACACTTTCCACAATGGCTAGGCATTGTAGTTCCAAGTCTGAATAATTTCGCTCGTGACTACGCAGAGATCGGCTGAAATGTTGAACGGTGTATGTCTTCCCATCAGGGTAGACTTGTTTAAGAACGCCTGTAATGCTGAATGTTGAGGTGTTACAGTACACCTGGCATGGCAGACCTTCCTGGTAAAGGTGTAATGTGGGGTGTGTGGTAAGGTTTTCTTTCAGGTTAGTGAACGCTTTCTGACATTCGTCATCCCAGACCCACATGACATCTCTTTTTAGAAGGTTGACAAGTGGCGTCCGCAAGCGGGCGTGGTCCGGAATGAACTCTTTATAGGCGTTCACAGCTTTTAGGAAAGATCGCAAGGCTTTCCGATTGTGTGGTTGTTTGGTGGCGTGAATTTTTTCTATGTTTTGTGTAGACGGGATGATTGTATTATTCTTAACGGTTGTGCATGCGCTTGTTTGTCGTTGTTGTTGTCTTTTGGCGTGCGTGTTGCGTGTGTTGTGCGGATTGTGTGTGTTACCGTTGTGTGACGACGTATGGGTGCGCGTGTTGTGAGGTACATTTGCGTGTTTATGGCGTTGCGAAGTATGGTCATGTGTGGATTTTGTGTGGTAAGTGGGTGAGCTGTGTCGGTGTACGGACACTTTTTTGGGCATTATTGGAATTGTAGGTTGGAGTCGTGGTGGTTTTACATGTTGTGGGCATATAGTACTGGTAATTGGGTTGAGTGAAAAGTTGTGTGGTGTGAGATTATAATGGTGGCATGTAAATATTTGGGGTTTGGGTAATGAATGCAGGCAAGGTTTTCCATGTGTGAAAGTTTTGGGTGCTGTGCGAGTCCTTTGGGACAGGTTTTGGCCTAGCCCGTGCTTGCATTCATTTGACACATGTTTAAAGTGGTAGATAAGATTAGACAATGGGACGCCAAGTTGGAAAATAGTGCCGCGATTATAATTTAGTTTTAATTTATACTGATAAAGGGTTTTTAAGGTAAGAACTCCAAATGGCAAGGATGCATTTACCACGTGGAAGTTCTCTCTACGGGTTATTTGGCCTATTGTCAGAGGGAAAGTTAAATGTCCTATTATTTTCGTAAAGCTATTTAGGGTGGATAGATCAAGGGAAGGTTTTTTAATACTTAAGTTGGGAAGTTGTGCTTTTAATCTATTGTATAAATGATACGGCAATATGTTCGAACCTGCGTCTGGTTCAATTAGAAAGGTACATGGTAGGTCCTGGGTCAGATACAAGTCCAAAGTCAATTTGATGGTGTCATTGGGTGGATTGCCTACCTTAGTCTCGAAAAGTCTCCACTGTGGCGTCTTCGGCTTGGTGTGGCTGGCTTGGACTATCTGCTGGACCGGGTCGGGACCTTTTGCACTGTCCTCGCAATTGAAAGGGAAATTTAGTCATTTGTACTGCTTCCATTCGAGTGGACCGCGTTGTCGGTACACTGGGCCCGTGTCGCGTGGCTTGCTTCCGGGTGCACGGGTACGGCATGGCGGATGGCGACTCCTCGGTGGACGTCAGGTTGTTCGGACACGTACCGGCGGTGCGGGCGGCGGTTGTCCCGAGGGTGGCGCTCCGGAAGACCGCTTCCAGTTGCGTGGATCTTGGCCCTTGTAGCGCGGCGGTCAGTTCTAAAATTACCGTCGCAAGGGGGTGTCTTGTCGCTTCGTTCGTTGTCAGTCTCTTTCCGCTCGTTGCCAGTTTCTTCTCTCTTGGTTTGTCATTGCCTTTTGGTTTGCTGGTGTCTGGGTTAATTTCCATTTTGATCCTGATTAAGCTCCATAATCTTTATCCTGATTAAGTTCCATAATCTTTATCCTGTCGACTTAACCGTTCTGTGGCAATATCGTTGCGGAATTTCTTGTTGTTGGATGCGAATGGTGATATTTGATTGAAGCGCAGCCGTTTGAGTGGAAGTTGCAGCATACAGTTAGGAATAATCAGGACACGTGATTGTTTGAAAATAAAAGGCAACTGGATTGGAGGGAAGAAGGTTTGAGAAGGAGCGGGTTTGATTGTTCCTTATCTGATCACATGGCGGTGATTGACATAGCTATGAGCTGAGCTGAGAGAGAGATCTCTAGAACAGATGTTACCTTGGTGGGAGCAAGTCGAAGGCTGATCCGAACTCGGTGGGAGCCAAGTCGCTACTGCAGGTGTTGTTCCTATGAGAGCGAAAACCTAACTGACCATCCTTGCCTTTCGATTTAACACCAAGACTCCGTTTCTCTATGATTGGTTGAGAGATGATCACATGCTTTTTCCCTATTGGTTGACCTATTTAGATGCTATCTTTTGATTGGCCCGCGGCTTTCCTTGATGAAAGCTGTGGTCTGCTTGATAGGAAGTGTCGAGTGCTATTTTGACTTTATTTACTTCCGTGTTATCAAATACGTCCTATCTTGGGTCGGAAGTATGGGGTGTCTCTATACTAATATAACTTCTGTGGATATTGGATACGTCCTGTTTTGTCAGGAAGTATTGAGTGCATCTTGGCTAAAATAACTTCTGCGGTCACTAGAGACGTCCGGTCTCTGCCCCTGCAATATTGACACAGGGGTGCCCAGAATAGTTGTGCCAGCCTTAGGTCTACTTCCTATATCTTAATGCTACTTGCTTCCCTCCAGTTACCTTGTTCTTTATTAAGTCTTCGAAAATCATACATGGTACATACATAGTGGGTCGGGGTTGCATTCAATTATATACAAATTATGACAGATGTATATATATCTATTGAAAATAGTTCAAAGTATATAGTTTAAAATATTGAGAGATAGACTATAATTAAAAATTTATATAGATTTAGATTATATAAATTTGAAATATTTATATAAATATTAATTTTTGACCAGCAGTTGGTTGTTATTAGATTTGTCTTGCAGCCTTTTTTTATAGAACTGTTTGTTTTGTTTATTATATTTCTTTAAATTTAAACATATATAAAATAAGATATGTGTTAAATTTCTCTCCCTTTGTTTTGTAAGTTAATAAATATAATCATTTGTGCATTTAATTTATCATATTATTTAATAATAACCACGCCTTATATAGATTCGACAACAAATATAAATATATTTTTGAAAAAAGAGCTATCCGTGAATGGATCTTTAAATAAAAAGATATATATTGGATCAAAATTTAATTTATTTTATCTGATAATAGAGCAATTCATAAATATATATTATATCTAAATATAATAAATTATATTTTGATCCAATATATACCTTTTCAACTAAAAAAATAATATATATTTATAACGATCATTTTAAAATGTATATTTCCTCTCTCTATTTTATTATAACTCTATGTAATTATCCTGAATGATATTTGAAATTATAAATTGAGAAGATATTATATAATTTTAGAGTATATTCCAAAATTTCTAAATTATATTTATATTACCTTAATTTAACCCTTTTATTTTCATATAAAATTAATCAAAATATACGTTTTTAAATTGAATAAACTTCAAAGCAGACGAATTTGAATTCTATATATTTTTAAGTGCACATATATTTCTAATAGAAAATAGGAATTCCTTCAAGATAAATTTATTTATAGAAAAAAAGGACTTTATAATCAAAAAGAAAAATAATTCAGTGGTGCAGACGAACTTAAATGAATTTAAATTCCCGCCTAAAATTCAATTTGTGCGCCATGTAGCCAACAATGGCCGTTCATTTAGAGACTTTTGTTTAATCACAGTCTACTGTACATAGCTTTCATTTAAATTTAACTACCAAGCCTATGTAAATATACTTCTGCTTCATTTCCATAGCAACCAAGCATATCGATTGTAGGGCTTTTCCTTTCGACTTTTTTTTTTACAAATCGTATCTGATGGATTAGGGATTTTAGAATCGCACATTCTTTTTGGGGAAGCCAATTTTTCTTCTGCATACTTACAGATGTATTTTTGTTTACTTTCCTAGAAAATTTATTTGATAAATATTTTATAAGAAATAGATAGATAAGAAACAAATAACAACGAAAATTAAATTTAACGATATAGAACGTTGAAAATCTTATTTTATAAATATACTAAATTGATATATATGGTCAAAAATTATATTTGTAATATTCAGTAAATATTTTATTTTTAAAATAGCGATATATTAGTAAATTAAATTTAATTGCCATCTATCGTTAAATTTTTACACAAATAAATTTACTGGCAATGCGTTTCTTTTATATATAATAAAATATTATCTCTACAGAGATAGATACAGCTATAGACTATAGCTGTAGAGATAATATTTGATTATATTTAAAAGAAGCGCATTGCCAGTAAATTTTATTTGTGTAAAATTATATCGATATATATTCAATATATCAAATAAAGGTCTTTTTTTATTTATGCTTATGAGGTGATACAGCAACGTATTTACAATTAGAGAGGAGACGAAATGAATTAAATCTAGAAAAAATGCTCTTTTGATTAATTTGATTGAAAAAAAAGTATTTTTCATATTATTTATAGATACTATTTTATTAAATCGCTAAAACTAACTTCACTAAATAAAAAGGAATTGATGGTACAGTTAAACCTGTCTATAACGCCCCCTCTTGGGACTAACTAAAATAGGGTGCTATAGACAGGTTACTTTTAATGTAAATCGCATCGTACTACGTATTTAAAATCGGGCACTTAAGAGAAGAAGGCGCTATTTAGAGGGGGCGCTATAGATAGCTTTACTTGTACATATTGTGGCGAAGAAATAATTTATTATTTAATTTAATTTAATTATTCAATGAAAATATTCAACAGATTATATAAATATATATTAATCTGTTTATGTAAAATAATGATCAAAATATTTTTTTTTGCTTGCTTGCTCAAGATTCTCTAGCTGTAGATAGTTTTGTTGATAATTGTCGACTTGTCGTGCTGACGTCATCAATAAATACTTTCACATCCCCAGATATAAAAAGACTTGATTTTCTACGCTACAATATATTTGATTATGTTTGTGTTTTGATTGTTACTCAGACGTTTCCACAATATTTGACCATATTGTGAGTGACTTAGTTCTGGAAGAAAACACTCTTATAATATTAACACCACAATATGCAAATTTTCCCAATAACTGCCTAATATGGAAACCATGAAAGGATATAGGATCCAGTCTGGTCGATTACAAGTTTATCTCCTATTTCTGTTCCAATATAACTTTATTAGGTAACGCTCAAAAAGAGCAACACCTAGCTTATGTTATTTATAATGGATAATATTAAGAAAAAAGGCATTTCCTGATCGTGCAACTGAAAGTTGATGATGGCTTGCGCCATCTATCGGAATAAATATAAACTAATCGTTGATTTTTAATTATTCCAGAATTGGCAAAATACCGTTTCTTGATTAATCAAGAAAAGCTAATCACGTACGCGTTTTGAGCTGTTAAGGTTATGCACAGAAAAAAGAGTAAAATGCGAGATTCAATCCCGTTTCATGGCTGTCGGGAATCGAGGGTTTTAACTACTAGTCCACCGATTTCTTCAAATTTATTTAACATATAGTTCTATTCACATATATTTTTATTTTGTGAAAAAATAATAGAAAAAAAATAAATGTCATGATATGCCTTCTTTATTTTTTAGTATGTATTTAAAACCTATTTCTACACAACCTTTACTCTGAAATGATTAAAATAATATCTATATAATGCAAATATTTTTATTAATATGTATATAGTATATGTTGGATCTTTTTGAAGACAACTCTCAGATTCATAAAATTAATTTATTAAACTTTGGAGCTATGTCGGCCTGCCACTGAGTAGTGCTCACAATCTTAATGACAAAGGCAGACGCATTCTACTTCACCCAATTTTAGATAAGAAAGAAGAAGAAGAAGATTTATTAAACTTTAAACATTTTTAGATATAGGGAGAGTTAATTACCTCGTATTTAAGGCAACAATCATCTAATTTACATACATCGTTCTAACCTGATTCAACTTATGCAAAAACAGACGACAAATAAAATATAAACAAATTAATAATAGAGGGTAAGTTCCTATTTTTTTACAAGCTTTCACACTCAAAGAATAATCATTTTCTTGCGTCAGTATATATTGAAAACAAAATTACATATATAAACCGATCTCATGAGAAATATTTAGATGGCAGAGCGCCATCTAGTGGAACAGAAATCAACTAAACGTCGATTTAACTTGTTACATGATATCTGGTCATTTTATCAAGAAAAGCCAACCATTATTTATTAAGAAATTGGGTTGATCAAATATCACTGAACAAGTTTAATCAATATTTAGTTGATTTTTTTTATTCTAGAGGGATCTCTGCCAGAATAAAATGAACATACGAACGGTCAGGATATACCTTATTTGTTTATATATATATATTAAATAATCCAATAAAATATATTGGATCAAATATCATTTATATTGATCCAATATATGCCTTTTTAATTGAAGATTTATTTATGGATTGCTCTATTTTCAAAGGTTTATATACATTTTTAAAAAATTTTAAATAAAAAGGTATATATTAGATCAAAATATCATTTATTTTACCAATATTTCAGTTGGCTGAACGCCAACCTTTATCAAGGTATTATAACATTTTAATGTGTGTCAACAACAAACTCAGCGCCTTGTTGACACACTTTAAAATGTTATAATACCTTGATAAAGGTTGGCGTTCAGCCAACTGAAATATTGGTAAAATAAATGATATTTTGATCCAATTTATTTAAAAATTTATTTATGGATTGCTCTATTTTCGGTTTATGTATATATATGTGGTGAGGTCTGGTAGCCTCTTGTAGAATCCTGTCGACTAAAAATGTGTTGAGGTATCCAGTCGACTTAAACTATGGTGTGAGTCCCTGTAACTCTCGCTATACTGTGTTGACCGAGAGGAACAGTCAGGATAAGGAGTTTTCCAGTACCTCTCTGCAACTTGGAAGACCTTTTACAGTTCTCACAAAGTACAGGCAGTCGTGGTCGAGGCAGAGTGGAAGGCTTGGGAATGTCCATACACAAAAAACGAAGACACAGTTTCACTAAGAAAGTTCCGTGAACAGATAAAAGTTGAGCTAGGAGCGAAAGATGGAGATAGAAAGGTTCTCACTGGTCTACATGATGGATGAGGTGGACCTGGAGTACAACCGACGAGAGCTCGCGCTAAGGGTGAACTGACTGCCAAGTGATTGTATTTTTGGCTAAAGACGGGGGCCTTATGCGACAGGGGCGTGGATCGTCTGGCGAAATTGGACACTGGCGCCGTCCTGACAGTTTCCAATCTATCTTTAAACCTTGTTGTTTTGTGACTGCTATATGCTCGATCTCTGATTTAGCTCAACTCTTAATCTATTAAAGAGTTTTATTTATTTATCCTCAGTTTGTACAAAGTACATTTCATATGATGATGTAATGACACATGTCAATCATGCGTATAATCATTTACAGATTTGTTTATATTATACAACATGAAAATCTTGTTATAAGTTATATACAATATGGGGTTGTTGGTTTAAATTACCATATATATATTATTTTTATAATTCCATATATATAATATAAAGTTGCGGAAAGATGGTAGTCATGTAC
Source organism: Cordylochernes scorpioides (assembly GCA_030710605.1). Lineage (NCBI taxonomy): Eukaryota > Metazoa > Arthropoda > Arachnida > Pseudoscorpiones > Chernetidae > Cordylochernes > Cordylochernes scorpioides. The sequence goes on along the minus strand of CP092869.1, from coordinate 839,823 downwards.
CAAAGGAGGTACCTCTCCCTTTAAAAATGCATTGAAACAATTCTTTTGGTTTATCCCTCAAGTATAAAACACGGTGGTAATAGATAATGAGCTACAACACCAGTCTTGACAAATTCAGACAGCAGCCAACAACCTTTCTACCATGGTTTCTATCTATGCCCTCGTCAGAACAGCGTATAACATCCTACGAGGGTATTTTCAAATAGATCAAATTAGCCAAAAAGGTGTTTAAACTGTTAAAGTTATATGGCCGAATTTTATATCTATATATATAAAAATCAATGTTTGTATGTTTGTTTGTTTGTATGTCCGGTATACAAATTCGCAGTAGTTCACAAATTCAAACCAAAATTTCCATACATAGGTAAAAAATACGCGGTAGACGGTAGGCTATTTAAAAAATATGTATAAATCAATTATTAAAACTATATATTCAAATTATTCTACTTAGCTCACGAACAGCGCCCTCTATCAAATATTAGATTAAATCATGCTGATACAAACAAATAGATAATGCTAATAACAAACAATTATTTAAAAAAATCTTATCTAAATATATATCATTCGGGTAGATATGCACACGGGTCAATCCCGGGGCGAAGCCCGGGTCACCCGTCTAGTAGAATATAAAATAAATTTTCAATATTGAATATAAACACAAATAAAAGAAACATTCGCGCTTTTAAATCCTTTTATTTTATAAATATTGAATATATCACATTCTTAATATACAGTTAAACCTGTCTATAGCGCCCCCTCTAAATAGCGCTTCCCTTTCTATAGAGCCCAATTTTAGATACGTAGTACGATGTGATTTACATTAAAGGTGACCTGTAGCACTCTATTTTAGTGAGCCCCAAGATGGGGCGCTATAGACAGTTTGAACTGTAATATATATAACTTGAATTTTTGCATGAGGATAATATTAATTTACCAAAAGAATGATATTATATGAAATCAAAGTCGCTTCTTTACTATTGATGGCCAAACGCCTGAACCATGGTAAACAGGTTTTGTTAACTTTTTTATTCTAATTTACTGAAACTGTTCATGTGGTGTGTTCTTTATCAACAACATTACGTGTTTTGTTGTTGTTGTCGTGTCCAATAAAAAGCCTCAGATGTCTCCATACATTTCTATCACAGCAATTTTCTCTATCTTGGGTGTGTAAAGCTACTGTTCTGAGTCCATGTCAATTTTCTGTTGTTGTCGTGTCCAATGAAAAGCCTCAGATGTCTCCATACATCTCTATCACAGTAATTTTCTCTATCTTGGGTGTGTAAAGCTGTTGTTCTGGGTCCATGTCAATTTTCTGTTGTTGTCGTGTCCAATGAAGAGCCTAAGATGTCTCCATACATCTCTATCACAGCAATGTTCTCTATCTTGGGTGTGTAAAGCTGCTTTTCTAAGTCCATGTCAATTTTCTGTTGTTGTCGTGTCCAATGAAAAGCCTCAGATGTCTCCATACATCTCTATCATAGCAGTCGCAATGTCCTCTATCTTGGGTGTGTAAAGCTTCTGTTCTGGGTCCATGTCATTTTCTGTTGTTGTCGTGTCCAATGAAGAGCCTCAGATGTCTCCATACATCTCTATCACAGCAGTCGCATTGTTTTCTATCTTGGGTCTGTAAAGCTTCTGCTCAGGGTCCATGTCAATTTTCTGTTGTTGTCGTGTCCAATGAAAAGCCTCAGATGTCTCCATACATCTCTATCACAGCAGTCGCATTGTTTTCTATCTTGGGTCTGTAAATCTGCTGTTCTGGGTCCATGTCAATTTTCTGTTGTTGTTGTGTCCAATGAAAAGCCTCAGATGTTTCCATACATCTTTATCACAGCAGTTGCAATGTTCTCTATCTTGGGTGTGTTAAGTTCTGGGTCCATGTCAATTTTATATTGTGGTTGTCGTGTCCAAAGAAGAGCCTCAGATGTCTCCATACATCTCTATCACAGCAGTCGCAATGTCCACTATCTATTCTTCATTGGAAAATGGGTGCCGTTACCACGTTAGTCACCTTGGACCAGAATTTGGTCAAATATTCCAAGGATCCAGGGTCGAACCTCTCTCTCCCATACGTGCTTTGTCTTTAAGTGATAAAACAAATCTTTATTATAATGCATTTATAAAGGGAGTGGTACCTATTTAGTTACATGAATAATATCCGCCCGAAACCTTATGGTATATATGTGTATTTTTGTCTATTTTGATTTATATAGCAACAAATATCTTTTAAGAAACTGCAATTTATATTATGTTGATTGTACATATTGCCAGACACTTTTTATTTTGTACACCGTCATTTTTTCTTGATTTTTCTCTTTTTCTCCTTGTTAATATCATATGACTATTCTATTCACGGCCTAAAATTATTGTAAATATATATGTATAGACAAATGTAAAGACATACATGTATGACAGCGCATTTGTCCCTAGGGGGACATAGCGCTTTAAGTTGTAATAAATAAAAAACCAAATCTAAAAAAATAAATAGTGTGTGATGTTTCGGTAACAGCTTTGTTACCATCTTCAGACAAAATACAGAAAATCTAATCATTTTCAGTACATTTGTCTGTAGATGGTAACAACGTTGTTAGCGAAACATCACACATTATTTATTTATTTAAATTTATTCTTATTACCTTGTGTTTATAATATACTAGCGGATGTGCCCGGCTTCGCCCGGGTTTTACCCGAGTGAATGTTTGTCTAACGAACATTTGTTAAAACAATTCTCTTTAAACTTATAAAACGTACTCGGCTTCGCCCGGGGTTTTACCCGAGTAACGGTTTGTCTAGCGAACATTTGTTAAAACAATTCTCTAAAAACTTATTGAAAAATATAAAAAAGATATATTTTGATATTTTGAAACTCTCTCTCTCTCTCTCTCTCGTAAATTTGAATCTCTCGATAAAGTGAACATTTTTTCCCGGTCCCTGTGTGCCTTGTCATCCTGAATTTTCTCTTTCCTAACTTTCTACATTAGAAAATCATAGTTTTATCTAGTGAACATTTTTTCCCGATCCCTTGAGAAATACTCGATAATTTGAATAAAATCAATATTAATTGGTTCCTTCGGTAATTGGAAGTTAAAGGAATAGTATATTCGCCTTGGAATTGTATCATTATTCTTGTCGCAAATAAATTGCCGTGTCATCCTGAGATAATCTTACTTTTGATAAATAATATTTAAGATAACAAACTTAGTGATACGAAAACTTGTTAACATCGTCACAATGGGGGCACCTCACAATTGCGAGTTAAATATACAAATCTGCAAATAACTCTAAGGATATTCAAGATATTCATGAAATTATTTTTCAAAAACCTTCCCGGTGATATACCTAATAATATCCCAAAATTTCACGGCGATTGGATGTATGGTTTTTGAATCTATAGAGTACAGACAGACAGACAGACAGACATTCAATTTTATATATATAAGATAAAATATAAATGAGTTTTAAAAATTGTAAAAAAAAAAAAATGCATCGGCCGGGAATCGAACCCGGGCCGCCCGCGTGGCAGGCGAACATTCTACCACTGAACCACCGATCCTTAAAAAAATGGCCATATTTAGGTATCCATTCCATTCCGGATTCGTCCGCGTAAAAAAAAGTTCTTCAAATGAAAAAAAAAAAAAGAAATAGCCAAAAATACTAATCAAAATGCAGCCGAAAATTTTCCTCAGGTTTATTAAAAGCGACATGCAAAATTTGGTACCAATTGGTTCAGTAGTTTTTGAGTTTATCGCGAAACAGAAAGACAAACAGAAATTGACTTTTATATATATATAGAGATTTACTCTTCATTGTTGGCTTTTTAACTTACATTCATTCTTCATTGTTGGCTTTTTAACTTACATTCATTCTTCATTGTTGGCTTTTTATATTATATTTACTCTTCATTGTTGGCTTTTTATCTTACATTCATTCTCATTGTTGGCTTTTTATATTACATTCACTCTTCATTGTTGGCTTTTTATATTATATTTACTCTTCTTTGTTGGCTTTTTATCTTACATTCATTCTTCATTTTTGCTTTTTATATTACATTTACTCTTCATTGTTGGCTTTTTATCTTACATTCACTCTTCATTGTTGGCTTTTTATCTTACATTCATTCTTCATTGTTGGCTTTTTATATTACATTCACTCTTCATTGTTGGCTTTTTATCTTACATTCATTATTCTTTGTTGGCTTTTTATATTACATTCACTCTTCATTGTTGGCTTTTTATCTTACATTCACTCTGTTGGCTTTTTATATTACATTTACTCTTCATTGTTGGCTTTTTATCTTACATTCACTCTTCATTGTTGGCTTTTTATATTATATTTACTCTTCATTGTTGGCTTTTTATCTTACATTCATTCTTCATTGTTGGCTTTTTATATTATATTTACTCTTCATTGTTGGCTTTTTATCTTACATTCATTCTTCATTGTTGGCTCTTTATATTACATTTACTATTCATTGTTAGCGTTTTATCTTACATTCACTCTTCATTGTTGGCTTTTTATCTTACATTCATTCTTCATTGTTGGCTTTTTATATTACATTCACTCTTCATTGTTGGATTTTTATCTTACATTCATTCTTCATTGTTGGCTTTTTATATTACATTCACTCTTCATTGTTGGCTTTTTATATCATATAGAAAATCATAGTTTTATATAGTGAACATTTTTTCCCGTGTCAATATTGCCGTGTCATCCTGAGATAACCTTACTTTTGATAAATAATATTTAAGATAACAAACTTAGTGATAAGAAAACTTGTTAACATCGTCACAATCGGGGCGCTGCTTGCGAGTTAAAACTACAAATCTGCAAGTAACTCTAAGGATATTCAAGATATTCATGAAATTATTTTTCAAAATCATTCCCGGTGATATACCTAATAATATCCCAAAATTTCACGGCGATTGGATGTATGGTGTTGAATCTATAGAGTACAAACAAACAAACAAACAAACAAACAGACAGACAGACATTCAATTTTATATATATATATATTACTCTTCATTGTTGGCTTTTTATCTTACATTCACTCTTCATTGTTGGCTTTTTATCTTACATTCATTCTTCATTGTTGGCTTTTTATATTACATTCACTCTTCATTGTTGGCTTTTCATCTTACATTCATTCTTCATTGTTGGCTTTTTATATTACATTCACTCTTCATTGTTGGCTTTTTATCTTACATTCACTCTGTTGGCTTTTTATATTACATTTACTCTTCATTGTTGGCTTTTTATCTTACATTCATTCTTCATTGTTGGCTTTTTATATTATATTTACTCCTGTGTCACATTGCCGTGTCATCCTGAGATAATCTTACTTTTGATAAATAATATTTAAGATAACAAACTTAGTGATAAGAAAACTTGTTAACATCGTCACAATGGGGGCGCTGCTTGCGAGTTAAATCTACAAATCTGCAAATAACTCTAAGGATATTCAAGATATTCATGAAATTATTTTTCAAAAACCTTCCCGGTGATATACCTAATAATATCCCAAAATTTCACGGCGATTGGATGTATGGTTTTTGAATCTATAGAGTACAAACAAACAAACAAACAGACAGACATTCAATTTTATATATATAGATAATCCAAATGTGCCTTATTATTATATGCGCTTTTTAAGCAAGAAAATGATTATTCTTTGAGTGTGAAAGCTTGTAAAAAAATAGGAACTTACCCTCTATTATTAATTTGTTTATTTCTCTTTGTCGTCTGTTTTGCACAAGTTGAATCTGGTTAGAACGATGTATGTAAATTAGATGATTCTTTTGTTACCTTAAATACGAGGTAATTAACTCGTTTCTCTCTCTATATCTAAAAATGTTTAAAGTTTAATAAATTAATTTTATAAATCTTAGAGTTGTCTTTAAAAACGTTCCAACAGCTTTAAATTCTTCATCAAAAGATATAAGTATTTAGAGTAATACATAGAAGAAATAAAAGGTAAAAGCTAACCTAGTTTTCTCTTATTCGAAGATATATGTATTGCCGTCTTTTGGCCGCAATTAATTTGTTCCTAGGTTATTGATATAGTTAATTGTCTATTGGGAGATTTTCTGTACAGATGCAAGCCCTAATATCATAATGGTTTGTAAAATAAAACAGCAACTTTTTAGAATTTTGTTTATTAAATACTTTTTAAAATTTCATTTTATTTTTTTGTAACTAATTCCATCAATATCTCGTTTGCTTTATTTTATATTATTTTCAAAATATTTGAATAAAAAATAAAGGAGAAAATTGGAAATGTTTCTTTTTGGTAAATACAGGGTGATCCAAAAGTCCCGCACAACTTTAAAAATTAATAACTCCGCGAATATTTGCGCTAGAGCAATGCGGTAAACACCATTGTGTTCAGAATGCAATGGGATTTTTTATGGCAAATATTGAAAATTTCGAAATTGATTTTAGTTACAATTTCATTCCCTAGATGGCGCTGTACCAGAATCAGAAATTCAGCGGCCAAATTGTTTGATTAATTGAAAAATATAACTGATCGACACGTATTTTTCCTTTTTGTATACCAGGAAAGAATCCTAATAATATCAAATCGTTAATTAATAAAGCACCATTTCGCCAAAAGTTTTAAGAAATGGTTAACGATTTTTAAATACAATCTGAGATATGTAAAATAGGTATATGCAAATTAAAACATGTAGCAAAAAAATATTCATATTTTTGATAGAGTTTTGTCAAATATATTGAATGTTTGAAAAACATAGCTGAATTCAATACACGATTTTTTGAAATGTTAATATAGTACCAAAAATTATGATGGTACTACTAATAGGATTTCTTGCTATAAGGAATGTGTAATTTCTTGAATAATTGGCGACACTCGACTATTTAACTGGAAATTTGTCATGATCCAAAAAATGAAATATAGATGGGAGTGACAAAATACATTTGTCGTACTTTATTCCAAATATCCTATGGGCTTGTCAAATGTTATCATTGTTTATTATACTGTACACGATTTTTAAAAATGTATCCCCTCAAATAAATATAATTTTTAAATCAACCTTTTGCGTTGAAAAACGTGGTAGTAAAATTATTTTGTATTATTTTTTTTGCCCAAAATTTCTAAAGGTGGGGGGTTACAGAGAATATTCCTTATGCTATTTCTTTTAATGAGCGAAAAGCGATAAATTAAACATAAGGGATAAAATTGTGTGTACAGTGTTATTCGAGAAGTTATGACACTTTGGTCTGCACGACATAATATAAGATATGAGCAAATGACAAACAAACAAAAATTACTGTTCACAAATGAAAAAGAGACAAGATATGAGGACAGAATTTATTTACCCATAACCCAACACAAAGAGCTGCAAAACATTGGTGGATAATATAATACATGGCAGCTTATATAACACATGAGGTAACTTGTCTCTTGGAAGCCTTGTCTCTTGTATTAGATCACAATCCTTGCTCAATGTGGCGCCCTTCATTCTCAAACACCGCCTGCAGACGATAGATGACAGAATGGACAGTATTAAATAACATATCTGATGAAATTGATGAAACGTGCCGTCTGATAGAAGCCTTCAACATGACCAATGTGGTAGGCCGGCATCGATAAACACGCGACTTAATGTACCCCCATATCCAAAAATCGCAAGGCGTCAAGTCTGGTGATCTTGAAGGCCACTGGTGTATAAAGTGGCGACTTATCACACGATCTTCACCGAACGTATCCTTCAGCAATTGTTTGGCACCGCGGGAGATATGAGGAGGTTCTCCTTGCATGAAGGTTATTTCGCTCAGTGCTTGTCTGTCCTGCAATATATATGGGGATAACCTTTTCTCTCAAAAGTTGAACATAACGTTCACCAGTTACAGAAGCGGTTTTAAATGTTCTTCCATTTATTTCTTCAAAGAAAAATGGCCCAATAATAAAAGAAGAAGTGAACCCACACCAAACTGTAACTCTGGGCTGATGAAGTGGCATTTCTGTAAAATTCCTAGGGTTTTCTGTAGCCCAAATGCGGCTGTTTTGAGTGATGACTTCTCCATTTAGAGAAAAGTGAGCTTCATCTGTCCACAGAACATTCGACAGCCAGTTTTCATCAATATCAATTTGCCGGAAAACCCATGCAGCAAATTCTTGACGCTTCTCAAAATCGGCGACTTTTAGCTCGTGAAATCTTTGAATTTTGTACGGGTATTTTTTAAGAAAAATTCTTAGAGCTCTCCAAACTGTTCCATACGAAATACCCGTTTGTCGAGAAACTTGTCGAGCACTTACTTCTCCATACGTGGATAACGTTTCAATAGCTTCAACATTCTGCGAAACCGTAACAGCCACTGACTTGCGTGTCGATGGTCTTCCACTCCGAGGTTTTGCTTCCAGAGATCCAGTCTTCTCAAAAATTTTCATCATTCTCCTTAGAGAGTAGCAACTCATGGGTCCTTTACCTCTTCGAATACCTTTAAAGTTACGAAACGCTCGTAAAGCTTCAGTGGAAGATTCTGAATTGCAATAATAAAATTTCACCAAGAGTACTTTATCCTGTAGTGACGGCATCCCAGAGTAAAATAAATGATCAGGGATAGTTGAATTTTTCAAATGAATTAAAATAAACATAATCGATATATGGCTTCTGAAGCCAACTGTGCGGACGTGTTTGGCATCGCTTGTCTCGTACCGCGAATGGGATTTAACTCTGCATATCACAATATAGTATTAAAAGTAACTCCTAAAGTTTACCAAATTTTAAGAAAAATGGGTAATGAGATATACACCTATTTTGAGCGATGTTCTACACAAGACAGAATATTTGTAAGACAATGCCAAAATTGTTTTGAATTTAATCCGTACCACAAAACAAAAGACTGCCAAAACATTAAAATATGTAAAATATGCGGTGTACAGGGTAGCCACAACTGTACTGAAGCGCCAAATTGTCACCATTTCTCTAAGCACCCTAAATTTAAAAACCTTTCTACAAACCATAAATCAAATTCAAGTGAATGCCCGATTTACAAATCACAAATAGACAAAATTATCCAAAGGACACAATATTCACAAATACACGAGGGAAATGATGTAGCAAATACAATTTAAAGCTTAATCTTAAATAGATTAATATCCTATATGATTGAAAATGTGATATGTATTCAACAAAATGTAAGAAAAAGTTTTACTGCGATAAGTAAACTACAGGCCAACACTAGAGATGACCCACCTGACAAGGACGAGTGGGTAACACCCTCGTTTCCAGACAGTCATGAACCGGGATCGAATCCCGCGTTAACATTTTGTTTGATATGTGAATATCCTTCACCTGACATTCTTTTGATTCAAGAACCATATGTTTTACATGAAAATGTTATTTATGATATGGACTCTCAAATTATATGTTCGAATAAAACTGGGGAAAATATACGGCAACTATAATTTTAAATAAAAATATAAAGTTCAGCAAAGAGGAAAAATTCACAAATTCTTTTTGTACAACAATATCTATTTCTACAGTTAAAGCAAAATTAATTATTTCTAATTTCTACATTCATCCGAATACATTTAACCCTGTTCATCAAACATTCATTAGAGATCTGCTCAAAACGTATATAAATCAACCTGTAATCCTTTGCGGTGATTTTAATTCAAGACATACTATATGGTTTGTTATAAACTCTAATGGATATAGATTACAACCTATTATAGACGAATGTAACCTCTTTATACATAACCTGAAAAACACCCACCTGCCGCGGAGAGTAAGTATAATTGATCTCACAATCTCGAATAAACACTCACTAAGTTTAATAAACAACTGGCATACCTCTGATTTGACTAATATTTCCGACCATGTTGCTGTTAAATTTGATATCAGGTTAAAGAATGGTCATTTATTCAATAATCAAATTTCCACTTTGAAAAAAATGCGAATTGGGCAAATTTTTCTAATAACATATCATTACAAGATACAAAAAACTGGGAATTGATATAAGCAGAGTGAAAGATGAGGAAGACATTGATGGGATAGTGAACGCACTCATGAATTTATTGAGAGAAGCAGCATATAAATCTTCGAAGGTTAAATCCCCCATTAATAAACATGTTTCCAGAATTGACTGGTGGACTAATGAACAGGAAATAATAAAAAATCATTTTCATTATATTAGAAACTAGTATTATCGTCATAAAACAATCAGTTACAATACATTTAAGTTGGCAAGAAACAAATACACTAATGCGATAAGAAAAGCTAAAAGAACTAACTGGCGAAACGTTATTGAAGAAAATTACACGGATAATCCATTTGGTAATGCTTATAAGTTCTTCAATAAATTAAGATCCTCAAATGTAAAGAATGGAATTCCCACAATTGACAATTCACCAGAATATCTAAAAGAGCAAACAATGACCATATTAATGGACGATTTAATTCCTGAAGACGATCCTAATTTGGACAATTTTCAACAACAAATAATTAGAAATTTTAAGCCACGAATGAATAATCCAAGCATAATTATTATCGAAGTAGAAGAAATAATGAATATCATTTCTAATTCTGATGTTTAAAAAGCTCCAGGTTTAGACAACATAAGTAACAATATTGTAGCGTAGAAATCAAGCCTTGAAATATCCTAAGATATAAAATAATTTATTGATGACGTCACAACGACGAGTCGACAATTATTAACAAGTCAGCAAAACTATCTACAGCTAGGGAATCTTAAGCAAGCAAGCAAAGAAATATTTTAAAGATGATTTCACAAATACAGAGTAATATATATTTTTTTTATAATCTGTTGAGTATTTTCATTGAATTATATTAAATTAAATAATAAAATATTTCTTCGCCACAATATGATCAAATGTGCTTACCCAAAAATTAAGCATATGTCATGCAAACTATTTAATAAATGTATTCAAAAAGGGGTATTATCCGGAGAAATGGAAAATAGCAGCTCTAAAGATAATTCCTAAACCACATAAATCTAATTTAGAATCAACAAAAAGTTATCGACCTATCTCATTGATTTCAAATCTTTCAAAAATTTTCGAAAAAAGTTTGAAAAATCGAATTTATGAATTTTATGAAAGTAATAATCTTTTGAGCTCCAGACAACATGGATTTGTCAAATAAAAATCAACGACAACGTGCTTGAATAAAATATTTATAGATCGAGGATCAACAGCGATACGACTTGGATATTCCAGATATAATTGAAAATTTGATTAAATATAAAATTACACTATTGAAGAAAAATACTAACCAAACATTTCAAAGTTTCTTTCCCGCTAATATTCCGAATTATTTTCGGGCAAATTTCCACAACTCTCAATTTATTACAAATCACGGAAATTTTAGAAGCTTTTTAAAATTCATCAAAGCAGTGCAGGATTCAAGATGCTTCTGTGGATGTGAGGAACAAATTTCTATTCATCTGCTGCTAAATTGCCCCGTCTTCCAAGAGTATAGAGAGAGAAATAAGGATAACCCAGGCCCCTGGAGAAACGTCAACTGCCCGGGCTGTCCAGCTAACTAGTAGAAACCAGTTACTCCAGATTATATTTATATAGAGCCAATTGCAGAGCCGAACCAGCTGGTCAGGAAGTTCCATGCCTGCAGAGAACCCGGGAGTCCAGCCAACGAGACTGGGTCGAAGGAGGTCTTCCCAAGCAGCAGAGCTGTCTTCATTCTGTGTTGCTTGAAAGCAGGGCATCTGAATAGAAGGTGGTCCACAGTCTGTTGTTCCTCCATACAATGTGGGCAAGATGGGTCTTCCCCAAGACGCCAGAGAACCAAGTCTGCCCGAACATGGCCATGTCCTGTAAATAAGGTGGTGGTGACTTCTCCAGGACAGACCTTAGGGAGGAATTGGAGCAGCCGGTCTGGAGTATGGGCTATTCTCCTCAGGTGTCTGTTGTAGTGGTCCTGGCAATAAACCTCCGTCCATGCGTCTAGGGCTGCCGCGCGTGGGTGGTTACGGGCCAGGCTTCTAGGCAGAATGGAAAATGATGGCTCTAAGATCAAAACGGCCGCGTTCTTAGCAGCTCTGTCTGCTCTTTCCTTTCCGTCGATGCCGCAGTGTCCCGGCGCCCAACACAGATTTACGTTTTGGTTGGTGTTCAGTGCGAGAATAATCTTAGCTACTAATGTCGATCGAACTGGACCTGACGTACATATGGCTGACAGAGCTGATCTGCAGTCCGACGCGATAGTGATCGCATTTCTTGAATAACCTTCCTTCACCAGACGGACCGCCCAGCGGATTGCCAGAAGTTCAGCCTGGAAGGCTGTGCTGTCGGGATGGAGCCGTAAGAGAACGGGCTGCTGATCTTCTGATGAGGGAACAATTGCAGCGCCCACCCCAGCCTCATTTTTTGATCCGTCTGTGAATATTATAGGTGTTGTTATCTCCTCAATGTTTAGACTGAAAGACAATTGACGTCTATCTGGAGGGTATGGCAAAGAAGCAGGGCCTGGTCTCTAGATTCAAAATTTCCTTCATTGATTTCCTTCAGGAACGCCGTACGAGACCTAACAATAATATCGAAAGGAGGGCTGCCGGTGATGGAGATGGCTGAGACTGTAGGTGTGTAAGGACCTCCTCTCAGTACACGTTTCGCAAAATTGCAGTGAAGGCTCCTAAGTTGCCTAATGCCTTCGCTGGAGAGAGCACGACCTCCCCATGCTGACGCTCCGTCCAGCTGAAAAGAAGATTCCAAGTTTACCCTGTATGGTGTGGGTGAGTCGTGGGATTATTGATCTGCATCTACGTGTGATCTTGCGTAGGTGGGCGACAAATCCGCGGGTCTGGTAAAACTTCACTCCTAAGATTGTGACGGTCTTCTTGATGTTTAATGGTTGACCAAGGACTCTAAGCCCTGTCTCGGAGTTGGGGTGGACATTACGCCATTGGAACAGGCAAGCTTGAGTCTTAATGGGGTTTATATTAAGACCATTTATCGTGCACCAAGATGTCAACCTCTCCAAGAAGGTGTTAGTGGCAGAGACCGGCAGGCGACTACGAACCTGAGTCATAAGGGTGAAGTCGTCCGCGTAAGCTATTAATCGGCTATCTATGATGGAGGGAAGGGTGAAGATGGTCCACAGGAAAGGACTTAGCGCTGAACCCTGGGGAGTGCCGAGTTGGGAGGACGTACATTCTGTTGCTGTCCAAGCTGAGTAAGAAACCGTCCGGTCTTCCAAAAAGCTTTTTACTAAACAGGTAATAGACTCTGAACAATTTAGATGTTCAAGATTTTGTATGATTGCCGGCCTCCAAACAGTGTCGAAGGCCTTACTGATGTCCGAGCTGATGACAAGAGTTTTCCTCCAGTGAGCTTGTCTTTCTTCAATTAATTGAGTGATACTCGCCAGTGCATCTTCCGCTGAACGACCATTTACGGTACCCAATACGGTTTTGTATTGATCTTCAAAGAACCATCCATGACGATCCGCGAGCCTCTGAAGTCGGGCCAGGATACATCTCTCAAATACTTTGGTCATAGTGTTCAATAAAGTAATAGGTCTGTATTTCTCCAGCTGACTGGTGGCTGAATTGGAGGATTTAGGCAGAAGTATGAGGCGGCCTTCTTTCCATTGACGGGGGAAGTGGCCTATACGAAGGCATTTGGTGAATAATTCGGCCAGCAGGAATTGCAAGGAAGGGCCGCCCAGGTCTAGGCATTTTGAACCAAGACCGTCAGGGCCCAGGGCTTTCCTTTTTCCACAGCGATGAATGGCTCGCAAAACTTCACAGGGTTTGAATTCAGGTTCGTCTGAGTGAGCAGAAATTGCATTCCTTTGCGGGTGAGGTCTGGTGTCAGGTAGGAAAAAGTGATTTAACAGGGTCTGGCAAGTCTCATGAGGATTGTAAAGAGAGCCGTTATCATGTTTGAGAAGTGGCGGACCTCGGGGGGAGCCGCGGCCCCGGGCGATAAATCGATGTATGGCACTCCAGTATGCGGATGACACCTCCTTGCAGAGATTATACCAGGATTTACTTTTAGCTTTCCGTATAGCCGCCTTCAGTCGATTATGGCACGCTCGGTATAAACCGCGGAAGAAGTTCCTAATAGGACACCGGACACTCTGACTGCAACGGCGGAGGGAGATAACAAACCTTCTGATCCGACTCAGTTCGGGGGTCCACCACGGCTTTGACGGTCTTGTAGTATTGGAGCGTCTCCCCATGGAAGTCACAAGCTGATTGCAGGATGGAAGTCAGAAGGAGGACCACCCTGTCAATATTGTCGCGGAGATAAATAAAGCAAGGGCAAGTTTGGGGATAATTAATTTATTATAAGGGGTATTGATAGGGAGAGAGAGAGAGTCAATACAACTTACCCCAAGACAGAGTTAATCCTAATGAGGGACCTCAGCTCCCCCCGCCGGCCAGATTCCCCAGAACCCCTCACACCCGGTGTTCAGCGATGATTGACAGACGTCCCATGGGGCCTCTCGTGATTGGAGCCGCTTAGCTTCTTGACAATATCTTCTGGGCTAGAGGCCTCGTTTAATAAGGTAGTTCCACCATCAAATTATAGGGGCATTGCCCTTATAAGCAACTTGTGAAAACATTTTACATCCATATTAAAAAATAGACTAAGTAATTGGATTGAAAATAGAAAACTCATAGCGGAAAACCAGGCAGGATTCAGAAAGGGCTACTCATGCAAAGACCATATCTTCACGCTTACGTCACTAATTCAAATGACATTAAACCGCAAAAGGAGGAAACTTTACACATTCTTTGTTGATCTTAAAAAGCGTTTGACACAGTTCCACATCTACTATTATGGAGAAAGCTTGCGCTTGTTGGTTTAAGTGGGCGATTTATCAAACTTATACAGAACTACTATGCTCAAATGATGGCAGCGGTCAGATGGAGCGGCTCTTTTACAGAATTTATCAAAATACAATCAGGTGTTCTTCAGGGTGAACCTCTTTCACCGTATTTATTTATTATTTTCAATAACGATCTGGTTGCTACGCTGGATGATTCTGACCTGCCAGGTATATACTTACCGGGCCATGGAACTATACACCTGCTCCTGTTCGCGGATGATATAGTCTTCCGTGGTGAATCCAAGATAAATATCCAAATAAAGATTAATTTAATAAAAAATATTTTGAGAAAAATAGTTTAACTCTGAACCAATTCCAGTCTAAAATCGTAGCGTTTCGAAATGGAGGCCGCTTGGCTAGATCTGACGTTTGGTTTTGGGGCCAACAACCTTTGACAGTTACCTCAAAATATACGTATCTTGGCTACCCCTTAACAATCAAGAATCCAACTGCTTACGTGGCGCAGCACTTTAAAAGCAAAGCATTGATTGATACAAACGCAGTATGGAGAATACTATCTAAGTCAAGAACCATATCGTTCGGAGCAGTGATGAAATTACTTGACTCCATAGTTTTATCCACGTTATTATACTCGGCCCCACTGTGGGCGACGAATCAGATAGGAGTTGTAAACCAGATCCAGGATATTTTTCTTACGGCGATTTCTTGACCTTCGCAAATTTACACTCCGGGCTATATCTTACGAACAGAAACCGAAAGGATGTACCTTGAATTAAACATTACGAAATTGATTCTAAAGTTCTAGATACGGATTTTAAAAATGGACAAGACAAGATTACCTTATGTTTGCTTGTTCCAGCTCTAGGAAGTTTCAATTTTGGGAAAAGCGGGAAACAACTTTATTTATAACCTGAATAACATCATTGACTCTTGGGGTTTTTCTTTTCTTAAGAACTGTGAAGATTATATGGTTTTGCGAGGAGAAATGCCTAGAATAGTTCAAACCACAGTGGACCAGCTACTCCAATTTGACCGAGCTAAGATACAAAACTCAACTCATTGTATTCACTATCAATCTCTAAGTAGCTCCTTTATGACGGAGGACTACTTACTATCAAACCTCTCTTTGAAAATAGCCCGTCAAAGGATTCTATGGCTATTTTCCCCCGAGGATATCACGGGATTTTGGAACAGCGACCCTTTAAATTTCTACTTCTGCAATGCTGGCATCCAAAAAATTTGGTTCATTATCTATTCCATTGCCCATTCCTACAGGAAAAGAGACTGGAAATTCGCGAAATTTCGGGGCCAACTCACTATAATGAACAACATGTATATACAATTGTTACTACTCTCCAGCTGGATAAAACATTTGTTTATAAATATTTAAAATTTTTCAAGGCGATTGACAAAATGAGGGAAGAAGTGCTCAACTCCCCAGACAACGGCTGATTGCTCCACCTCCCCTCTAAATTGCTTTTCCTCCTCACTCATGTACATATATAACCTCTTAGGGGAATCCTCTTGTAAGACAATAGTGTCTTAATAAAGGTTTTTGTTGTTGTTGTTATAATAGGGTAGTTACTTGGTGGAGAGAAGAGTTGAGGAAGGATTTAAAGGTCTGTTCTTTACATGAGGATTCAACCCAGGAGGATTTTGTCTCGTTATTGACCATGTCTAGGAATGTAGTCCAGATAGGTATATGGTCAGTGAAGGCCATCTCATCTAATAAACCTCTAGTGACATGGATAGCCAATGAGCTGGATGCCAGAGTTACATCTATAGAAGAAGATAAAGGCCCATTTGACCAGGTCGAGTCCACAGGAGGTCCCAAGAAATGAAAATCATTGAAGCTGGCGAACTCTTCAAGATTAGCACCCCGGAAGTCCAACCTCGCACCGATGCCCCAGGTAGGAGAGTGGGCGTTAGTGTCCATACCCAGGATCACTGGAAGAGAGGTCCGTCTTATCGTATCTTCCAGAAGAGGGATGAAATCATCGGCAGCTCTAAGGCCGTGCCAGTAGGCCGAGTGCACCACGATGATGCTCTGCTCTAGACATATGGCTATGGAGGTTATGGCGGTGTCTGGGGAGGTTAGAGGGATGGGATGAAGGTTGCTACGTGCCACAATTCCCGAGGGGATGTAGGCGCCTGGGACAAAAAAAATGCCTGAAACCCACGTGTGGGCCAGAAGAAGTTAGTTGAGAGTTCTTGCAGGAGCACGATGTCGGCCTGTGTCGAATTTGCCAAATTTGCAATTTCAAGAATGACAGTTGGTGATTTTTTAGCGTTCACCTGCAGGACACGCAATGGCCTAGACATTGTTACTTGTTCGGGGTATTCTCTCTTTTACAAAGGGACAGGTAGATAATGTGGCAAAGTGGTTGTGGGAGCTCCAGATTTTTTTCTGCAGCGGCAGCAGCGGCTTTGGCTTGGCTCGACCGAGCATCGGATGCCCTCATGCTCTGCAGAGCCGCAGCGATAGCAGATTGGATGGGCAGCTGGACAGGCAGAAGCGCGGTGGCCGAAGCCACAGCAACGGAAGCATTGCTTTAAAGTATGACTGCGCTCATACCTGTGCACTAGACCCGCCACAGGAATACGTCCATGTTGACCGAGGATTTCGGCGACTTGGTTGTCCACTTCGATGAACACTGTACTAGTGCTGTGTGCCGCATTATTCGATCGATGGACTACCCTGATTTCACGCTTTTCCAGGAGTGACTGCACGGAGTGGTTGGAGCGGAAGCTCTCGCATATCTCATCGTCCCGCACCTCCCCGTCCACTCTGAAGAGGCAGTATCTTGGTAGGATAACCGGGCACTCGGGGCAGCTTAGGCCCGTTGGCAGGGAGGTCAGCCCAGTGGCCAGCTACTTTGCCATTTGGGTTGTTTTGGGGTGAAAAACCACCTCGCCGCTGGTGTTGATGGACGCCACCACGTGTTTTGATGACGCTAGGGAAAGATGAATCTTTTGAATTTCCCTCAAAAATTCCCTTGGGTTGCTTTGGGGTTAGCCGACCTGACGACGACATGCGATTCGAAGGAAGGAGCCAGATTCACAAATGTGGATTTCGCTTTGGGTTTCGGAGGTGCAGGCTTTACCGGCTTGTCTTTCTCTGCCACTACCGAGGCGAAAGAGGTGGAGGGAATCGGGACGTTGGCTGTGGGATTGGGTCTTCCTAGACTGGCTCCCTTGAAGGCGTCCTTAAGAAGAAGTTCTGCCTCTTGGACGAGAGTCAGTATCAGTCCTTTGGTGGCCATCTGTATTTTTTCGGGGGAGTCCAGGCTGGTGTCGGCAATGATCGCTTCGAAGGTTTGGCACTCAAAGTTGAACAAGTTCGCCGTGCTGTTGAATTTAAATTGGTGATGGGAAGACGGGAGGAGGTCTTCGTCCTCAGAACGCGGCCGCTTGTTGGCCTGCTGACTTCCTCCACCACCGCCATCATACTGGTTCAGCTCCATAAATAAAAACTATCAAAAAGCAAATCTACTCCAAAGAGAGTAAAAAAAGGCACACCAGACAAAGAACATTATTACGTTAACGAGATGAGGTGTGTATGGTTATTGGTTCAGCCAACAACAAATATCCAATTTATATACACATATATTTTTACATAATGAGGTTTTGAAAAATGCAAATAATCTTCATATATTTACATGCACAACAATTTATTTTACCATCACTACAGCATAAATCACTCTTGGTGAAATTTTTTTATTGCAATTCAGATTCTGCAACTGAAGCTTTACAAGCGTTTCGTACCTTTAAAGGTATTCGAAGCGGTAAAGGACCCATTAGTTGCTACTCTCTAAGGCGAATGATAAAAACTTTGGAGAAGACTGCATCTCTGGAAGCAAAATCTCGGAGTGGAAGACCATCGACATGCAAGTCAGGGGTTGCTACGGTTTCGCAGAATGTTGAAGCTATTGAAACGTTATCCACGTATGGAGAAGTAAGTGCTCGACAAACAGGGATTTGGTATGGAAAAGTTTGGAGAGCACTAAGAATTTGTCTTAAAAAATACCCGTAAAAAAATTCAAAGACATCACGAGCTAAAAGTCGGCGATTTTGAGAAGCGTCAAGAATTCGCTTCATGGGTTTTCCGGCAAATTGATATTGATGAAAACTGGCTGTTGAATGTTCTGTGGACAGATGAAGCTCAATTTTCTCTGAACGGAGAAGTTAACACTCAAAACAGCCGCATTTGGGCAACAGAAAACCCTAGGATTTTTACAGAAATGCCACTTCATCAGCGCAGAGTTATAGTTTGGTGTGGGTTCACTTCTTCTTTTATTATTGGGCCATTTTTCTTTGAAGAAATAAATGGAAGAACATTTAAAACCGCTTCTGTAACTGGTGAACGTTATGTTCAACTTTTGAGAGAAAAGGTTATCCCCATATATATTGCAGGACAGACAAGCACTGAGCGAAATAACATTCAGGCAAGGAGAACCTCCTCATATCTCCCACGGTGCCAAACAATTGCTGAAGGATACGTTCGGTGAAGATCGTGTGATAAGTCGCCACTTTATACACCAGTGGCCTTCAAGATCACCAGACTTGACGCCTTGCGATTTTTGGATATGGGGGTACATTAAGTCGCGTGTTTATCGATGCCGGCCTACCACATTGGTCATGTTGAAGGCTTCTATCAGACGGCACGTTTCATCAATTTCATCAGATATTTTATTTAATACTGTCCATTCTGTCATCTATCGTCTGCAGGCGGTGTTTGAGAATGAAGGGCGCCACATTGAGCAAGGATTGTGATCTAATACAAGAGACAAGGCTTCCAAGAGACAAGTTACCTCATGTGTTATATAAGCTGCCATGTATTATATTATCTACCAATGTTTTGCAGCTCTTTGTGTTGGGTTATGGGTAAATAAATTCTGTCCTCATATCTTGTCTCTTTTTTATTTGTGAACAGTAATTTTTGTTTGTTTGTCATTTGCTCACATCTTATATTATGTCGTGCAGACCAAAGTGTCATAACTTCTCGAATAACACTGTACACACAATTTTACCCCTTATGTTTAATTTATCGCTTTTCGCTTATTAAAAGAAATAGCATGAGGAATATTCTCTGTAACCCCCCACCTTTAGAAATTTTGGGCAAAAAAAAAATAATACAAAATAATTTTACTACCACGTTTTTCAACGCAAAAGGTTGATTTAAAAATTATATTTATTTGAGGGGATACATTTTTAAAAATCGTGTACAGTATAATAAACAATGATAACATTTGACAAGCCCATAGGATATTTGGAATAAAGTACGACAAATGTATTTTGTCACTCCCATCTATATTTCATTTTTTGGATCATGACAAATTTCCAGTTAAATAGTCGAGTGTCGCCAATTATTCAAGAAATTACACATTCCTTATAGCAAGAAATCCTATTAGTAGTACCATCATAATTTTTGGTACTATATTAACATTTCAAAAAATCGTGTATTGAATTCAGCTATGTTTTTCAAACATTCAATATATTTGACAAAACTCTATCAAAAATATAAATATTTTTTGCTACATGTTTTAATTTGCATATACCTATTTTACATATCTCAGATTGTATTTAAAAATCGTTAACCATTTCTTATAACTTTTGGCGAAATGGTGCTTTATTAATTAACGATTTGATATTATTAGGATTCTTTCCTGGTATACAAAAAGGAAAAATACGTGTCGATCAGTTATATTTTTCAATTAATCAAACAATTTGGCCGCTGAATTTCTGATTCTGGTACAGCGCCATCTAGGGAATGAAATTGTAACTAAAATCAATTTCGAAATTTTCAATATTTGCCATAAAAAAATCCCATTGCATTCTGAACACAATGGTGTTTACCGCATTGCTCTAGCGCAAATATTCGCGGAGTTATTAATTTTTAAAGTTGTGCGGGACTTTTGGATCACCCTGTATATTTAATGTAATCATTTCCGCGCGCGCGCGTATCGTTTTTAGTGTATCACTATATTTTATAATTTAAATATTTTATTTATATATTAATTTGACCATAATTGTAAGATCAAAAAACTTGCGCATAAAATTAAATTCAAAAGACAAAAACCTCTCGCAATCAGTATCTTTTATTAATACAAATAACGGACGCTAGCTTTCGAACAATTAGTTCTTCAACGGGCGTTTTTACAAAACGAAATCAGATTCTTATTAATATATAGAGGTAATAGAAAAAATATATACAAATATTCGCTCAAAGATATGCTAAAAAGGTAAATTAGAGAATTGAAAAATAATCAGATATGCAAAAACTTCTTTAAAACTAAATTAAGTTTAAAACTAAGTGGGGAAGGGGGAACATAGCAGAATTCGTTCTTCAAATTCTTTTAAAAAAGACAGCGGAACTGTTCTGGGACATCTATTCTTCTGTTTATGCTGTCTTTACAACCAGAAACCAAGGATTCCAAAATGAATCTTTCCCCTTTGTATCTGATGTTGTTGTAAAACTATGTCCTGTGTTTAACGTGTGTTGGTACAGAAGGGATCTGGGGTCTTTTGAGCTGATATTGTATTTGTGTTCTTTGATTCGGTTTTCGATTTTTCTGCCTCTTTCTCCTACATAAACGGATTCACAATAATTGCAGGCAACCGAATAGATCGCGTTGCTTTTATGTTGAACATCATGTTTAACTCCTGGTTTGGTAATGGGGTTCCTCAGTATATGTCCTATTGTGCTTGTGCTGCGATAGGTGAACTGAATTCCATATTTCCTCAAATCATGGACTATTCGCTGATTGGTAGGGGAGAAATCTATAAAACCCCTGGTTCTGTTGACTGTAAGGGTAGCCTTTTTGAACGGGATGAATGTATGTTTTCTTATAAAGTCTGGTGGGTATCCAAATGTCCGTAGATTTTTGTAAATATTCTCCTTTTCTTTTCTTTTAAAGCTCGAAGGGAACAATGGGTATGGAGCCTCTTAGTTAGGGTTTTGACAACTGATATTTTGTAAGAGACTGGACTGTAGGAGTTATACGGGATATATGATGGTTTGGCGGTATCTTTGTAATAGACAGTTGTTTGGAAACTGTTCCTATTTCTAAAAATGAGGGCATCCAGATATGGTAAGGTGTGGTTTTCTTCTCTTTCTATTGTAAACTTAATTTCTGGGTGGTAACTGTTAAGAGTGTCAAGGATGGCTTGGTCCGCTCCTAGGTGATATTCACAATATATATCATCAATATATCGTCGCCATTTCTTAATCCCCAGATTCTCTCGACTGTTAATCCAGCCATCTATTGTCAGTAGAACAATTTCTGCTACTGTAAGGGAAAGGGGGCTACCCATGGGTGACCCCTTAATCTGCCTGTAAATCTGGTTCTGATATGTAAAATTATTAATGGAGAGGCAAGCCTTGACCATGGTACAAATTGTATCAATATTGTCGAGTTCTGCCTTCACAAGTATATCCCGTAGGTTGCTGATTATAAGATCATGAGGGAGGCAGAGGAAGAGGGATTTCATAATTGTAAAGATTATAAAGTTTGAATTTCTTCCCTTAACTATCTTTTCTTTCTTCTTTGAATATCTTGTTGTTCTAAAACTTCAGAATGGACGGTCTAATTTTGTCCCCCACCCCCCACAACATGTGTCATCCAGAAATAGATGTTTACAGTTGAAGGCGGCGCGGTCAAGGTAGGTTCACAATAAGAATTTGATAACACTTATATCTGTTATATCTGTTCATATAAATGTTTCACTGAAGTAACTTTATATTAACACATAAAATCCGGTTGAAAAGAGGTCTATGACGTAATAGAGAAGGGATGAAACGCCGCTGAATTTCTATTTGAGAATTCCCGGTTCAGCAGACCTCTTTTTTCAATAATTACTCCAATTTAAAATTTTTTGTATATGTCTGGTCTACCATTAGGGTTTCAAAACATAATAACCAAAATTATAACAAAAGTTAATTCATAGTATAAATATATTACTAAATACAACTATTTATATTCATATTTTAAAATAAAAAAATTTAAAAAATCATTAAAAAAAAAACGATAAAATATAAAATTATAAAAAATATATATATATATATACTAACAATCTTAACTACCTTCTTTACAAAACTTTTTGTCTTCTTATTATTAGTTTGATCAAAAGTACATGGTTCTGTCTTTCTCTCTTTTTTCTAACTATTATATATATTCTCACTTCGATTATTCTATATATAGGATTAGAGTATGTCTAAATGACGTGTAAAAGCCGATGCAAAAGACGTTACGTTGTTAAATTTTATTGTTATTATTTATAAATATATAATTAACTAGATGATGTTTTAGAAGTAAAGGATTTCTTTTCTCTCTCTATCTATACTAAATAATAACAATTTACTAATTTTATAATTTGAATTTAAATAATCAAAATAATTAAGATAAATTTAATAGAATACTTAACTATAAAACTATACAACTATTTATTTTTATAATTAATTTAGATTTAGCTTGCTAATCTAACCAAATCTACTTGATATGATTTATCATTCTTATCAGTTTGCTCCTTAAGTTTTAAATGTAGAATCACTGTTATATTTTTATTATATAGTTTTTACACTATATATATATATATATATATATATATATATATATATATATATATATATATATATATATATATATATATATATATATATATATATATATATATATGTTGAGATAAATGTTATTAAATAAATAATTGTTAATTTAATTCATTGATATTCCATGATTAATTAAAAATAATGCTTATATAAATATTAAAAATATTAGAATAAAATTTCCATTATATATAGTTTAATTACTTTAAATAAATGCAGAGCGTATGAAATGTAAGAGAAATTTATTAATTAAAATTATATCTAAAACGCTCTAAAATAATAAAAAATTATTAGAATTTTTTATTCAAAATACTAAAATATTTTCTAATTAGTCTAAAAAAAATGAAATTATAAATATTAGTAATTAAATAACCTTAATCATTAATTAAATTTATTTGCTCCACAAAAAAAATAATGAAAGTTATTTGATTATCTCATTTTGTATAAATATTAAATCGTATCTAAAATCTAACTATAACAAATAGCAATTTACACAAACCATTGTTTTATCAAATAATAAACATACACAGTATCTATCTCCCTTATCTAAAATCCATCCTTATAATTCTATCCATAACTCTTTAATAATAAATGAACTGGAAACAATCTTAATTATTAAAAGTATTTAAGCCTCTTTTCTAGCTTTCAAAATGGCGCCAAAGAGTCCTTTTCGTCTGTTTAAAAATACACGATAAATTAATACAGAAAAATATTAAACACTCTATGAAAGGGAAAATATTAAAAATTTAGAGTTTGGAAACTTCTAGAATTGCTGATAACATTGTTCTAAGAATCAGTTTTAGTAATAATTAACTAGCTTCGTCTCTTTCCCCAAGAGAGCTCCCTCTATCGGTAATGACTTGAACCACTCTTTTAAATTGAGCTATTCTCGTTTGTTTATATTTGATAATTTTAATTTTTCCCAAGAAACCTCTATTTATAGTTTGCGTTTAAGTTTAACGTCTTCTGGGAACAATATATTTATAAGTAATAAATTATATATTTTATTTCTTTTATATTAGTATTTAAATTGGCGTTAGAACAACGCTTTATTGCTACAATTATTTCTTTTTTTATATTTGTTTGAAACTAAATTTGATATATTATGATTGATTTTTAAAATAATAAAATTAAATCTTTGAAAATTTATAATTTCATTATATTGTAATATTGTTGAAATATTTTTATATATATTGTGAAAATAGAACAATCCATAAATATATCTTTAATTAAAAAAACATATATTGGATTAAAATGTAAAAATATATTTAACCAATATTTCAGTTGGCTTGGCTTAACGCCTATCTTTTTCAAGGTATTACAATATATTTTTGATCTTTTAATTTTATATCTATATATGTGTTAATAAACATAACCCTGAATATATTTAATTGATTTATTTGAATAAATTGATTTTAAATTTTTATAGTGAAGGAAACCAAATCACAAAAACATTTTTAAATAGTATACAGTAGAACTCCTCAAATTCGGAAAGCTTGGGGCGCAAGGTATTCCGAATTTGAGGATTTTCCGAATTTGAGAGAGTTAGATTTGTGAATATTTATGTGGCATAAATAGGCATTTAGATGACTGAGACAAAGATTTTGAAGCATATGAACAATTTTAGGTTGATTATTATATGTACATTACATTATTTTAATTACGACTTTTAATAAAATGTTCCTTGACTTTTATAAGTTTTGAGCATGAAACCAATGAAAAATAGTAAAATATTTTATTATGTATGTAATGCAATTGATGGCCAAGTAAGTTATGGCTTGGCAAAGAAGTTGCTGATTGTTGTCTGTTTCTTTGGCTTGTTTAACAAAGCTTCTTCTTCTCTCATAAGCATAGTTCGAAGACTATTGATGGTGTTGTAGCTTGCAAGCATTTCTGGTTCAGTGCGCTTTTCCAAATATTTTAATGCAACATCCAAACTTTTCAACGCTTCGCATCTGGGAACATCCGGCTCCAAACTGTCTTCAGAAGTTGAGGAACTATCATCAGAACTGCTGATTTCCATTTTTTCACTCAAAACAGCTTCAACTATATCATCATTGCTAAGAACATTGTGACCTGGATCATCAAGGTCTATATCGATCCATTCATTAATGCTTTCTTGATTTACTTGAGAAAACTTTTTGACATATTTTTCGGTAGAATCAACAAACTTTGTAAGTTTAAGCTCAGACTTTTTTATATGATAAACAGTTGTCTTAGAAATTTTATACTTTTGCATTATCGTTGTATAGCTTAATCCTTTTTTAATGTCACTAAGAACATCTAACTTTTCACCAAGCTTAAGAATTCGGTACTTGCCTCGTTTTTGCCGCTCCTCTTTGGATGCCATTTTGTTGAAGAACAAACTTGTAAATGCAAAAAATTGAGAGTTGAATAAAAGAATTTGAAACTTACAATGTCTGAAAATGTTTGATAATTTGAACTTTAGGTTGAATCAACTTTGCGAAAATATGCGTGAATGGCTTATGACGTAATAATGCTACCTTCTTATTGGACAATATCCTAAACTAAGCACAAAGGTCAAATGAAACTGTTGATTTATTTAAGCTTTTAAAAAAGGGGATACACCCCTAATTAGCGATTATAAATAATCGGTAAAAGTAAAAATTAATTAAACACTTAAATTAAAAATAAATTACTAATAAAAATCAAATTAAATTAAATAAAAGCAAAGCAAAAGTAAAAGTAAATAAAATAAAATAATGTTGAAATATCAACAAAATAAAAGCATGTGAAAATTGATTTTTTGTATGTAAAAAACACATTACAATACTTTCCGAATTTGGGAGTTTCCGAATTTCAGAATTTCCGAATTTGAGGAGTTCTACTGTATTTATTTCTGAGCTTTTAAAATTAATTTAAAGTTGAGTATAAAATTGTCTCTAAATAAATATGAAAATATAATTAATATATAACATAATAGATTAAATAAATATAATTATTAAAAATTATGGATTGCTCTATTCTCAATATAAATATATGCATAATTTTGAAGGTTGAAATATGACTTTATATCTATTCAAATCATTTAAAATTATTTCCTAAAACATCTTTATCCAGAACATGCGGATCTTGATAAATTAAGATGCAAATGACCAATAATAACCAGACTGTATAGATTTTGAATATATTTTGGGTCAAATAACGTTGAGCGATAATTTTGAGCAATGTTTTGGGCCATATTTTGAGCAATCTTTTGGGAAAATATTTGGCTTATGTTTTGGGTCATATCGTTCAACCATAATTTTGAGCTAGGTTCTTGGTTCATATTTTGTGCTATGTTTTACGTCATAGTTTTGGGCTATGTTTTGGATCTTAATTTTAGGTCATTGTTTAGGTTTTTAATTTTGAGATATTATTAAAGTTATTAATTTTAGGCTATGTTTTAGGCTTTTAATTTGAGGCCATAATTTCGCTTTGAGCTATGGCCCTCAGCATTACAGTAAGCAAAAGCATACCGTGCTTTTTTAACCTCTCCCATTAAATTTAATTCTTTTTAATATTCCCAAAACTCACAGTTTCAGATCGGTGAATATTCCACAAATAAACTTTAACAAATTCAAACATATTTCAACCACTATTATACCATGGTTTCAGATTATATTCCTCTACATTATTAAAAGAGCAGCTATGATTTCATAACATCGTATGGGAGGTATGAAGTTTGCTGATTATTACAAAACATTATCTACCCAAACTTACATAAAATCCATAATATCCGAACAAGTTAACAGTATAAACCGTAGTATCGATCTGACAGAAACATACAAATCAATAAATACAACTCGTACAACTGAAATTTCATAGTAGAGTTAAACCTGTCTATAGCACCCCCCTTAAATAGCGCCTTCCTCTCTATAGCGCCCGATTTTAAATACGTAGTACGATGCGATTTACATTAAAAGTGACCTGTCTATATCACCCCCTCTCTATATCACCCTATTTTGGTGAGTTCCAAGAGGGGACGCTATAGAAATTTAACTGTATAACCATGTACTTATTTTATTTTGCTATTGGAGAATCTTATGGATCTGATGGGTTGTATATTCTTGGTCTAAGATATTTTTAAAATGCAGTTAAACCTTTCTATAGCCCCCTTCTTGGGACTCGCCAAAATAGGGTGCTATAGAGAGGGGATGCTATAGACAGGTCACTTTTAATGTAAATCGCATCGTACTACATATTTAAAATCGGGCGCTATAGAGAGGAACGTGTTATTTAGAGAGGGCGCTATAGACAGGTTTAACTGTATTTGAGAATCTATCACCATATAATGTCATAAGTAAAAAAATGTAAACAAACAAATTTCAATTAGTAGAGTCCTATTTTAGAATTTATATATGTAAATAGAATACAAATTATTTTCGTCGTGTGTCTAGTTAGCTAGAAGTTATATTCCTAGTTGCTCCTATTGAAGAAAATATCAGATTGAAAGCTAGAGAAATAAAATTATAAGAGAAACTTTGTCCCGGATACTTCATTGATTTAAAAAAAAATACTTACCTATCTGTAGCTAGGTATTTTATGGCAAAACGATAAAATATATCGTTTTAATGGATTTTAAGAAGAGGGACGTGTCTCTTATCTATCATTAATACATCATTATTATCTTCTGTATAAATAACATTGTAAATATTCATATTAGATTCTATTCAATTTAAAATATTACAGTTTTGCACCAATTACACTGATAGACAAAACTTAAGGAAGTTGTACCTTATAGCATATATATATCGGGATTCAGAAAATATCTCTCAGAGTTATTTTCTGAATTCCGATATATATATGTAATAAGGTACAACTTCCTTAAGTTTTGTCTATCAGTGTTATTTATGCTTATATCTATAGATGTATATTTATTTGTAAAATCACCAATATTTTATCACAATGAGTTTGTTTTTATTTCAAAACGCTAGCTTTCAAGCGATAAGCGATATAAAAATTTCAGTTGTAAATATCCACGCGGTATGTTTTTATAAATATTTCTTTTAAGATATAGTCGATGTTTTATTAAGCCCGTTGAAGAGCGATTATCACTTGAAAGCTAGCGTTTTGAAATAAAAATAAACTCATTGTGAGAAATATATTTTGTGATTTTACAATTTTTTCACGATTTTATCATGGATATTTATTTGTGTTTAAAATACTGTCAAACACATACCTATAGAAATGCAACCCATTAATGATAACGATTGAAATTATTAATTTAACAAATTTAATAAAATGTGAAAAGACACCTTTTATAAACACAGTAAAACCTCCCTATAATGGACAACACCTAATTGCAGAACCAAAGTGTCCTTTAGAGAGAGGTGTCCTCTTACAGGAGAGTTGCTAAATAGTAAAAATGTTCATTTTTTAGATGAAAACTGTCCTTTATAGAGAGGTGTCCTCTTACAGGAGAGTTGCTAAATAGTAAAAATGTTCATTTTTTAGATGAAAACTGTCCTTTATAGAGAGGTGTCCTCTTACCGGAGAGTTGCTAAATAGTAAAAATGTTCATTTTTTAGATGAAAACTGTCCTTTAGAGAGAAGTGTCCTCTTACAGGAGAGTTGCTAAATAGTAAAAATGTTCATTTTTTAGATGAAAACTGTCCTTTATAGAGAGGTATCCTCTTAAAGGAGAGTTGCTAAATAGTAAAAATGTTCATTTTTTAGATGAAAACTGTCCTTTATAGAGAAGTGTCCTCTTACCGGAGAGTTGCTAAATAGTAAAAATGGTAATTTTGCAAATTTAAACTGTCCTTTGTAGAAAGGTGTACTCTAGCGTGGGTGTCCTCTCATGGAGGTTCTATTGTATTTATAAAATATTTATCTCTTAGAGAGGACGACTAGTGAGTCTTTAAAACGTCGTTCAACAAAGAAATATATAAAAATGGTTGAATTATCTATATCATTTTTCAACACAATATCCACCTATTATAAACATTGATTTATTCAAATTGAATCATCTATTTTCAAAGATAGATCAATCCATAAATAAATGTTTAATTAAAAAGTCATATATTGGATCAAAATATAATTTATTTTACCAATATTTCAGTTGGCTGAATGCCAACCTTTATCTAGGTGTTATAACATATTAATGTGTGTCAACTAATGAAATATTGGTAAAATAAATTATATTTTGATCCAATATATGCCTTTTTATTTAAAGAATCATCTATATGAAATATATAGGAGTAAAACAATATAAATCTTTTAATTTTATTATACTCTTATATGTTCAAAAATGTAATTCAATTTATCAAATTATATATATTTAAAACTCTTCTATTACCATTTTAAAAAAATCACAGAAAAATAATTTAATCTATGAATATAAAATCAATAAAAATCATTTAAAATTAATTATTTTCGCAACATATAATGATTCAAAATGAAATTAAATTGAAATATCAAAAATTAATTGATTCTTAATTACAATAAACAAATTGATCAAATATATTTAACTAAACAGTTTTATAAACCAAATTTAATAATTTTAATAATAAAGATATTAATTGTAATTTATGACGGCAATATTTCAGTATTTATGTTCTCTCTATAAAAACCAATTTAATAAATTTAACAGACGCCTTTGGAGAGGTTTCTTCCAAAGCTGGCTTTATCCCCACAACAAGTTTCAAATGGGGAACTTTCAACATTTAATGGAATTGTTTATTTTCTAATGGCGTTCACCCCCTCTCTTTTTTCTACTTCATCTTGGTGTGGAAGATTAGTCAGGTTCCTTAAATGGATACCATCCTGCTGGAGTTCTCTTCGTCCGATAGATGGCGCTTTTAACAAATAAATATGTAGAACGACATTTGAAATTTATCCCGCATGTGTTTCTTTTAAACGAAAAATCGAAACTTATTTTAAGGAGAAATAACGATTATTTCCAACCTTAGGGATGAAGTATGAAAGGATGAATTGTGAAGAGTAATGATAAACGGAAAAATAAAAGTATCCAGGGATTGGAATCGAACCCAAAATGTTCCGCTTACTGGGCATTCCCATCAATGGACACTTTTATTTTTTCGTTCATCATTACACTTCACAATTCATCCTTTCATACTTCATCCCTAAGGTTAGAAATAATCGTTATTTCAACTTGGGATAAGTTTCGATTTTTCGTTTAAAAGAAACACATGCGGAATAAATTTCAAATGTCGTTCTACAATCATAAGCCGCATTATATTGTATTATAAATAAATATGTAAAAAATAATGAAAAAAAAAGGATTTTGATATTAAAATAACGAAGGCATATCCTGACCAGGAATATATGTGCGTTTTAGATTGCAGAGCGCCATCTGGTGGAACAGAAATCAACTCAACATTGATTTAGACATTAGGTTGGCAAAATATCAGGAAACAGGCTGTATCATGTTTAGTTGATTTCTGTTCCACTAGATGGCGCTCTCCTATCTAATAAGCACATGTGCTCCTGGTCAGGATATGCCTTCTTTATTTTAACAAATAAATATGGGATTAACACAAAGCAATAACTGGCCTTGTCTTTATTGTTTGCGGAAGAGCATTGCTCGATGCAAATATTTGAATGTAATTCTACTGTCCTATAAGCTTATGTACATAGTTTTCTTGAAACCCATTTCTGAGATTCCATCCTTCAGTGCTACGTATATAAGGAGAATCGTCCAATACAGTATTAGAGCTCTGAGAAGCGGTCTGGTGGATTAAATTGGCGAAACTGCTGGGAGGGTTCACCACTGATGAGCCAAGCCCTCCCAATATATTTTTTCATCGCAGCAAGGGCAGTAGAAGTTTGTATTATGTATAAAAGAAACATTACTGCTTTCAAATCCTTTCATTTTTATAAATATGGGATTATTTAGTTAATGGTCAATGAATTTAAATTGTTTACCAGATACATGATAAAAATTATATTTTGATTTGAATCATATTTAAAGAACAAATTACTCAGTAGAAGTCGATTCATCCAATCTCTATTACCAACTTTGAAATTTGAACTGGAATCTTAAACAAAATGCATTTTATTGTAATTATTTTAGACCGTATGATTTATTTTAGTAAACAAATTTCTACTGCCCTTATTGTTGTTGTTGTTGTCGTGTCCAATGAAGAGCCTCAGATGTCCCCGTGCATCTCTATCACAGCATTCGCAATGTCCACTATGTTGGGTGTGTAAAGCTGCTGTTCTAGGTTCATTTCAATTTTCTGCAAGGCTGCGGTTATTTCTGGGCATGAGAATATGTGGGTAGGTGTTAGTTCCACACCAGGACAGTTGGTACATCTCCAGTAGGTTTTTGTCCCATCTGAATGTATTGTCATTCCTTTATAGTGTTTTGTTCTAAGTCTTGTTATAGGTTTTGTCATTTTTCTTTCAGAGTTTATTTCACATATTTGATCTTTTATAATTTTCTGTTTAATTATCTTGTATTTTGCCAAATCATTAGCGCCAAATACTGACATTTGTTCTTTTCTTTGGCTTAACTCTCTGGCTTCCTTTGCCAATTCATCTGCCATTTCATTGCCCTCGATCCCAACATGTGCAGGAATCCCTTGTAAAATGCAGTTCTTCTCCAATGGTTCCAGTTGGGTAAGTAACAATTGTATACTCTGCGTGATTTTTAGTATTGGCCTTCTGAATTGCTTCTAGAGCGGATCTGGAGTCGCTGTATATTACAATTCCTTCTGCTTGATGCAGGGATGGTTGGTTCAGGCATACATCGAGGGCTTTCCAGATAGCTGTCAGTTCACAAGTGAAGTTTGACTTTCCTGCTTCTTCTTTAACTTTGATGTGTGTTCCATGCAGTATTATGTTAATTCCGGCCCCTCCATTACTCAGGGTAAGGTCTGATGATCCATCTGTATAGGCTATTAAATAATTTCTCTATCGTATAAATCGATTGTGTCAAGTACTGCCCTTACTGAGAGGAGAAAATTATTTAATTAAAACAAAAGAATCATACGTGCATAAAATATTTCTAATTTCGTATAACAGATGGCGCTCTAATGCATATAAAATTAATATTAATGCACAATTAAAGAAAAGGGTGCATTTTTGTTATATATATATACTAGCCGAATGACCCGGGCAACGCCCGGGTTTTTCCCGATTAAATGTTTTTATTCAAATACTATTCGTTACAGTTATAAATTGGCACCGTGGATGTCACTCTTGTGAAACGTCCCGCTCCAAACTTTGTGTGTTTTTAAAATATAAAAATAAATATGTACATTTTCACAACGATATTTGAAAATTATATTATTTTGATTTTCAAATACTATTCGTTACAATTATAAATTGGCACCGTGGATGTCACTTTTGTGAAACGTCCCGCTCCAAACTTTGTGTCTGAGAAGCAATATTTTTATAGAAAGATGATCTTATTTTTGTTTTCTGCTCGAATGAATGTTTTTCTGTTAGAATTTTGTTCCTGCGTACAAAATAATGAACTGGTTTCACCCGTGGTCTCTGCTTTTTGGAAATTTTCCCGATATAATTTTGTATCTGATAATCAAACATGATACAGCAATATCGTCATAATCATTTTCTGACTAAAAATATATAGTTTTAATAATTGATTTATATATATTTTAAAATAGCCTATCGTCTTCCCCGTATTAATTTACCTATGTATGGATATTTTGGTTTGAATTAGTGAACTACTGCGAATTTGTATACCGGACATACAAACAAACATACAAACATTAATTTTTATATATATAGATATATGTGGTGTATTCACAGTTTAAGTTGTCGTTCAACCAAATCATATTCAGATCAATCATCATTCCACGCTGAATATCTTTCAATTATAAATTAAAATGAATTACTTTCGAACAAGGCTTTTTAGCAGGTCGTTATACAATTATTTTATTTCCAAAGCGCTATATCCCGCAAGGGATACTTGCGGCAAACAAGGAGAAAGGTTTTTGCTACGCTACTACCTCCGGTTGGTTGTCTCAGAATAAATGTTGTTTGATTCTTTATTTCTTCGTGTACTTGGAATATAACCCACACACACCTTGTCTACCAGTATACAACAACAAAAACCTTTATAAAGACATTCCGTCTTATATAAACTCGTCCTTGGGTTCAAGAAGGGTTAAAGGTAAACAATATATTGGTCGTTGTTTTAACAGAAATTGGAACGTGTTGAAGAGTCATACCCTAAACCTTGTTAATCAATAATGAAAATAAAACATTCAGCGTGTAAGGTTTAGTGTTGTTGTTAGTTAAGCTCAAAATTCGAATTTGGACAAATATATAAGTATTAAAAATAAAGAAGGAATTTCCTGACCACGAGCACATGTTCTTTTTAGATGGCAGAGAGCCATCTAGTGGAGCAAAAATAAACTAAACGTTTATTTAACTTGCTCCGTGATATTTGGCCAACCCAATTTCTTGATAAATTAAGAAAAGCCATCCACGAACGCGTTTCGTGCTGTTGGCGCTCGTCAGCGTAAATAAGTATGCCTTTCATTTTTCAGTAAGCCACCAAACCTGCAGAATATTTGAACGAGATCTCAACAAAGAGCAATTCAAGATCACTGCCCGTTGAACATGACCTTGGAATTGAGGCAATTAACTGAAAACATCCTAATTGCATTAAAGAATGAACTTCATTTGTAACAATTATGTTTGGAAATGAATTTATTTTTAATAATATATTCAAATATCAACTATAAAGAACTTACTGATATTATAGAAGTTATTTAACAGGTTAACACTTCAGTGGTAAACACTCTTTAATTTCCAGACCGCTCTACTCTTGTATTGAGTTGGTTTTCTTATATATCCTGCATTTACTAAGGGAGACAACTTAGGGGTGTTTAGAGAACCTATGGACATAAGCCTATAGGTCTGTAGAGGTACATTTATATTGTAGCAAAGCATTTATTATTTTACACTAGTATTAACAGAGCATCATTTTTTATGTTTATATTTTACTACTCGGTAAACTTCCCTCATTCCTTATCTTTTGTTTATCATTCATAGTTTGTTTTTTTCGTAAATAAATTGCTGTGTCATCCTGAAGTTTGTCTTGATTAATTTTCCACATGGCAATATAATTTCAAGAAATTGCTTCGAGCAATGCTCTTTCAAAAATATAGTTTCATATTAAAGCTATATTCACCACTGATGAGCAAAACCCTCCCATTTAACACCTATATCATTGCAGTAAGGTCTATAGAGATAATATTTGATGATTATATAAATAAAAACATTGCTAAAATGATTGTTTCAAATATTATCTATAGATGGCATTTGAATTTATAAAAATACGTTTTATCATTGGAGGATCTTCTTTGACTTTGGACAAAGTGTTGAATATCCTATTGTCCTCCTTATATGGCAGTGAATGGAAGTCACAGAATGAAGGTTGTTCGATTCTTTATTTCTTCTTGTACTTGGAATATAACCTACACACACCTTCTCCTATCAGTATGCAACAACAATAACCTTTATAAAGACATTTCGTCTTATGTAAACTCGTCCTTGGGTTCAAAAAGGGTTAAAGATAGACAATGATAGAATGTATCACTACATGGATAGACAATCTGCTGTATACAGCCTTGGTGGAGAGGTATAACAACGGAATGGCTCTTCTGAAAATTTGCTTTTTATTTTTAACGATATCCTCAATTCTTTGCCGAACTATAAAACTGGTAGTATAGATAGACAGTGGATCAATCAGTGGACATCAGTGGACAATCAACTCAGTGGACATCAAATCAGTGGACAATGACCGAGAATAAATCTTCTCCGTGAATATTGAACCTTGTTACGTTAATAGGCATATGTAACTGTCAAATTTTGTGAATTTCACTGAAGCCAGGAACAATAAGAGAACTACGGTCATCTTTATCTCTAGCCCGAGGTGAAGAGGTTTACTAGTGTAGTGAAGGCTACCATCTACAAGTACCATCTTTGTCTTTAGTTGGGTAACGCCAGCCAACACCGAACTGCCCATTCTGTGGGAGAGAACTCTCGCAACTCCATCGGTGGTGGAGTCTTTCCCGCGGTTGGCGACACCAATGACTACATTTTACATATTATATATATGTATATTTAACAAATATAATTATATATTTCCATTTATTTATCAATATATTTATCATTATATAGTCTCTTATTTATTCATATATTCAATTATTTCGTATTTAACGGTATGGTATTGTAATAAAGCATTTTTTTTTCATTATTAATCTCTTTCTCTTCTCTATAATTTCATTCTCACATAACTTCCAATATTGTGACCATCCTCCGAAAAGCATGACCAAGAATGTGAGAGATATAATGTGTTTCCTATCATATCTCTATATATTCGGTAGAGTGTGGTGTTTGAAAGGACCATGTCTGGCCATCAGGCAGTGTGTATGGCCAACATCCATTGAGGGAAGGAATGAAGGCAGGAGGAGGGAGAATCGCTTAAAAGCACATCAGCGGTGTTAGGATTCTCGGCACGGAGTGGAGTGGCGGGTAATGGGATTTCTTGGCGGCCATCCGTGGACAGGCATTGTCTGACTGGCCGCTTTGTTGGGTTGTCTCTGTGGCTACATTGTTGTTGTTTGTACCATTGGCTGTGTTAGTTTGACTCATCGGTTACATTGTTGTTGTTTGTACCATTGGCTACATTTCTGTTAGTTTGCTTCATTGGTTACATTGGTGTTAGTTTGTCTCTTTGGTTTCCTTGTTGGTTTGGCTCATTGGCTACATTTCTGTTTGTTCGTCTCTTTGGTTACATTGTTGTTGTTTGTATCATTGGCAATATTGCTGTTTGTTCGTCACTTTGGTTACAATGATGGTTTGTCTCATTGGTTACATTGTTGTTGTTGGGCTCATTCACTACATTCTTGATAGTTTGCTTCTTTGGTTTCATTGTTAGTTTACCCCTTTGGTTTCATTATTGGTTTGTCTCGTTGGATACATTGTTGTTGGTTCCCGCCTCTTTGGTTAGATTGTTATTGGTTCCTGCCTCTTTGGTTTAATTGTTGGTTTGTCTCATTGGTTAGATTGTTATTGGTTTGCCTTTTTTGGTTTCATTGTTGATTTGTCGTTTGTTTTGTATTTTCTCTTTGGCAAAAATGATTGCTTCTTTGTCTTTTTTTTTAGTTTGTGGATGGTTTCTCTGTTTGAGACGGGGAGTGGTATTTTTTCATTCATCTTCGAATATGTATAACGGATTTTTGAAAATTCATTCTAAAAAAAATGGATACTTCAAAGACATATTATACAGCCATATACATATTGGGTATTGGAGAATACTTCGACACACCTATATGTATAATTATGATAATTTATTTACAAAATTTCACGAGACAACTCGGGTGTTAATAATTACGCAGGACGCAGAAAGAAACACCAACAAAATCCATCGCAACAAACACTTCTTCCATAATCCGCTGACAATGGCCATACTTAATCAACCTGGCGCTGTTTTTTACCTTCGGACAATTAATTAATTCTTTGTTTCACAACAATACAGGGGTAATTGCATAATCCATAGTTGCATCCTGTTCATTTACATAAGCGCACTTTGTCAACTTCTACAACAACAAAGCTTTTTACAAACACACCTCCCTAATCTTTAAAATGGTTTTCTAAAGAATTTCCAGTCCTGTTGTCTATTAGATATTCTTACAGCATGTTTTCTTAAGATAGATTTATCTACACTTCTTCATGACTAAACATTGGCTCAGTTAGAACTTGTGGAAAATTGAATACACACTGCTTGCTATTGAAATTGATACCCTATGAAGAAAATAACTGGTGAATCAAATTTTATACTGACGATACCTAAAGCATGTTCTTCAAATGGTTGGAATCTCACCCCCAATATGTAAATCAGGTTGGATCAATACCCATCACTTACAATATATACAATAGGACATATTGTAAAGCGCGGAATTTTTATTATAAAATTGTAATTAATACATTTTAGTTTCTTGGGTTTACGTTTTGTTATGCATTATGGAAAAAGGAGGAACAGATATGATTATATCAAAATCTTTGTTTTTCAGGAAGCCTCTGTGACCAAAAATACTTTTGGTCGCAGTGGTACAGCCTAATCCACGCTGACGAGCGCCAACAGCGCGAAACGCGTTCGTGGATGGCTTTTCTTGATTAATCAAGATATTGAGTTGACCAAATATCAGGGAACAGGCTGAATCAATGTTTAGATGATTTCTGTTCCACCAGATGACGCTTTGCCTTCTGAAAAGCACATGTGCTCCTGGTTAGGATATGTTTTTTTATTATATGATTATGTATAGGAATTTGATCATAGTAGAATCATAGCCTACTGTGGCTGAAGTTTATCCTACCGTGGTATTGATTTTGGTCGAGATCCTATGGCCCTTACAGGAATATGGAATCGACGAATCCAAGAGGTCCATAGAAACCGTCATGTTATCTCAAAGACATTCGCTTACTACCATCTGAGAAGACAAACACCTTATTCCTATGATCCTGCAAGATCACAAACCAGGAGTCCGGAATTTGAGCCGCTTCAACGACGAAATTTTTATCATTGCGACGACTCCTGCATATTCGTCAGTACATTGATGTATTGAACGACAAACATGGATACAAGAGTGACATCGTACTTTCTGACTAAATCTTATCTTGTTCCAATATCACCTCATTAGGTACCACTCAACAAGAGCAACCTAGGTTATGATATTTACCACAATGAATAATATATGAAGGTTATTCACATATTAAACAAAATGTTAACGTGGGATTCGATCTCCGGTTCATGGCTGTATGGAATCGAGGGTTTTATCCACTCGATATCTCAGCTGTACATCCAGGACTAAGATGGCCGCGTGTAGAGACACCGAGGTAAATGTCTGCTTATATTTGTCATACCGGAACATTCTATTTTTCAGGTTTATCATCCAATTGATGAATTATAACATAGCCACATAGAACTATGTAACTGCCACCTACACTGTGTTTTTCAAGCAAGATCAGAACTGTTATTTCTGCTCCATCTATTTCAAAATGAATTTTTAATTCAATCATTATTTAATCTCAATAAACTGAAAAATATGATTCTACTATTTGCATAGGTTTAGTATTAGTTCACGTTACAATTTGTTGAAGAAGAGTTTGTCCCAAAGATAATTTATCATGGAAGATAGAGTTTGCATGGCCAGCATTCATAGTTCTAAGAATTAAATGTACTTCGACCAGTGAAAGTTATTATTATCTCGACATTAACAAAATTATTTTATCCTCGTCAGGAACATATAAAATTTAAAGCATTTGGAGCAAGGCGTTAAACATATTCTATATAATTTTATGTAATTTTTAACGCCTTGTAAAATGCTTTGAATATCATTTGTTCCTGTTGTTGTTGATGTCGTGTCCAATGAAGAGCCTCAGATGTCTCCATACATCTCTATCACAGCAGCAGCAATGTCCACTATATTGGGTGTGTAAAGCTGCTGTTCTGGGTCTATGTCAATTTTCTGTTGTTGTTGTCGTGTCCAATGAAGAGCCTCAGATGTCTCCATACATCACTATCACAGCAGTTGCAATGTCCTCTATCTTGAGTGTGTAAAGCTGCTGCTCTGGGTCTATGTCAATTTTCTGCAAGGCTGCGGCCATTGCTGGGCATGAGAATATGTGGGTAGGTGTTAGTTACACACCAGGATAGTTTTTGAATGT
The DNA here is from genome assembly GCA_030710605.1 of Cordylochernes scorpioides. Lineage (NCBI taxonomy): Eukaryota > Metazoa > Arthropoda > Arachnida > Pseudoscorpiones > Chernetidae > Cordylochernes > Cordylochernes scorpioides. The sequence goes on along the minus strand of CP092869.1, from coordinate 800,751 downwards.
CATATAGGTTCTTTGCTCTTCATTGGAAAATGGGTGCCGTTGCCACGTCAGTAACCTTAAAACGAACCAGAATTTGGTCGAATATTCCAAAGGTCCTGTTATTTTTTACTGACGAAGACAAAAGAATTTGGTCGAAACGTCGAGTACTAAAAAGATTTACTGGCCGAAGTATCTTTAATTCTAGAACGAAAGCTATTTTATTCAATTAAATGAAAAGAATTGCGGTGTCTTATGCCTTTTATTTTTGTAGTTTGCATAGCTTCTTGGTACAGAAGTTTTGATTAACAGTGGTAGATATTGCGCTAAAATAAGATCCTATGTCGTGAAAGAAGGACCATCTTTGTTTTATGAAAAATTTGCATAATCAGTTTGAATTTTCAATATTTAGTGAATACCATGGAGAAAGATAAAATATAGAAGCCATATTTCTCAGGTGAATAATTAACTTTTTATAATTATTATTAGATTAAAAAAAGAGAAAAAAAATTATTTTATTAAAGAAAAAATTGAAAGAATTAAATTTCAAACCGATATCACAATGAAAATTCATTACATAAGATAATTATTAATAAAATTTATATAACACAATAGACACAATTTAAATCAAAAAATATTTATCAAAATACAATTTCATTTACATATATACATTTTAAAAAATATATGATACTTTTCTATATATAATATTTTCTCATATAGTAAAAAGTATTAATATATTTAATGGACAATATTCATTGAATTTAATGTAAGGAGCGCTGGTCAAAAAGAAATAAAAAATTCTTAGAAAAATTGGTCAGCCTCAATCCATCAATCAAGTTTCTACTTTGCATAGCCACCTATATACCTGTCTTCTGCTTGGGTAGCAGAAAATTGTGACAAGGGAGCAAGCTGTCAGCCCAGGGGATTATGGGATTATAACATTTTCGTCTGCCAAAAAAAAGTTTCCCGCCTTTTTTACCGTCATTATTCTATCCACTGGCAATCTTTCCCTTAGTTTACGTCTGCTTTTAAATTGCGAGATTAAATTCTTACCAAAAAAGATTGATTTAGGCTTAATAAAATTTGTTTATATAAATATTTGCTAAGGTTTATATAGTGTTCTAATAAATGTTCTTTACATAAATAGTGTTTTTTTTTATTATCTTCCTAATTTTATTCTATTTTTTTCGAAAAAAAAAATTGAATAAGTCAATCTTTTTTTCTATTTAATCTACATCATTAATGGTGTCGTATTTGCATATTTATATTTAGTTTGAATAATAGAATATATATTATTTATATCCATAATTATTAATTCAGAATGATCCGTCCATAAAATACTCGTAGAATTCATTACATTTATTAAATTCATATTGTGAATAATTGCAAAGGATTTAAAAAGATATATCATTCGGAATAATTGCAAAACGTTTCTTTATTCAATAAAAACGGCAAGCTTTCAAGCGTTAGCTCATCATCAGGCCAATTGTTTTACAAATTCCTACAATATATATATATATTAGATAATAAAAGGCATATATTGGATTTGAAAAAATATTTATTTTGCCAATATTTCGGCTGGCTGAACGCCAACCTTTATCGAGGCATTACATTTTTGTATACACAAACTCAGCGCCGCATAGTGTTATAATATCACAGTTGAAATCAATTAAAATACAGAGTAGGTGGGAGAAATTTGTGCATGAAAAAATTATTATAAAAAATAAAAAATGCAACTAAAAATGTAAAATAAAAGGAAAAAAAGTTCTATCTTATATTTAAAAAAATATATATATATATGGAAAATTTGCCGGGAGGAAATTGATCCATAGAAGCATAGGGCGCTTCTCCCGTCAAAATAAACGTCAAAAACTGACGCCATCTTTTGACCGTCGCCGCAAACTAGCGGCCTCGGGTCGGTGACAAAGCCACAACATCAGCTTTGGCAAATTGAGAAGCGTCCACCTAGAGACCATGGTTTCGGGCTAATGGCCCTCGTCAGGCTAGGGCGGACTTTATTCCATGAGATCCACACAGGATCTAATGGAATCTTGACAATCTACCAAAGAGGTGTTTTGCTGGCAATGTGGCTGGGCCAAATTTATGGCTAGAATATATATAGAAAAATTGCCCGGAGTAAATTGATCCATAGAAGCATAGGGCGCCTTTCCCGTCAAGATAAACGTCAAAAACTGACGCGATCCATTATATCGCCATCTAATATACAGGGTGATCCAAAAGTCCCGCACAACTTTAAAAATTAATAACTCCGCGAATATTTGCGCTAGAGCAATGCGGTAACAACCATTGTGTTCAGGATGCAATGGGATTTTTTATGGCAAATAATGAAAAATTCGAAATTGATTTTAGTTACAACTTTATTTGCTAGATGGCGCTCTACCAGAATCAGCTATTCAGCGGCCAAATTGTTTGATAAATTGAAAAATATAACTGAACGACACGTATTTTTCCTTTTTGAATACCAGGAAAGAACCCTAATAATATCAAATGATAAATTAATAAAACACCATTTCGCCAAAAGTTAGAAGAATTGGTTAACGATTTTTAAATACAATCTGAGATATGTAAAATAGGTAAATGCAAATTAAAACATGTATATAGCAAAAAATATCTATATTTTAGATGGGCTTTTATGAAATAGATTGAATGTTTTAAAAACACTGCTGATATCAATACACGATTTTTTTAAATGTTAATATAGTACCAAAAATTATGATGGCACTACTAATAGGATTTCGTGCTATAAGGAATGTGTAGTTTCTTGACTAATTGGCGACACTTGAATATTTAACTGGATATTTGTCATGATCCAAAAATGAAATATAGAGGGGAGTGACAAAATATATTTGTCGTACTTTATTCCAAATATCCTATGGGTTTGTCAAATGTTATCATTGTTTATTATACTGTACATAATTTTGAAAATGTATCCCCTCAAAAAGAAAATCATTTTTAAATCGACCTTCTGCGTTGAAAAACGTGGTAGTAAAATCATTTTGTATTATTTTTTGCGCAAAATTTCTAAAGTTGGGGGGGGGGGGATACAGAGAATATTCCTTATGCTATTTCTTCTAATGAGCGAAAAGCGATAAACTAAACATAAGGGATAAAATTGTGTATACCAGTGTTATTCGAGAAGTTATAACACTTTGGCCTGCACGACATAATATAAAATGTGGGCAAATGACAAACAAAAAATTACTGTTCACAGAAAAAAGTGAGTCAAGATGTGAGGACAGAATTTATTATTCCATAACCCAAAACAAAGAGCTGCAAAATATAACACATGAGGTAACTGCCTTCTCTCTTGTATTAGGTCACAATCCTTGCTCAATGTGGCGCCCTTCATTCTCAAACACCGCCTGCAGACGATAGATGACAGAATGGTCACAATTAAATAGTTGAAATTTAAAAAACGTGCCATCTGATAGAAGCCTTCAACATGGCCAATGTGGTATGCCGGCATCGATAAAAAGGAGACTTAACGTACCCCCATAACCGAAATTGTAAGGCGTCAAGTCTGGTGATATTGGAGGCCACCGGTATATAAAGAGGCGACTTATCAACGAATTTCACCGAACGTATCCTTCAGCAATTGTTTGGCACCGCGGGAGATATGAGGAGGTCCTCCATCTTGTATGAATGTTATTTCGCTTAGTGCTTTTCTGTCCTGCAATATGGGAATACCCTTTTCTCTCAAAAGTTGAACATAACGTTCACCAGTTAGAAAAATGGTTTTTAAAATTCTTCCATCGATTTTTTCAAAGAAAAATGGCCCAATAATAAAAGAAGAAGTGAACCCACACAAAACTGTACTCTGTGCTGATGAAGTGGTATTTCTGTAAAAATCCTAGGGTTTTCTGTTGCCAAAATGAGGCAGATTTGAATGTTAAATTCCTCCTTTAGATAAAAGTGAGCATCAACTGTTCTTAGAACATTTGACAGCCAGTTTTCATCAATATCAATTTGCCGGAAAACCCATGCAGCGAATTATTGACGCTTCTCAAAATCTCTGACTTTCAACTCGTGAAAACTTTGAATTTTGTTAGGGTATTTTTATAGAAAAATCCTAAATGTGTGTTCTCTCCAAACTGTTCCATACGAAATCCCTGTTTGTCGAGAAACTTGTCTAGCACTTACTTCTCCATACGTGGATAACGTTTCAATAGCTTCAGCATTCTAAAAAACCGTAACAGCCACTGACTTGCATGTCGATGGTCTTCCACTCCGAGGTTTTGCTTCCAGAGATCCAGTTTCCTAAAATTTTAATCAATCGCTTTAGAGAGTAGCAACTCATGGGTCCTTTACCGCTTCGAATATCTTTAAAGGAACGAAACGCTCGTAAAACTTCAGTGGCAGATTCTGAATCACAATTTAAAAAATTCACCAAGAGTGCTTTATCCTGTAGTGACGGCATTCCAGGGGGAAGGGGAGAAGTCCGACCACACCTCCTTGCGGTCCCCCCTGGACCCTTGAAATATTTGAACAAATTCTGGTTCGTTTCCAAGATGACTAACGTTTCAACGGCACCCATTTTCAAATGAAGGGCAAAACTGATATCTCCAGTAATGCTACCGCGTCCGGGGTAACCGCCGCGTCAGGAGCTGCAGCTCGAGCTCATGATGAGAAATCTACTGCGAGGACACAATTCAATCTACTACAACTCAATATAAATGGTACCCAGAGGAAAATAAAGGGCTGACTTGTCTTCTCTGTGACAACAATGTACATATTTCTTGTCCTCAGGAGACAAAATTGAATCAGAATCTGAGATTTAATATCAAATATTATACAACACTACGAAAGGACAGACCGGGAAAATTCGGAGGAGGACTCGCCGTTTTGATTAGAACTCTAGAAATCAAATTTAAGGGAATCGCCTATAATCAGAGTAAGCCTAGAGAAATCACGACAGAAGCTCAGTCAATAGAAATCTATCTTACAGATAAAACAATTCCAATCAAAAATGTTTATCACCACGATAATACTAGCATCAATACAGGCCTGATAGAGACATTAAGTGAAGCGTCTTCGGATATCGCAATCATACTTGGTGATTTTAACGCCGAAAGACCAACTTGGGGATCACCTGTCAAGGATAACAAAGATCAGCAGGTTGAGGACATGCTAACCGACCTCGACCTTACACCGTTAAATAACGAAAAGAACACCTATCTATCCAAGTCCACAGGCACAGAATCCGCAATAGACATCACAGCGATAAATTACAACATCGCACCCACAACACAATGGAAAATTCTGAAAAGTGCAATCAGTGACCACAGACCAATTTTAACAACCCTAAAATTAAAAATTGAGAATTTCCAACAGAATAAAAGAACACTGGAAAAAATTCACAGAAAAGCTTGAAGAACTGTGCAACGAAGAATTAAATCACAGAACGATTGACAAAAAATTGGAAAAATTCTCTTCGAACATATCCAAAGCTGCAAAAGTATCGATACCTAGAGGTAGACGTAAAGACCTGTGAATACTTTACTGGAAGGACCACAATATCGAGACAATGATTGCAGAGAGAGACAATATCAATGACCCTTTTAAAACAAATAAAACAGAAGAAATCATAAAGGAACTCATTGAAATTAGTCACAAAATAGAACAAGAAATTTGGATATTCAAACAAGAGAGAGAGGGAGAGAAAAATGGGCAGAATTCTGCGAAAAAAAAAATGGATCCAAAAAAGGAAAGCCATCGAGTGTAGAAATTATTTGAAAGGCTGCACAACATCGGAGTAAGAGGAAAAACCATAATCTGGATTACAGACTTCTTAAGGGGAAGAAGGATGAAGGTTCGGGTCAATGGAACATTTTCCAAGGACCGAAGAACATGGGCTGGTGTACCTCAGGGATCTGTGCTCAGTCCTCTACTCATCTCGCTATATATTAACTGTTGTTTATGTAAATAGAAGAATATTATTCGTATTATTTAAAGCCTCATTATGCAAAAAATATATGTGTATATAAATTGGGCATTTGTTGTTGGCCAAACGAAAGGAATAAGAGCTAAAAAAAGAGTCATGGTCAAGTTTGAGTTGTTGTACATCTAATTACGACACAACCTTAACAATATCCATCCTCACTGAAGACACAAAAGTTGCCTGTTATGCAGATTATATAGCCATATGGCACACAAGTAGCAGTACAGAAATATCAGAAAAATACGGAACACATCAATGAGAGGACTGGAGAAGTGGGCAATGAAACTCAAAATGACAATAAACCCAATAAACACAAACCTATAGGTCTCCTTCACTGACAGGAAAAAAGACATGAATTCAACTCCAAAATAAGCATAAACAATCATATAATTGATAAAATTTGATCTGCAAATTACCTAGGTGTGATACTTGATGAGGAATTGCGATTTACAGAACACATAATTAGCACCTCAAATAGAGCTACCAGAAACCTAAACATTCTGAGAAGGCTATGTGGAACAAATTGGGGAGCAAAACCCAAAATTCTCAGAACAACATATATCACCTTAATAAGGCCAGTAATGGAATATGCAACACCTGTTTGGGCTCCCTCGAGTTCATCACTAAAAAGAAGACTAGACAGTGTTCAAGCAAAAGCGGCCAAATTAATCACTGGTTCTATTTCAAATACCAACAATTAGAAAATTCAGAGAGAATGTGGTCTAGACCTACTTGAAAGCAGAAGACAATTAAAAACAATAAAATTCACCAATAGCTTAAAAACTAAAGAAACCGAACATATATCCCATAGAACCTATTTAAACTGGACACAAAAAGAAAGGCTCAAAAGATCTTCAACACTTCAGTACAACAACAATATTAGAAAGAGCATAAAAATGAAACATAATGAATTTCAAATTCAAGAAGAACCAACATTTCCTACCCCATCAAATATAATCATCAATCTTAACCTGAATGAACCCTGAAATAAAAAAGAGAACAAAAACATACTTAAAAAGAAAGGACTTGACACAATTGGTTTATGCGATCAGATAAATTATTTAACAGCATATACAGATGGATCATCAGACCTTACCATAAGTAATGGAGGGGCTGGAATTAACATAATACTGCAAGATGGAACATACATCAAAATCAAAGAAGGAGCAAGAAAGATTTCGTCAAACTTCACTTGTGAACTGACAGCTATCTGGAAAGCTCTTGATGTATGCCTGAACCAACCACCTCTGCATCAAGCAGAAGGAATTATAATATACCGTACAACGACTTCATATCCGATCTAGAAGCAATTCAAAAGGGCAATACTATAATCACACAGAAAATACCCTCGTTACTTACTCAACTGATATCATTGGAGAATAACTGCATTCTACAATGGATTCCTGCCAGTGTTTGGATCGGGGGTAATGAAATGGCAGTTGAATTTGCAAAAGAAGCCAGAAGGTTGAGCCAAAGGAAAGAAAAAATGTCATTATTTGACGCTAATGCTTTTGCAAAATACAAGTTAATTAAACAAAAAATAAGAAAAGATCAAAATGTGAAATAAACTCCGAGAGAAAAATGACAAAACTATAAAGAGATTTAGAACAAAACATTATGAAGGATGACAATACATCCAGATGGCACAAGAACTTATAGAACATGCAGCAACTGTCCTGGTGTGGAACTAACACCTACCCACATATTCTCGTGCCCGCAGCCTTGCAGAAAATTGACATAGACCCAGAGCAGCTGCTTTACACACCCAAGATAGTGGACAATGCTGTTGCTGCAGTGATAGAGATGCATGGAGACATCTGAGGCTCTTTATTGGACACGAAAAAAACAACAACGGCATTCCAGAGTAAAATAAATCATCAGAGATAGATAAATATTTTTCAAATGAATTAAAATAAATATAATCGATACTGAGAGAAAGTTGAATTAAAAAAAAAATAGAAAATTATTATTTTCGAAATTTAAAAAGCTGAGAGGATTCCAGCAAACCGCATCTAAAAAATATATATATATTTTTGCTACATGTTTAAATTTGCATGTACCTATTTTACATATCTCAGATTGTATTTAAAAATCGTTAACCATTTCTTCTAACTTTTGGCGAAATGGTGTTTTATTTATTTATCATTTGATATTATTAGGGTTCTTTCCTGGTATTCAAAAAGAAAAAATACGTGTCGATCAGTTATATTTTTCAATTTATCAAACAATTTAGCCGCTGAATATCTGATTCTGGTAGAGCGCCATCTAGCGAATAAAAATTTAACTAAAATCAATTTCGAATTTTTCATTATTTGCCATAAAAAATCCCATTGCATCCTGAACACAATGGTGTTTACCGCATTGCTCTAGCGCAAATATTCGCGGAGTTATTAATTTTTAAAGTTGTGCGGGACTTTTGGATCACCCTGTATATTTATTTATATTAATAGTAATTTTTTATTTTTGGAAAAAGAGGAAAAGTAAAAATTAAAGAAATACAGATTTGGAATTTAATTTTGAGTCAGAACAGCAAGCTAATTCTGTATCAAATAATACCGCTATGAGAATTTCAAGATTTATAAAATTTGTTATTTAGTTCAAACATGTGAGTTTTTTTTTTTAATATTTTGTAATAAATAATTAGTTAGAATATAGGAGTATAAAAATTTAACCACCGAAGCTTTGCTGGAGTTACTTTTTTATATACTACTATATTCTAAATAAATATTTATTATAAAAAAAAATAAAAAACAAACCTCACATGTTTAAACTAAATAACAATTTTTATAAATCTTGAAATTCTCATAACGATACTCTATTTATAAGAAAAAATAGTACAAATGTGATATTGTACTGGGATAAAGTGCATAATTATGAAAAAGGCATTTCCTTATCGTTCAACTGAAAGTGGCACAAGCCATCAGCAACTTTCAGTTGCACGATAAGGAGATGCCTTTTTCATAATTATGCACCTTATCCCAGTACAATATCACATTTGTACTATTTTTTCACATTGTGTCGCGGGCTCGCGCAATTCTGGCCTTAACTACCCGTTTCATGATTTTTCAGGATGCCTTGAATGACCAGTTTTTTGGTCGTTAAGGTACAGCTTGCATCACGCTGATGAGGGCCAACAGCCCGAAACGCGTCCGTGGTTAGCTTTTTTTGATTAATCAATAATGGGTATTTGGCCAATTTTGGAATAATTAAAAATCAATGAGAATAGTTGATATTTATTCCGATAGATGGCGCAAGCCATCAGCAACTTTCAGTTGCACGATAAGGAGATGCCTTTTTCATATATATATATATATATATATATATATATATATATAGGTGTAGGATGTATTTACATATTTACACTTTGAAAATGTGTTTTTGTTAAACTTTTGTCAATATGTAAATATGTAATAACCTCCTCCACCACATATATATATTGTAGGAATTTGCGAAACAATTCGCCTGATGATGAGCTAACGCTTGAAATTTTGCCTTTTTTATTGAATAAAGAAATCCTTTGCACACACACACACACAAACACACACACACACAACACACACACAATTATTCCGATATCTTTTTAAATATTAAATTCCTAATTGATAATAAACCTTGAATTAACCACATTTGAAAGGTCTAAATAGTTCTTATTTTAAAAGAAAGATTACGTCTTTATTTCAATATAATAAAAATAAATAATATACAAATAACACGCTGAAACTAAGAAACATATATAATGGATGTCAAAAGAGACCATCTTCGTTTTTATAGTTTAATTTACTCCCTGTAAAATTCCCATCTTAATTATTATATATATGTTATATTAAAATATTATTTTATTCAAAAAAAAAATATATATATATTTCATACATTCAAATACTCTGTTAAATCGACCGCCAGAGGTTACACTTCCCCTATAAAAACTCATTGTTGTTCGATAAAATAATCCCTTGAATTAATATTAAAATAAAAACATAAAACTTCCAGGGAAAAGTGTAACCCGTAGAAGGGCGTACTTGCCCGAAAGCTCGAGATATTTTTTAAATAAAAAAAAAATTTGAAAGAAACTTTTCCCTGGAAGTTTTATGTTTTTATTTTAATTCATTGTTGTTGTTTCCCGATGGCCGGCTCAAACCTTTTGTACATCATGTAAATAAGTTTTTCTTTTTTTTTTTCTTACGCCAGGCAGTACTTTTATCAAATTATGTTTTTATATATTCCTTTAGCTAAATTAAAGCTTTTTTGATCTTTACTATTTTTATTATAATTTCAAGATTTTAACCACGACTGCATTACCATAGCTTAATCCTCAAGATAATCAAAATCGACAGAAATATATATTTTTTTACAACATATACATTATAATATCATGATACATTAGCGCGCCATCTGTTATGAAAATTTGAAACTATTATAGACACGGATAATTCTTTTTAAAATTAAACAATTTCTACTGCCCTTACTGCAATGAAAAAATTAATGGGAGGGCCAGTGGGTGGTGAACCCTCCTAGAATTACAGTAAGGGCAGTAGAAATTGTTCAATTTTCAAAAGAATCATACGCGTCTATAATAGTTTCAAATATTATAATGTGTAAATAATTGTTTATTTAAAAATTATCACTTGTAATATATTTTAAAGAAAAATAACCATTCATGATAAAATTGTGAAAAAAGATTTAAAATTACAAAATATTTTCTAACAATGAGTTAATTTTTATTACAAAACGCTAGCTTTCAAGTGATAAACGCTCTTCAACGGGCTTAATAAAACATCGACTATATCTTACAAGAAATATTTACAAATACATACGCACACAGCGTAGTAAATATTTCTTGTAAGATATAGTCGATGTTTTATTAAGCCCGTTGAAGAGCGATTATCACTTGAAAGCTAGCGTTTTGTAATAAAAAGAAACTCATTGTGAGAATATATTTTGTAATTATAAAAAACAACCATATTCAATATTATTATATTAATTATTTAGTTGCATTTATTTACATAGTTGGATATGTCGCATGTGTGTATGGTCTTTTAATAAGAATTTTATTAAAATGCAGACGAAATAATCCCTTCATTCAAATATTCGAATTCAATGTGATAGTTAAACCTAGAACAAAGTAAAAGCAGCTATACACTTTTCCAGTTCAATCTACTATCAAGGTCTTAATTTCATCTTAAAAATGCGAATTTAAAACCTATTAATATAATAGTACGTCACCTACAAGGTTCACTCCAATGGGTTTCGCAATCCCTTATTTTATTAAAGCTTAAATTTCAAAATTTCAGTTTCTCAAAGTTTTCACCCTTAGCACCTATCCAAGATTTCATCCGTGAAAACCAATTATCGAAGCACTTACACCAGTCATCTTCGGTGATGGAATTTACGGCATTGATAAAGGCTTGCAGTGCTTCATAATCAGTGTCAAATATTGAATCTCTCTCAACACTAAATATTGGAAATAAAAAAGTCACAAGGTGCTAGGTCTGGTGATTATGGTGGATGAGTGACTAATTGAACACCAGAGTTGGCTGAAAAGTCTAATGTTTGGGCTGAGTTGTGCGGTCTTGTATTGTCATGATACCATTCCTGTGCGTTTTTCGAGTAAATATATTATACACCTATCCCCCGATTTACACGGTAGATACGTTCCTGAGAAAAACGTGTAAATCGAAAATTAAAAATTTATAAAAAAAAAGAAATACAGACACAGTGTGCGTGTGCAGCAAGTCAGCACATAAGCTCGGGATTCCTCGTGAGATGTGTACACAGCGCATGTGTTCAATCACAGTAGCATTTAGAATAGTGCGATAAAAAAAACTAATTTGGAAAACCGTGTAAAAGCAAAAGCGTGTAAAACAAGTACCGTGTAAATCGGGGGATAGGTATATTAACGAACTTTTGGGGTAATCTTGAATGTACATCCCCACTATGTATATTTACTAGATTATAAATAAACCAGTATCATACTTTCCTAAAAGGAATGAAGCTATATTAAGGACATGGGTCATCAGTAATGACTCCTCATTAACAAAATAATCTAATGAACTGTTCAAGAAATTCTTTCCAAATTGCTGTCCCAAATTTCATTTCTTCTGATAAATTCACTACTTTATTCTTAACTGGCAAAGGACCCTTCTTAAGTTTCCTATTCAAACTGAATGCTATCAATGATCCAACATGTGAATGCCGCTTAGATGTTGAATCACCAGAGCATCTACTTTTAACTTGCCCTCTAACTAATCAAATTGTATGTAGATACTTTGAAACATTACCAAATTCTCTTTGTGTATATACTCTATCTTATGAGAACTTTGTTAAGTTTAGAACTATTTGTACAATAATTCACAAAACACTACTAATCCATCGTGTAAATAATTAATCATATATATGTAAATAATACTGGCACAGCACAATAGTCCTTTGGACTTCGTGCTTTTGTAACAATAAATAAATAAAATAAAATAAAATTAACAAAATATAACTTTCAAATGTTAGCTATAGAGGCAGAATAACTTGATATCATAGTATATGGTAAATGGAATATCAGGACGATATTGTTGATTAAATTGGCGAATCACAGCTGGGAGGGTTCAGTGAAACCTTTTCTCAGAAAAAAATATTTGTAATTTAAAAAAGATATTTATTATTAACATGAGCCTTAGTGGTTTTCTTTTGAAGCTTATATAGATATAAAATTAACACAAAGTTGAAAATTTGATAAATAAACTCATTGCCCACAAAAATCTAGTTTTCTTCATTTGTATAATTTCTCTTCTTCTTTCTTATCGCCACTCAATCATATTAGGGTATCAAGTTGTGACCCTTGATGGTGTCTGTTTGACAACCATCATGACTGGGTGAAGTATAATGCGTCTGCCTTTGTCATTAAGACTGGGAGCACTACTCAGTGGCAGGCCGACTTAGCTCCAAAAGAAATGGCCGCCTCTGACATGAGGAACAGACGCCATGTGCAGCCGCTCCTAACATGGAGTACAGACTCATCCTGTATCCCTGGATCAGGAGCCCTTACAGGGTACTATCAGCCGGGCCAGCTGAACCCAGGTTTTTTAGCGAGCTTGTTACTGCTCCCCCTCCTCCTTTTTTATCCGGGCTTGGGACTGGCAAAGGCGGATTTTGAATAATTTCTGAATAACTATTGCTTGCATAATGTTAATACCACTTATTTAAATATACTGTGTCTTTTTGAGCCTAATATGAACATTATAATATCAATTTCAATTTTTAAAATAGTGTAATAAATTTCTTTTTTTTTTTGGTTATTTTGATTTGGGGTTTTCGGCTATTTGAGTGTCATGCTAAATCATAAAATGTTAGATAGAAATCTTTATATCTCTCCTATCAATAATCGAAATACACGTAAATTTTAATCAAATGTGAAATTTAAACACATAAATGTTTGATTAAAAATAATTCTAAATATATTTTGAAAAATTTCATTGATCTGTTTAGAGAGTCAATATTAGAGAATTAAGAATTTTCCATATATTTAACGTTAATATCAGATTTCAAGACTTAAGTTGATAAAATAACAAATATTAAAGATGTTTTAGACATTATTAAGTATATATAATACCACAAAGACATTTGTAAATAAAAGAACAAAAATATAATCCCAGACAGAAACTTTTATTAAAAGACTTCAGTCTTAAACAGATTCTCTTATTTAGAGAGGTTTCAAATAAGTTAATATAAAAGAAATGAAATAATCTAGTTAAAATAAATTTTCCAATAAATATATTATAAATATTCGCCTTTTATATATATTTATAAATGAAATATATATGCGTTGCAGAATTATTCTACATTTGGTGTATTAGATGAGGCTATAGTCCTACTTTATAACTGGTGTAAAATGAGTATTATTATTCTGTTAATCATATTTTGCTTTGTTACGAGGATTAAAGAAAGCAGATGTATTAATAGTTATGCAAATTCTAAGATGCATTGTATCAAGGACTAATCTCAATGACTTTTATTTTAGCTATAAAAAAACTAACAGAAGATTCATTATAGTTATGTTTCTGATAATATTTTGTCACAGTTTCAAATTATAATTTTATTAACCAATTGATTCACTTTATGAGTGATGTTTTCCCTTACAACAAAACTAAAAAAAAATGAAAAAACAGTTATAGAATTTACATAACTTCCTTATATAACATTAAACATAAAGTGTTTACATATTTACTAATATAGACATTTGATTACATTTTCTATAAACAAATTTCGTGAAAATATTTCGGGAATTGAACAAAACTCTGGCCCTAGAACAGTTAGGCAAACAACAATGGATCATAGCATAAAAAAGATGATAAATTTTATACCACATATCAACAACATTTTGTATAGGACCGTAAGAATAAAAAAATTCTGTTTTCACTTAGTATAAAAATTTGGTGAATATATACTAAAAGAATGTATAAAACAATGATGTTGTTGTTGTCGTGTCCAAAGAAGAGTCTCAGATGTCTCCATGTATCTCCATCACAGCAGCAGCAATATCCACTATCTTGGGTGTGTAAAGCTGCTTGCTCTTCATTGGAAAATGGGTGCCGTTGCCACGTTAGTCACCTTGAAAACGAACCAGAATTTGGTCGAATATTCCAAGGGTCCAGGGGGGACCGCAGGGAGGCGTGGTCGGACTTCTCTCCTCCCCCCCCCCCCCCCCCCCCCCCGTATAAAACAATCATAACGCCATTTATTACATATGATTCGAAAATTTGGTATAAATTTATTAATACTTGATGCAAAATCTTATTGAATACCAAATTCTTATTTGGGCGATTAGAGCCTACAAAACTACATCTTCCAACTGTTTCCATAGTTTATCTAACATCCCCTTTCTCATAGACTATATTGAATTCAAAATAATTAAATATGATTTGGCTAAACTTTCTATAGAGGATCAAAATGCTTTTAGACCACATGCTTCAAGTATATTTAGATCATTTTTAAGTGCAAAAATCGATGAAATATTTTTATATGCAAATGAAACATTTTAAAGCTTTTTCCCGTTTGGAATTACAACATTTTTTCCGTTCCAATTTTTATAATACCCGTTTTTTAAAGAACCACGAAAACTTTAGGGGAATATTTACCAACAATTGGAGCGGTTAAGGACACTAGCTGTCACTGTGGCAAGGAAATCCAGAACTCGAGACACCTACTGCTGGAATGCCCACTCTTCTTCACCGCTAGACAACACAGACAATGTTGTAGATCTATTTTTAATTTGTAAATAGCAGAGAGAATTATCACAGATTTAACCACTTTTGTAAATATATTTATGATTCACAATAAAATCCTAAATAATTGAGATTAGATATTCAATGAATGAAAGGAAGAAACAATTGCAACGAGTTTCTTTATTCTGAATGTTGGCGAGCTTTCAGGCGTTAGCGAATAAAGAAACTCGTTGCAATGTTTTCTTCCTTTCATTCATATTTATGATTATCTTTCTAACCTTAAAAGATCAGAATCCTAATCTATCTTATAGTTTCTTTTTAAAATATTATTAATTTATTGTAAAACAAATGAAGACATTAAGACGCGAATGTTTCTTTTCACAAATAAATCGAACTTCTACTGTCTTTACTGCGATGAAAAAATATATTGGGAGGGCTTGGCTCATCAGTAGCGAACCCTTCCAGTGTTTTCGCCATATTAATATACCAGACCACTTCTTTAGAGCTCTAATCTTCTTCTTTCTTATCTCCACTCAATCATATTAGAGTATCAAGTTGTGACCCTTGATGGTGTCTGTTTGACACCCATCATGATTGGGTGAAGTAGAACGCGTCTGCCTTTGTCATTAAGACTGGGAGCACTACTCAGTGGCAGGCCAACTTAGCTCCAAAAGAAATGGCCGCCTCTGACGTGAGGAACAGACGCCATGTACAGCCGCTCCTAACATAGGTACAAATGCTGCTCATCCTGTATTCCTGGGTTAGGAGTCATTACAGGGTACTATCAGCCGGGCCAGCTGAACCCAGGTTTTTTTAGCGAACTTGTTACTGCTCACTCTCCTCCTTTTTCATCCGGGCTTGGGACCGGCAAAGGCGGAGTTTAGAGCTCTAATAATGTATTGGATCACCTTCAGTGCAGCATATAAAATCAGAACCACTTATAAGCCAAGCCCTCCTAATATTTTTTTCATCGCAGTATGGACAGTATAAGTTTGATTTGTTTGTGAAAATAAGCATTCAAGTCTTAAATGCTTTCATTTGGTATATATGGAAGTCGCATTATTGCTTTGTATTTTTCTTATATAAAATGTTTAGAACTGTTTCTTTTTGTAAATGTAAATTGACGCAATTATTCCTGGCGGGGATATCGCGTTTTGTACGTTGAAATAATGAAATACGGTGGTAGAAAATTAGTTGATTTCCATAAAGGAAACAATTTCCATTAATATAGTTAATAATTTTGAATACAGATGTCACTCTAATACCATGTAATGCCTACTATTAAACACAACATTTCTCAAAATAATATTTACATATTTACCTTTACTTTCATTATGGAAATTTGTTCAGGAAATATGTAGATTACAGAAATAAATAGGAAAGCAATATTTTCAAATCGAAGTCAAGATATAAACTGTTAACAAATATCAATAACGCGCCATCTATACATATAAAATGAAAGGATTTAAAAGCACGAATGTTTCTTTTATACACAATACAAACTTCTACTGTCCTTACTGCGATGAAATAATATATTGGGAGGGCTTGGCTCATCAGTGGTGAACCCTCCCAGCGGTTTCGCCAATTTAATCCACAAACCATTTCTGAGATTCCATCCTTCAGTGCTACGTATATAAGCAGAATCGTCCAATACAGTATTAGAGCTCTGAGAAGCGGTCTGGTGGATTAAATTGGCGAAACTGCTGGGAGGGTTCACCACTGATGAGCCAAGCCCTCCCAATATATTTTTTCATCGCAGTAAGGGCAGTAGAAGTTTGTATTATGTATAGAAGAAACATTCGTGATTTTAATCTTTTCATTTTATATATATAAACTGTTTTAACATCAAAAATTACATTAAGAAAAAAAGAAAAAGGCATCTCCTGATCGTGCAACTAAAATTTCTTGATGGCTTGCGCCATCTATCGGAATAAATATATACTATTCGTTGATTCAACAAATAGTTGATATTTATTCCGATAGATGGCACAAGCCATCAAGAAATTTTAGTTAAACGATTAGGGGATATGCCTTTCTATTAATTTATTCACCTGATCTCAGTGTAATTTAACTTTTACATTATATATATTTGTGCCATATAAAAAATTATAATTAAATATTAAAATATTCAAACCTTTATATTCAAAAGAACACATTTTTCTTCTATCTCCTTATTCAAATAAAAATATGAAAGACTTGGTTCATCAATAACAAAAATCTAAAGAAATATTTATCAAAAGTTTTTTTTTTAGAATTCCTTTTTTATCGTCTGCTTTACTATATCTCGCAAATGACGCATTGATGATGATAAAAACACAGAGTCATTTTAATTATATTTAATTCAATGATCATTAAAATGGAAGGTTGAAAGAAAATTCCAGGAAAGCTGTTACAGACACAAGACATTAATCTCAAATTTCTAAATTGATTTTCTATGGAAATTTGCCATTAAATGAACATGGCATTTTCTCATTATCGTTTTATAATTCTATAGTTAATCTATTTCTATAACGTTTTTATAACATTCTTAATAAGTACACACTATATTGAAATATTTTTATAAGAAAAAAGATAATTATATTAATAATCGATATTATAAATTTGCTTTTTATTTTTAAGTATATTATCTTCTTGATCTGAAGAGACACAATTATATATATGTTTATATTGAGAGATAAAACAATATGTACTTTAACATATAACCCTTATTTGCATATATGATTAGATATTTTAAAAAGGAATATGAATATTGTTGCACCAAGCTGCGGTTTAGCAGATTCTTCAGTCCTGATTCTCTCCTCAGACGCGTCTTGCATCTTTCCAGAACGTGTCTAAACCATCCTACAAGGTTAAACCAGTCAATAATAAGACAACTATATTTTTAGGTAACACCTAGAATATCTCTTTATTTATTTCATCAAAGTTTAAAGCAGGTTGTGTATTCAGCATATCAAAATACAAATGTTTTATAGTACATAATATTTTATAATAATAGTCTGTTTTATAAAAAAAAATAAATATATAATTTTAAATATATTAAAAATAATATTATAAATAATTTTGAAAATACGTGCATTAATCATGATGCAACAATAATATATTAATTTTGTTGTGTTATTTCCGAAACTCTTTTGAGTCAATGCCATCCTTTCTCAAAAAAGAATGATAAGTTCTTAAATTCAAACTTCTACTTATACACATTTTTTCTAAAATACCCACAGAACGTCAAATACCTTTATATATAAAGAATATTTTAGAAGAAACAAAATTTAATATTTAAACTTTTATTCATCTATTTATTTCAACACACAAAACGCGATATCCCGGCTAGGGATAATTGAGTCTATTTAAAGTTTTAAACAGAAACAGTTATAAACTCATTATACAATTAAAAAAAAAAAAAGAAACCAAAAGATATATTAGAAAACTAATCCTTTCAGGTTAGAAAGATAATCACAAATATATTTACAAAAATAGTTAAATCTATGATAATTCTCTCTGGTATTTACAAATTGATATAGATTAGATAATAAAAGGCATATATTGGATTTGAAAATATATTTATTTTGCCAATATTTCGGCTGGCTGAACGCCAACCTTTATCGAGGCATTACATTTTTGTATATACATTTTTTGTCTAATTATTTTAATTTCAATTAGTCAATTTTTATTTTTAAATTGACTTATTTTATACTTTTTTAAAGGGAGAGGTGCCGTTTCTTTAAATTACATAACTTTGCTTTATTTAATTTATTTTTTTGCCTTAATGAATTTTTAAATTTTGTTGTAATACCCGCGATTTCTTAAATTATTTTTTTCACACATTAGTTATTACCTGTAATTAATACATACCACTTGTTTAATTATTTTTACATTTATCGCTTTAATACACAAAAGTATTGATACATTAAATATATAACTTATTACATGAAATACTTTAAACTTTTTTAGTTTCCACTTTTTAATCTATTTTTTCTCATATATTCTTCCTAAATTGCTTTAACTTCCATTTCAATGCATTTTTATAAAATATTTTTTACTTACATTTAAATCGATCTCCATCAATTTTGAAATGAATTTTTAAATACCCACATTTTTTGTTAAACCTTTTTAAAAAGTTCTTACAGTTTATTGTTTAAATCATTTTAAATTCATTTTCAAATGTTTTAATAGATACATATATTTTTACATTATTTTTATGTACTTTTTAAAAACATTTTAAAATATAAAGATAGAACCCATATTTTTCCGTTAATATTTTAATATATTTTACATTTTGATTGCAATTTTTTATAATAATTATTTTTTACATTCACAAATTTCTCCCACCTACTCTGTATTTTAATTGATTTCAACTGTGATATTATAACACTATGCGGCGCTGAGTTTGTGTATACAAAAATGTAATGCCTCGATAAAGGTTGGCGTTCAGCCAGCCGAAATATTGGCAAAATAAATATATTTTCAAATCCAATATATGCCTTTTATTATCTAATGAATTAAGTATGGATTGCTCTATTTTCAAAATTGATATAGATCTACAACATTATTTATTGTCTGTTGTCTAGCGGTGAAGAAGAGTGGGCATTCCAGCAGTAGGTGTCTCGAGTCCTGGTATTTAAACCCAGATTGTCTAATGGTAATAGAGTTATATGCAATATATTTTTGTTATTTTACACATTTTACATAAATTATTGTATATAAGTAAAAGCTAGACTAGCTCATTCCTTTGAAAGGAGAAAGTGATTAGATGAAACTTGGGGAAATACAGAGAGTATTTCATTTTTAAAAGAACGATTCTGCAAAGGGCTATAGCCTGTTAAAGAAGCGCTTGATTCGAGTGATTCTTTATTTTATCGAAAGAACAAGCGCGTTGATTTACATTTAATTTAAAATACCAATTTCTAAATATATTATAAATGCCTATTATTATAAGTTATTTCGTAAAAGGTTATATTTTCAGACTTTCCAAAGAGAAATATATATGATCGTTTACCTAAATTATTAATAATATGGGGGGTCTGTGGAAGGCTGGTTAAACCGTTTGGTTTTCGACCACTACGACCCGGGTTCGATTCCCGCATTGGACACTTTTTTCTGATTTAAAAAAAATGCTCCAATGGCCCCCGATTCTTGCAAAAGATCAACCCCACCAGCGAGTGCAAATAACCAAACGGGGTTCTGGCACATTTGTAAGTGCAGGGTCTAACTGCTTTTCACAGGTGTAAACATGTGGTACGCTAACAGTAAAAAGCATTCGCTAACTACCCACCATGATTATCATGGCGGGACGAAAAAAAAAATATTATAAAAAATGATAATTACTATTGATAACTGTACAATCAAACAATAAAAAAACTAAGAATATTTTGATGTCTAGGAAACCTAAAAATTTATCTGAAACAAAAAGGTGCATGAAGAAGCCCCAATCGGTATTTCGAAGGTAGTATTTATGATTTATATATCACAAAAGAAACATTAGATTCAAAAAACGTAAAAGCTGTCAGTAGTATACTGTCTAAAACGTTGACACATAAAATTTTATAATTTATATAAATTCCTTCGAGTTGAGAGGGAAGCTTAGAACTAGAGTCTCACGATGAAATATGCGCACACAGTTAATATGTAAACATTCTTTTATATAATCTAATATGTAAATATTCTATCTATTATTTTTTGTTAAATTTAAACTTTATAAAATTAAATATGTAAATATTATTTTATATAAAAATAGTATATATCATCAATTTATTATCGTGATACTCCTGTTGAAGGACTGACAAGTCAGAAAACCTGAAAATAAATATTTGAACAAGAAGCTTAACCCTGGAAGCTTTATTTTCTTTATAGCACAGTTAATATAATTGGAATTAAATAGAAAAATATTTGCAGAGTGTTCTTATTCAGGAATTGTAAGGCAAGCTATATATGTATACATAGATATGTATTGTAAAACGAACTTTGGCAAGTTTTCCCGCAAATGTCTATTTTGAACGAAAATTCGTAATTTATTTTAAGGAGAAATAACGACTATTTCTATCCTTAGGGATGGAGTATGAAAGGATGAATTGTGAAGAGTAATATTGAACCCTAGACACTTTTATTTTTCCGTTCATCATTACTCTTCACAATTCATCCTTTCATACTTCATCCCTAAGGATAGAAATAATCGTTATTTCTCCTTAAATTACGATTATTCGTTCAAAAAAAACATTTACGGTAAAACTTGTTAAAAGTCGTTTTACAATCATAAGACGCATTATATTGTATTATAGATATGTATGCTGCACGCCTTTGCGGAGACAGTGGACTGATGAAGAACAACCAAGTGAAAGCTTGTCTCCCAATTTCTCAATAAAGAAACTCTGTAAATATTTTGATATTTATTTAATTCAATTATAATATTATTTTCATCTATATTTAAAGTATAGTTAATATAATTTTTCATAATGAAAAAGGTGTACAAGCGCATTTGACATCAACACTGGAAAATAAGGGCAATAGCAAACGCCTTAGACATGGCACAATATGCAAATTGTTAATCCATCTCAACTCTTTCTTGATGAGGGAAGTTACTAACATATCTAAGAGAATCACGTGAGAACACTCTTGCAACCTCAGAAGAATTTTTAACGCCTTGTCAAATTCTTTATTTTTATTTACTTCTCCTTACGAAGACAAAATCTTCTTGTCGAAACGTTGAGAAAATAAAAAAAACTCTAACTGTCCGAAGTGTCTATTTTTCACAGAAATAGATCTAAGAGAAGGTACATGACAGATGTATAAAAATGTTTTCTATCAATTCCAATAAAAACATGTAGAAGACTTAGACAAAAAATTTCCAATTAGGAATTTCAAACACGTCAAAGTTTACCTCCTTCAAATAATTATATCACCCGCAGATTTCACTCAACATTTTTTTTATTGACGTTCATGGTTGAATGATCATCTCGTTTGCTTATTAGCAAAAATGTTGAAAGATTTAAAGACTAAAACTTTCTTAAATGTCCATAAGATTGGTTTTAAGATTTATTAACATTAATTATAATAAAATGACATTTGAAAATTATACCGCATGTGTTTCTTCTAGAAACGTCGTTCAAATGTCGTTTTACAATCATAAGCCGTATTATATTATATTGTATTATAAATTACTTTATGTATGATTTACGAACGGAAAAATATGTCCAGGGTAGCCTAGTGGACATGGCATCTGCCTAATAACGGAACACTGTGGGTTCGATTCCCATCCCTGAACACTTTTATTTTTACGTTCATCATTACTCGTCACAAATCATCCTATCATACTTCATCCCTAAGGTTAGAAATAATCGTTATTTCTCCTTTAAATAAATTTTGATTATTCGTTCAAAAGAAACACATGCGTTATAATTTTCAAATATCGTTCTACGTCTATCGTTCTATTGTATTATAAATAATTATAATGCAATAACGAACCATCTATATATATAATAAAAGAAAACATTGAAGCCCAGATGTTTCTTTTATACATAGAACAAACTTCTACCGTTCCTATTGCGATGAAAATATTGCCACATGGAAAATTAGGAAAGACAAACTTTGAAGATGAAACAAATGTATTTAAGGCAAGAACAAACTATGAATGATAAATAAAAGAAAAGCAAAGAGGGGAGTTTACAGAATAACAAAATATAAACATTAAAAATGTTGGATCATTTTTGAAGACAACTTTCAGATTTATAAAATTAAACTTTAAACATTTTTAGATATAGAGAGAGTTAATTACCTCGTATTTAAGGCAACAATCATCTAATTTACATACATCGTTCTAACCAGATTCAACATATGCAAAACAGACGACAAAGCAAAAAAATAAACAAATTAATAATAGAGGGTAAGTTCCTATTTTTTTACAAGCTTTCACACTCAAAGAATATTCAACTTCTTGATTAAAAAAATGATACTCTGTTAATAAAATAATAAACACTTTGCTACAATGTATTATCTTTAAGTATTGGTCTGGTAGATTAAACTGGCGAAACTGTTGGGAGGGTTGACCAATGATGAGCAAAGCCCTTCCAATATATTTCATCGCAGTAAGGACAGTAGAAGTTTGTTTGATGTGTAATAGAAAAATTCATGCTTCAATGCTTTCTCTCATTTATTCTTATTATTATCATTTATAGTATGGAAGTTTATATTGTCATAGTATTTTCTGATCAACAAATGTGTGCCGAAGAGAACTTACAGAAATAGGTAAACAAGAGAAATATACAAACTGTATGACATTCTGAATGACAACTATTAACCTATTTTTAGGGACAGTAAGTCCTCTACAAAGGACACTTTTCATTCGTAAAATTAACATTTTTACTATTTTGAAACTCTCCGGTAAGAAGACACCTCTCCCTAAAAGACACTTTGGTTCTACAATTAGGTGTTGTATTTTACACGGAGGTTCTACAGTATATATATTTTAAAAATGAGGCCTATTTTGGATTTAAATACGATTGTTTATTAATCCGATATTTCGATGGATCAATCTTCCATCTTTTACGAGGTGTTTTTGCTGTGAAGCACGCAGCAGGTCGCGTGCCCCAGGTGAGCCACTAGACGTCTTCCAAGCTTATTGGTCGATAAACCATCTAATATATACATTCTAAACAGAGTAAATATAATCAAAAGAAAAAAGTGATATATGTAAATAACTATTGAAAATTAAGAGATATCGAATTAATTAAACAAATAAAATATCATAAAAATTTAAATAACGGTGAAATAAATATACAAATAACAGTAATAAATATCCGATTAAAAATGAAATAAAATAACCATGTAAATAGCATAATCATCTAAGAGGTTCTAAACTGAGTATATACATCTGGCAAGTCAATCTTTCTATTGATACTATTTTTATTTTCTAATGAGCTCCAGCTTTCTAAAAATAAACGGCAATGTTTTTCTTTGATGTTTTGATGTATTATAGATGTGTGATCGAAGTCTGTAGGGTGACTATTGTTGAATGCATGATCTACCAGTAGGGATGTCGGGTTATGGTGCTTTAGTGCGGATTTGTGTTGGTTAATTCTTTCAGATAAAGGTTTGCTGGTTTCTCCTATGTATATTGCCTGGCAGGATTTGCATGGTATTTTATAAACCACATTCGCTCTATCTTCTGGCAGTATATATATATATATATATATTGTTACGCCTGGTCACAGCTTTGTAGGGTAATCGACCTTTATTTTATCTTTATTGGTATTGTATGTGTTTTCAGATCGGGTTTCAATAATAAAGGTAAATTATAAAAAGTAAATAATGAAGTAATTACCTTCAGATGTTGTTAAGTTTATTTATTTGTCATCCTCGTAGATGTCTTCCTCGTAGACTTCACGTCCGTTGTCTCAGTTCCTCGCTCCTATCTTTAAAGTGGTGTGAAGTTCCGGTGGTAACAAATATACACAATAATAAAAAGGTAAATACTCTGTCGATATATAATACATAATTAATGAAAAACTAATTTATATTATTATTTAAATCACAATCATAAAAATATTATAATTTTGATGACAAAAAGGTATTTACATCATGATGCAACTATATATATGTAGTAATGTATAGTTGTTGTATCTTGTTGGATGAATGCAGTGTGGCATGTTGGTTTGCAGTCGTGGTAGCCACAATGATTAAAGTGGTTTCAGGCGTGATTGGGATTACACAAAAGGACGAGACATGTTGGATGTCACCATAGAGATGGCGAGAGAGTAAGTGTAGCCGACGCCGATCGGGGAGAGATCTGTCTAGAGGGGTCTGTCCATCATTGTGTCTCAAAGCCGACTAATCTGTTTGAATAAGAAAGGGCACACCTAGGAACCTGACTTGTTTTTCGGAACTCTTTCCTCCTTCTGGCGTCGACTGTCATTCACTCGAAATTTTGTTTGTCACTTTGGCAATTACATTATAACTACAACACATGGATACATAGATATATATTGGAATATATTACAACATATATATATATATAGTTAAAACTGTCTATAGCGCCCCCTCTAAATAGCACCTTCCTCTCTATAGCGCCTGATTTTAAACATTAAAATGTAAACATTTTACATTAAAAGTGACCTATCTATAAACACCCCCTCTCTATAGCACCCTATTTTGGTGAGTCCCACCAGACAGGTTTAACTGTAAATATGTAGTAGTAAATATCAATATACACTAGATTTACATATGCACCATAATTATATAACACTATATAGCAGCCTCTAAATGTAGATACAATTCAACGCGCCAGCTTGGCCATTATGTAATAACAAATAAGATAATAAGGTTTGATTGAGAGTCCGCCGCACCCAAGACTGGACAAAGTTCTCCGATTACAGAAGTCGTTATTTTGTTTTACTTCCTCCAATCTCACTGACAAACAGCCGGATAACGACAGTTCATCTCTGCCTCTCATGTAGATCAGATTCTCCTCACCTTTTGTCAACGTCTTTGGTGCTGGCCTGTCTCTGAAGTGACATCCAAATCGCCTCGTCCTTTTGTGTTACCCATTGACGCCTGAAACCACTTGGCCCTATGACTGCATCAATCTGCCTACTACAAAAATCAGTAGACAGGAAAACCTAACTACAACGCACACATATATATGTCAGTTTAGCCGGGAAATAAAATGCCCTATAAAGCATAGGGCGCCTCTCCCGTCAAAATAAACGTCAAAACTAGACGCCATCTATTGACCGTCACCGCAAACTAGCGGCATCGCGTGGGTGACAAAGCCACAGCACCAGGTTTGGCAAACTGAGAAGCGTCCACCTAGAGACCATGGTTTCGGGATAATGGCCCTCGTCAGCCCACAGCGGACTTTATTTCTTGAGATAAACAAGAGATATAATGGAATCTTCACAATCTTCCAAAGAGGTGTTTATCTCGCAAAGTGGCTAGACAAATCTATTGCCAAAATATAGATTGAAATTTTTCCGGGAGGAAATTGATCTGTAAAAATCGTTATATTTTGTCGTAATAAGCCAATCTCTAATTGATATCTACACTTAGTTAAATTTATATTGGTGATGGCTTCAATTTTGATTATATAAGAAGTTAAGTGTTTTATTAAACGAAAAAACATGGTGAAGGAAGACGAGTTTTTTTATTGATGCATAGGTGCAAGCTTTCGGGTAAAAACCCTTCAACAGGCGAGAAATGAGGAGACTCATCATTTCTCGCCTGTTGAAGGGTTTTTACCCGAAAGCTTGCACCTATGCATCAATAAAAGAAACTCGTCTTCCTTCACCATGTTTTTTGGTTTAATTTAAAACCAGGAAGAATTATTTATCTATAAGTGTTTTATATAACATATGAAGTTGCGGGTGGGTTAAATCAAGGTACCCAGAAAGGCATCTCTTACTTTAATTATGTATCAGAAAGATACATTATGTTAATCACTCTAATAAAACTTTATGTTGTATTTTAGCCTGAATATCGGCCCTTGTCACTTCACCAGCTTCAGAGATCAGGTTGTGTATTGTTTGATATTGCTATCGAAAAAAGCAATGCAAAGAATAACAATCAAGACCTGAAATACTTTCGAATACTTCTAATTCTTCGAAAAATGTACACGAACTTCTAAAAGTGCATGAAATTACTGCAAATTGGAAAATTTAAAATATTTCTATACTACTTTCATTTCACCAGCTTAAACACCTGTTCGGTAAATTTGACCGATTTTATAACCACCTCGTAGGATGTTATGTAATCGAAGACACCCTGTATTGATGAGGGCTATAACCCATAACCATGATATACAGGTTGTTGGCTTTTGTCTGAATTTTCTAAAATTGGTGTTGTGGCTTATTATTTATCATCACTAGTTAAACCTTTATTAGGTTGATGTACATCGTACCGAGGAATAATTAGTGGAAGTGATTTCTTCTCCTTTAAAATACGACATGAAAAATGCACATTTAAATACAAAGTCAAAGTAAAGAATGGACCACAATCCCAGTTTTGCATTGGGTTCATAAACAAAGTGTGAAAAAAATGCACATTTAAATACAAAGTCAAGGTAAAGAATGGACCACAATCTCAGTTTTGTATTGGGTTCATAAACAAAGTGTGATAAAAGAGTACAAATGTGATATTGTACTGGGATAAGGTGGATAAATTAAGAAGAAGACATCTCCTTATCGTGAAACTGAAAGTTGCTGATGGCTTGCGTCATCTATCGGAATAAATATCAACTATTCGTTAATTTTTAATTATTCTAGAATTGGTCAAATACCCATTTTTGATTAATTAGCACTTTTTACTTGAAAGATTCATTGTTTACATGTAATCTTTAAAGGGAGAGGTGCCTTTTATTATCATGATTACCATCTCCTACCGCAACTATATAAAATACACTCATGGACAAAACTTAAGGAAGTTATAACTTTCAGAATGTATATCGGGATTCAGTCAATAACTCTGAAAGATATTACAGTGACTTTTATTGAAGACACACGTGATAACCAAGTGTGAACAGAACTGACTCTGTATTCTTCAAAAATTGACAAGAAAATGGACGTCTGGTGACAACAGAGACTTTCCACCTTTTTAAGATTTGTTCATGAGTGTACAAATATATGTAGAGGAGAAAAATTTATTGATTCAAAATGTGAAAATGCATTTAATAGGTATAAATTAATTTAAGGCATATTTACATTTTTTTTCTGAAAAGTGTGTCTTGAGTATGCTCTTCATGTGTGTATCCTCCTAAACCTGAAAATGATAAGATTGAACTCGCTGTGGAGAATTAAGTGATAAAATAGTTCATTCATCCTATGATTAGACGAATACTTATTTTAAACATAAGTGCGACATCTATCTTTAAGAAATTGAATTATTTCAGCACAATTTGTCTTCAATAACTTCTTACTGACCTTATTACGATTTTTCTTTATTTTTTCTTTATTTCGACTTAGAACGCTATGTCTCCCTAGGGACACCTACACTTTGAAGATAAACAAAATTTTGAAAGAAAAGAAAGAAAGATATTTGAAATATGTACAGAATTAGTATGCAAGTTAGTTAGATGAAAAGATTTTAAAATATCAACACAATTGATATATGTACAAAGGGTTGGTATGCAGATTTAGTTAAATGATATCAAATTGTAAAGTATTGTGTGTATTTTTTCGAGAAAAACAATTTACAGATTAAATAAAGTTTTAAGGAATATTTTTGATTGAAAATATGCTAGATATTAGAATATTATTCATTTTTTTATAATAATGTCACATACAGAAATGTAACATATAAAAAATCTTAAATAAAAATAATTTGTGAGAAGAGATGAGAGAGAAATATTTTGAAAATACTCTTAGTAATAAAATGTTGTTTGTTATATAGTTATATTGTTACGACGCTTCTCAGCCGCGATGTTTGCGTTTGTGGCGACCGCACTTTGCTTCAGCGAGCGCGAACTGGGACAAAGCTTCGAAACACATACGGGCAGAAGAATGGCGGCCCCACTATACCTCGGCAAGCACGTGCTGGGATAACACGTCACTGCCCATGCGCGGGCGTCATCCGGAACTTTCTAGCGACTGGCGTCTTCCGACAATTGATCTGGCACGCGCGGTAAACAACAAGACCTGCTCCAACGGCCGTTACTTCAACCGTTACTTCTTTTCTCTTTATATATTTCTGGCTTTAAATAAATTAATTTTAATTATAATTTTATCAGCAGCCTTTCCACAAGCCACACCAACACATCACGCAACCATCCTACACGTTCATACTTTCTAAGAGAACAATGTGGATTATTTGTGGATACAGCTTAGTACGGTATATTTATTCCCAGAGCTTTAAAGTGTAGATTAGTAAATATATACAGTAGATGTCTTCATTGTACGCCACCAGAGGGATCCTCCTTGTCACCGTCTTCCCGGTCAGTCCAAACGGCTACACGCACGGAGCCCACTTCCCGTAGCCAACTTGTCGCGTCTGTTCTTACCGTCGTTATCTCTGCGACTCCTGCTCCCCCCACATTGAAATGTCGTCCTGCCGCCTGTCCTCCCCCACACATACGTAGACCATTCTCCCGCCTCTCGGATATCTTGTCATACAGAGAGAGAGAGAGAGAGAGAGAGAGTGAGGAGGGAATTATCCATATTACAATATTATCAAAACAACCCTATTGTAACGTAGAAAATTATGGAAGACAAACTACAGAATGACACATAAATTTATTTAAGGCAAAAACAAAAATAAGGGATAAGGGAAGTTTCTAGAGTAGCGAAAAATATGTATATAGGAGCAGGGTATATATACAATGTACAATGAAGCCCCCCCACCCCCCAAGACCTGTTAACTGCCTCAAAGTGGCTGGACCCTGGACAGGACAGGTGAAGTATGTCTGGAGAACTCCTGGTACCCAAGACACTATGTCCAGCTAACATCCCTACCTACATCAGATATCCCATCAACAGACATCTAAATACTCCAATGAATTCTACTCCACTCTCTAATGCTGCACCATCCGTCGCGTAGAATAAAAAGGGACGCGTTCAAGTACTTAGGCAGACCTATATTCCAGTCCTATACCTGTTATGGTATTAAAGTAAGTAAGAATCCGTAACCAATTTAACTTTACATATTATTTATTTTTATAATAGTAATTATTTAAAACAAATCTTGGTATATATATGTCTACATGAAAACAACAAAAACAATAATTATTATATAACGACATTTGAAAATTATATCGCAAGTGTTTCTTTTCAACGAAAAATCAAAATTTATTTTTAAGGAAAAATAACGATTATTTCTAACCTTAGGAATGAGGTATGAAAGGATGAATTGTGAAGAGTAATGATAAACGGAAAAATATGTCCAGGGTAGCCTAGTGGACATGGCATCTGCCCGGTAAGTGGAACACTGTGGGTTCGATTCCCATCCCTGGACATTTTTATTTTTCCGTTTATCATTACTCTTTACAATTCATCCTTTCATACCTCATTCCTAAGGTTAGAAATAATCGTTATTTCTCCTTAAAAAATATATGTTGATTTTTCGTTTAAAAGAAACACTTGCGATATAATTTTCAAATGTCATTTTACAATCACAAGTCGCATTATATTATATTGTATAATAATTATTACATACAAGTTCCTTTTCAAACACGAGCTCATCTATAGCCATTGTTACTCTGGGTAATATTCCAGCAATAACTACCATCGCAAAATTGAAGAGGTGGACTTCAGGAATTGGTTTAACCATAGAGATAAGTACCACCACCACAATGAAGGTAACATTATTTTAAATGGATAAACATTAAAACATGATTAGGTATTTTAAATCAAAAATATATATATATTGGATCAAAATATCATTTATTTCACCAATATTTCAGTTGGCTGAACGCCAACCTTTATCAAGTTGTTATAACATATTTAATGTTACATAATGACACACATTAGAGATATGTTATAATACCTTGATTAAAGTTGGCGTTCATCCAACAGAAATATTGGTAAAATAAATGATATTTTGTTCCAATATATGTCTTTTTATTTAAAGATTTATTTATGGATTGCTCTATTTTCGAATTAATTAGGTATATTAAATATTAGCAAACATCTCTTATAAAAAGACTATTTAAAATATATTACATCGAATAAATATACTTAGATACATTTAAATATCCAACGCCATAAAATTTGACTATTTATAAAAAAAAAGATTTTAAATACATTAATAACATTGTTGAGGTGATTTTAATAGTTTTTAAAAGATAATATAAATATGAAATATTTATTAAAGAGGCCTCCAACCTATCTTCTGTCTAGACAGTTTAGAATAAAAATCACGAAAAAATTCCAAAAGAAAATTTAAAATACACTAAACTTTGATAAAATATAAGTTTATATGCGATATTTTAAAAATGCTATTACTTATTATATAGCTATATTTTAGTAGAGTTTTAAGTACATCTTTTATTTTCAAAACTTTAAATTACTTTTAATATTTATAGTAAAGTTATTAGAAAAAAATGTGGGTATAATTATCTTGCGGAATATGATAGAATAATGTATCTACGGTTTCTTCCTGAGAGAACACAGCTGTATGGATTTTATAACTGAATTGTGAATAACATCATTTCGTTGTTTAATTTCTATTTAAATTTTGTAGCAATTAACTAAATGAAAGAAATAGTACAAATGTGAAATTGTACTGGGATAAGGTAGATAAATTAAGAAAAAAACATCTCTTTATCGTGAAACTGAAAGTTGCTGATGGCTTGCGCCATCTGTTGGAATAAATATCAACTATTATGTTGGTTTTTATTTATTCCAGAATTGACCAAATACCTCATCCGCTTACGAGGGCCAACAGCCCGAAACGCGTACGTGGTTAGCTTTTCTTGAATAATCAAGAATAGGTAGTTGATATTTATTCCGATAGATAAGGAAATGCCTTTTTTTTTAATTGACTAAGTATCCATAAAATATGCTGAATTGTCACTGTCTTTAGTTTAATATTTTATATGAATATTTGCTTCATTTTCACATGTATTTTCTTGCAAGATATGAAAATATATATTACGAGGCTATTAGATATCTATTTTGATAAAGTATCGAATTGAATGTATTTATTGTTTTTTTGCTTATCCCTAGTACACGAGGTACAGGCCATGATAATCATGGTGGGTAGAAGTAGGCGACTGCTTTAATGTAAGTGCAGCACATGTCTACACATGTGAAAAACAGTTCGACTTTGCACTTGATAATGTGCCAGAGCCACATTTGGTTACTTGCACTCTCTGGTTGGGTTTGACTTTTGCAAGAATCGGGGGCCATTGGAGCATTTTTTTAATCATAAAAAAGTGCCCAATGCGGGAATCGAACCCGGGTCGTAGCGGCCGTAAACCAACGGTTTAGACACCATCCTTTAACACATATAATTATATTCGCAAATATATTTTTGAAAGGACTTAAGAATTAAAATAGACATATTCCATAAAATAGTTGATTTATAAACCAATTTAAAATTATCAGTTATAAAAATTAAAGTTATAAATATCCACGCTGCGCGCGTTTGTTTTTGTAAATATTTCTGGTGGGATAAGGTCGATATCTTCTGTACGCTCCAGGAACCTGGGTTACTTAAATAAATAAAAAAAGGTCGATATTATAGTAAACCCTTTGATGAGCGATTATCACTTGAAAGCTAGCGTTTTTTAAATAAAAAAGATACTCATTGTGAGAATATATTTGTAATTTCAATAAGATATATTGTTTTGATTAATTTACAAAAAATATTTTAAAATATTAAAATTTATAAAAATAAATATCAAAGATTATTTCAGTGTGCGTAAATCATTATATAATATTGTAGCAAGGTATTTATTATTTTATAACAGAATATCATTTTTATGTAACAAAGTATTTATTATATTTCATATACAGTTTATCAATTTTGATATTTATATTGGATCAAAATATCAAATATTCAATATATGCCTTTTTAATTTTATTTCAAAATATTTATATATATACTTTTTAATTAAAAAGGCATATTTATTAATTCAAAGGACTATTGTGCTGTGCTAGTATTATTTACATATATATGATTAATTATTTACACGATGGATTAGTAATGTTTTGTAAATTATTGTACAAATAGTTCTACACTTAACAAAGTTCTCATAAGATAGAGTATATGCACAAAGAGAATTTGGTAATGTTTCAAAGTATCTACATACAATTTGATTAGTCAAAGGGCAAGTTAAAAGAAGATGCTCTGGTGATTCAACATCTAAGCGGCATTCACATGTTGGATCATTGATAACATTCAGTTTGAATAGGAAACTTAAGAAGGGTCCTTTGCCTGTTAAGAATAAAGTAGTGAATTTATCAGAAGAAATGAAATTTGGGACAGCAATTAGAAAGAATTTCTTGAACAGTTCATTAGATTGAGAAAGATGAAACTTAAATTTTAGATCCAGATATAGTTTATTTAATTCTTTTTGAAGGGGTTTTTGAGTGTTTGATCTGTGAGAGAATTTGTCATATTATACTTTGTTTGTGATAATTCAAGATAATCGGACAGTAAAGGGGTTTTCGCTAGTATATGTGTGATGTAAGAAGATGATATTTTGATCCAATATATGCCTTTTTAATTGAATATTTATTTATGGATTGCTCTCTTTTCAAAATATCATTTTTTGCTACTCAGGAAACTTCTCTCCTTGCTTATCCTATATCTTATAAATATTGATTTTGAAACATAATGATTCTCTGTTAATACAATGATAAATACCTTGCTACAATAAATTCTTATAAATATAAAAAAGGCATATCCTGACCAGGAGTACATGTGCTTTTCAGAAGGCATAGCGCCATCTGCTGGAACAGAAATCAACTATTCATTGATTTAATCTGTTCCCTGATTTTTTATTTCTTTCTATTGTTTTTTCGATCTTATAAATATAAATTTCGTTGTTGTTTCTTATCCTCTTGTGTAAATATTACACTAATTCAATGAGTTCATGCTCCTCGAGTTGTTTTATTATAAGCAGCATCCTCTCCCAAAGGTCCAGTTTAGTGCATCTAATACAAGCCAAAATGTGTTCTGGAGCTGTAGGTGCCAAGCTACATTTTGGGCAAGTGGGGTAGATTTTGTTATTAGTTTCTATCTTCAATGGCTTGAGATGGCCTGTTCTAAATCTTGTATAGATATAAATGTATATATTAATACAGTAGAACTTGTATATATCGGACGTCTTCAATTCTAAAACGTCTCTAATTCGAATATTTATCTTGATCCCTAGAATTTCCTATAAATAGAAATTCCATTTTTAATTTGTATTTTTGGATAATTATAATTTTTTCTTGGTCTATTAGGCTTTTAATTGTCCAATTTCGACTGTATTACAAAATTATTTATAACATTGTATGTATTATACATATGAATTGAATTATAATTTGAGGAACTACACTACTATGCGACTTGATTTACATCAATGTAAATAATTAATAAGTTACTTTAGAATATAACTCATTGTAAATAGCTCAACTTGATCAACTTTATCTCTCCACGATACTAATTATTACAGATAACTTCATTAAATCAACTTCCATCATTGCTTAACATATTGTAAATAACTACCTTGTGGTTTCTTCTATCTGCTTATGTTGTTGCTTATTTGTTTAATGTATATGTTTATTTAATGCACTTTTTCGTAATTGTTTATTTATTTTTGACAATTCTGTTACCTACTCTACTACAATATGAATTACTGTAAATAGTTTCACGCGCAATTATCCAGATCGGATATAAGCGTGTCTTAATTGTAACTGGAAATAAATAAATTGAATTATAATTGAAATGAAAATATATAGAATTTATTTTAATCTTTTTTATGTATAACCCTTTTAAAAATTCTTTTTACACATGAAATAACTATAGTTTTTTAGATGTATTAACAACCTTTCTTTTTATATAAAAATAAAATTCATCTTTTAAATATATATAATAAATTCTAATTTGAAAAAAAAAACTTGAAAGATTTTAAAACAAATATTTGTCTTATGGTTCTTTTATTCTAGAAAATGGGCGTCGTTTTAAAATATATAAAAAAAGAAATTCTAATCCTTTTGTATTTTAAATTTAATATTAAAAGGTTTTTAGTTATTTTATTTGAAAAGTTGGGAACTTTTATAGATTCCTAAATAGCATGCTTGCCATTTCAAATATCAAACTTCTAAAGAGGGAAACGAAAATGCTATTAAAAACAATAATAAAAAGAAAAAAGAATTGCCAATGTCAAACACTTCAATAAAATACAATTATATTTAAATTTTGTTAGTTTCAAAAGAAATTTTATCCACCATTTTTCTTTGAATTATTCAGACGAACTCGTCTTCTCATTTTTATAAGCGTGGACCAAGTTGCTTCTATTCTTCTGACAACATTCAATTTGATTTTTGTAACAAAAGTAAATGTATTTTGAATGCAAATCTTTCAATTTTTCTCCATAATTTATATGATTATTTCTGGGATAAAGAAATTTTACTAAAAAATGGATTTGCCAATTTGCTTAAATTTGAATGTTAAATTTAAAAGAGACAAGCGAAAAGGGTTTTTAAGTGCTCTCAAGTTTAGTATGTACCTTTTGAAAAAAGAAATATATTTAAATTTACTTTTATTCAAAAAAGCATGAAAATATATATAATATTAATTTTATATATATGGTAATTATTATTATATTTTCTATTATTAATATAAGTAGAAAGTATGATATTATAAATTATAGGATATACTTCATAACTTATAGTATTTAATAGAATATATATTAATTTATATAATGTGAAAATGATGTTAATTTATAATGCCAAATGTGCCAAACTAGGTATATTTATTTGTGTTTATTTCATTAGTTGGTTGTAAATTCAAGCATGATTTTAATGTCCTTTATTTTCTTCTTCAAACTTCTACTCAAACCTTGTAATTCACCAATTGTTTATGTAATATAGTATCTGTATTTAGTGTTGTTTCTTGATGCAAGCATCCCTTGTAGGGATATCGTGTCTGATTTGAAAATTAATAAATAAATATTAATTTATAATGTAAACGTTTTATATAGAACTAAATAAGTTTTACTTAATTTAATGTTCGAATAACTAATATTGTTTTAATAAAATGTATTATTATTAACATTAACAGAGAATTAACAACAAAAATTTCAAGAATCAGAACAGGACATTTTAAAGGAATGAAGATAAACCCAGACATGACTAGATCCTACAGGAACTGCAATAATTGTCACAACACCCAACTCACTCCGGACCATATATACCCGGCCATCCTTACAGCCCTCTATATGGCAGATATCAATCCAGAAGAGGACATCCATACGGACAAGTACCTCAGTTGGCCGGTATTGTGAACAGGGGGCATGGACTGATCTGATCTACTCCATGGACAAGACACCACAGTTGGCCGGTATTGTGAACAGGAAGCATGGACCGTGAGGGCATGTGAGGCCCTCATTCAATAACTTTTATCATTTCAGTAAGGTCTGTAGAGATAATATATGAAGATATATGTGAAAATAAATACATTTACTGATAATTAATTGTTACAAACTATTAATTAACATATGATATTTTAATTATTAGAGACATTTGATATAATATAAAATGGTACATATCATGACGTAAGTAACAACGCATATCGTATAATGCATGTAAATAGGCAGATATGTATATAAACAATTCATCATACGTTTCTATTTTTCTCCTGTGGAAAAGGCAGTAATGTTTAATAACTCGGCAAAATAATAAAAAACTTTGAAATTCGCGGCAACAGATGATCCTACCTGCTTCTGTAGAAAAGAAAACCAAAACTCAATACATTTATTAATAGAATGTCCATTCTTTCACAGCTACAGAAGTAATCATTTTTATCCCATCGAAGAAATGTGCGAATTTGTATATAAGAAAGACAGCTATGTAAAATTCAATAATTTTTGTAAATTCATTTTAGATTTTTACTTCTGTTTGAGAAAACCAACGTTTCAGTTTTAATTTTGTTTTTAGTCTTGTTTATTGAATTATATATAAAATGAATTGTATATAAGTTGCTAAAATGTATTTAGGCGCAAGTATCCCAAGCTGGGATATCGCGTCCGATATGTTGAATTAAAAAAAAAGAATTGTTCGAATTAATTATATCGGTGTTAAGTTAGATTATTGTTGGAATTTGCAATGACAAGGAAGGTGAGCTAATGTCCCAGTTTCTAATAAACTTAACGACAATCTTCACATATTTTGTTCAGTAATGATCTCAGTAAAAGAGATTATACCCATTATGTGAAAAAGGGTGATAATAATTAGGTAATAATAATGTGATAACCTTTTTAATTTTACCTAACCATTTAGGTAATAGGGCTAGGTTTAGAAATTAAATGCTTTTTATTGATTTTTAAGATTTTTCATAGACGACACTTACCACAATATACCTTTTTGATTTTATTAAGAACATTTATGGATTCAAAAAGGATATTTTGAATTTATATTATGATGATGCATTAGCGCGCCATCTGTTATGGATATTCTAAACTATTATAGAGGCGTATGATTCTTTTGAAAATAAAACAATTTCTACTGCCCTTACTGCAATGGAAAATTTGAAGGAAGGGCCTTGTTCATCAGTGGTGAACCCTCCCAGTGGTTTCGCCAGTTTAAAACCGCTGGGAGGGTTCACCACTGATGAGCCAAGTCCTCCCATTAATTTTTCCATT
Source organism: Cordylochernes scorpioides (assembly GCA_030710605.1). Taxonomy (NCBI): domain Eukaryota; kingdom Metazoa; phylum Arthropoda; class Arachnida; order Pseudoscorpiones; family Chernetidae; genus Cordylochernes; species Cordylochernes scorpioides. The sequence goes on along the minus strand of CP092869.1, from coordinate 763,337 downwards.
ACAGTAAGGGAAGTAGAAATTGTTTAATTTTCAAAAGAATCATACGCGTCTATAATAGTTTCGAATATTCATATTTTAAATTTAATAAAGACATTTTGAATTATTATCACGACATTTAAAATTTTATTTAGCATTTTATTATTTTGATAAGTATGCTCTGATTTAGCATATATTTGATATTATTATGGATTTTTTTATATTTGCACATCTATAATACATATAAAAGTCAATGTATTTATGTTTGTCGGCTATATACGCCCTCAATAAGTACCTAATCTCGCTGAAATTTTACCATGATATATAGAAAAATCTGCAAGAGTTTAATGTCGCATTTTCAGGAAAGAAAAATAAAAAATTAACCAAGTACTGGGCCAAATAGCATTTTTTTTAGTCAGAAATTATGATGTAGACAATATTTCTGTATCATGTTTGATTGTCAGATATAAAATTCTTTCGGGCTAAAATTCCGTAAAAAAAGACCACGGGCGAAGCCAGATCATCATCATCAGCTGGCAGGAACAAAATTCTAACAGCAAAACATTCATTCGAATAGAAAACACACGAATCAAGTTCATCTCTATATTTAAAATATCGCTTTTCGACCTTTTAGCTATGATCAAAGTGTATATATAATCTAAAAACTCAAATATTTCGATATTTAAGGGGGCGCTATAGACAGGTTTAACTATTTTTTTTTTCATTGATAATTCTACTTTTTTATCATCGTTTTTAGAATGACTTTCGGTTTTGTTGTGAATATGCGTAGTTAACATATCCATCTTTTTTAAATCACTAATATAGGATTAACATTATAAATTCTATAAATTGTGAAAATAACTGATATGTGATTTTTCATCAAGTAATTGAGAATAAAAACTACTTGATAGTAAATAATTATCTTTCTTTTATCACAACTGCAACTTCAACCATTTATCTTATCAATCCTTTATTTAACAACAAACAAATTATTCATAATATAGATATATTATAAAACAAAAAAAATATTTCTGTTGTATTTTAGAATTGTTGAGATTATGCTATGGTAATGCAGTCGTGCTTAAAAATCTTGAAAGAATAATAATAATAGTTAAAGAAATATATATTAAAAAAGCATAAGTTTGATAACAGTAATGCCTGGCTTAAGGCGAGTAGACAAGGAAAACAAATTATTATTTACATAATGTACAAAGGTTTTGAGCCGGCCATTGGGATAAAACAACAAGTTTTTATAGGAAAAGCGTGACCTCTGGCGGTCGATTTAGCAGAGTATTTGTATCTATGAAATATAATTTTAAATAAAATAATACTTTTATATAACATATATATAAAAAATATATATATAAATATATATAAACATAAAATTTAAAAAAAATTAATTTCAAATAATTTTTTTTTTCTTTTTAACTTTGAAGGTTTGAAAAATATAACATGGTTCTGTCTTTGCTCTTTTTCGTATCCTAATAACTTCAATTCTTCCTTTTTTTCCTATGTTCTGCTTACATGACGTGTAACTGCCGAGGCTACAGCGTGAACTTGTTATAACCTTATGTTGTTACTTTAAATAAAATAAAAACTTTTTGATACCCTGAGAGTATATATTTTTTATAATTTGTTTTTAATTATCATTACTCCTTCTCTAATACAACTATCTTTCATATAAATTATATTTAATTCTATTATATGTTTATACATACTAGCGGATGTACCCGGCTTCGCCCGGGTTTTATCGAGTAAAGGTTTGCCTAACGAATATTTGACCTCTATGGTATCTGGAAACTCGCTAAGGAAAGTTCGGGGATGGTCTTGATCAAAATATCTTAGGACGAAGCCTTATTTCTGGAAACACCGATGCAGGGCTAAACGTCAGGGCTCATATATAGAGAGTTGTACAAACATTTGTTAATTACTTCTAATAACTCATTTAAATCGTTCTTATAAAAAGAAACACCTTCAATTTACAGTTAAACCTGTCTATAGCGCCCCCTCTATATAACGCCTCCCTCTCTATAGCGCCCTATTTTATATACGTAATACGATGCGATTTACATTAAAAGTGACCTATCTATAGCACCCCCTCTCTATAACACCCTATTTTGGTGAGTCCCAAGACTCCCAGCATTCTGCTTTCTGTAAAGCACATGTGCTCCTGGTCAGGATATGCTTTCTTTATTTTTAATAAATTTATATAATAGTAAAAATTCGGAATCTCCACCCCCAAAATGGAGTTTTGTTTATATTCGTTGATCCAATTCCAAACGTTCTGTTCAGAGATGAAGATGAAATCAACACCTTGTGTCAATGCTTTGATAAAATAAATGGAAGATTCTTTTGTTCTTGTACCATTTCCTTTCTGCACTATTGAAAATATATGTCAGCTATAGACAGGTTTATCTGTATATTTATTTAATTATGAGAAATGAAATATAAAATATCCAACACACCGCACAGATGAACCTTTTTAGATGACAGAGCGCCATCCATTGGAACATATATCAACTAAACGTTGATTTAGGTTTGTTCCAAAACATTGGGCCGAAGAGGTCTTCTGATTAACTATAAAAAATGATTAGTTAAGGTCAAAATTTCTAATTACTTAATGATCTCTTTTTCTTTTTTTTTTCACATATATATTTATTTAATTAAATAAAAAAGCATATATTGGATCAAAATATCATTTATTTTACCAATATTTCAGTTGGCTGAACGCCAACCTTTATCAAGGTGTTTTAACATATTTAATGTGTGTCAACAACAAACTCAGCGCCACATAACGTCAACAGCATTAAGTTTTATGTTTTTTTCACATATTCAGCGTATTTACGCAAATTTGGCCTTAAACACCCATTTCTTGGTTTCTCAAGAAGCCTTTGGAACCAAAACATTTTTGGTCGTAGAGGTACAGTCTGCACCACGCTGACGAGCGCCAACAGTCCAAAACGCGTCGTGGTTGTCTTTTCTTGATTTATCGAAAAAATGGGTTGGCTAAATATCAGGGAACAGGTTAAATCAACGTTTAGTTGATTTCTGTTCCACTAGATGACGCTTTGCTATCTAAAAAGCACATGTGATCGTTGTCAGGAAATGCCTTCTTTGTTTTTGATATATTTATGTTTTAAAATAACCGCATTTTTGTATATTATTCTCAATCTTTAAATTTTAATTCAACGATAATAAACGAATTTAATTAAAATAGATAAAAACGCAGTTTTTGCACATTTACCTATTGAATATCAATTAACCATTTTCAAAAATAGTTTTAAAAACATTCATAGTTATTATTTTTAAGTGGTTTTATTTTTATACATAAAAATACAACCTCTGAATAATAATACATTTTCAAAAGTACAAATAAAAGAACAGAAAAAAGTTTTAAAATACAACAATAAAAAAATAAGTGATTCAAAAAATCGTTTGAATAAAATGGACACGTGATAGCAGAGAACCAATCATAGATCGAATTACCTGGAATCTCAATAAATTCAACACACAAATTTAGTGGAAATTTTATATAAAATAATAATACATATATAAATGTTAGATAATAAAAGGCATATATTGGATTTACTAAAATATTTATTTTGCCAATATTTCGGCTGGCTGAACGCCAACCTTTATCGAGGCATTACATTTTTGTACACACATTTTGCCTTAAATGTGTACACATATATACACACAATTGCTCTATTTTCAAAATAAATGTATATGGAAGCACAGGGCGCCTCTCTCGTCAAAATAAACGTCAAAACCTGACGCCATCTATTGAGCGTCGCTGATATTTGGCCCAGCCACCTAGCCAGCATAACACCTCTTTGGTAGATTGTGAAGATTCCATTAGATTACGTGTGGATCTCATGGAATAAAGTCCGCCCTAGACTGACGAGGGCCATTAGCCCGAAACCATGGTCTCTAGGTGGACCATTCTCAGTTTGCCAAAGCTGGTGTTGTGGCTTTGTCACCGACCTGAGGCCGCTAGTTGCGGCGACGGTCAATAGATGGCGTCAGATTTTGACGGGAGAGGCGCCCTATGCTTCCATGGATCAATTTCCTCCCGGCAAATTTTCCATCTATGAATTTATATTTTAATTTATTTTAATATATAAGCATGTAATAATAAATTTATTAAACACTCTAGATTATAAATGCATATTCAATATAAATAAAAAATAAAATACATATAATTTAAATATTGTATTAAAATGTATTATATATGTAACAATTTTATCATTATACCATATTGCTTCAAATGATAATTTATATGGAAATATGTAATTACAAATTTAAATAAATTTGTCTGTAAACACTTTACAGTGAATACTATTAGAGCTAACTAATCTCACAAATTTACATACAATCCTCCAACTATACAAATTCAAATGGGCATATAAATTAATTCGGAAATCTGGCATCCAAATTGTTAATGTATCATATTCATTAATATACATTGAGAGAATGAATTAATTAATGGAATATTAAAATCGTCTGATTTAAAGCCATTTATATCGCAATACGAACGAATGATTTTATCTTTTGATTAAAATTAAACGTTCGCCATCTTGCCTGCCTTGATTAATTTGGCAAGATGTTAATTATTATGTAATTAGCAGGTCCAGAAAATAAATTTTCCTTTCTAGGCCAATGCTTTCTGTCATATTAATAATTTCTAAATGAATTTAGTCCTTCCTTCAACCTTTAAAACTCATTAAAATAGTAAATTGGTAAGAAAATTTTAAACTTTTCTAAAATTATTGTCGCCAGTTTAATTCAACAAATTTGTAACGCATTTTAAAGAAGTGTTTTATTATTTGTAAAATTTGTTTCCGAGAAATTGAGAACCTTTCAGAAATTTCGAATTATTTTGAAGTGCTTTACATTAAAAAGAAAATAATATACAGTTAAACCTGTCTATAGCGCCCCCTCTAAATAGCGCCTCCCTCTCTATAGCGACAGATTTTAAATACGTAGTACGATGCGATTTACATTAAAAGTGACCTGTCTATAGCACCCCCTCTCTATAGCACCCTATTTTGGTGAGTCCCAAGAAGGGGGCGCTATAGACAGGTTCAACTGTATATTAAAATACCTCTTTTTAGTTTACTTGTACCACGCTGACGCGTGCGTGGTTAGCTTTTCTTGATTAATCAAAAATGGGTACTTGTGGTAGCAAATACTGGAATAATAAAAATCAACGAAAAGTTGATATTTATTCCGATAGATGGCGCCAACCACCAGCAACTTTCAGTTGCACGATAAGGAGATGCCTTTTTTTACTTTCTTTTTTAAGAAATCAAATAATATAATATGTATTTAAGGGTTAATTGAATAAAAATGATATAATTATACTCGAAATTACATTTAATTTGTATATTATGAATAAGAAGATGAGAATTTCTGCTGATTTCGATTATTTTCATAGAATTATTAGCTGTTGCTTGATTTTGGTATCCATGTGTATACTACGATATTGTTCTGCAGTCGTGGCAATAATTGATATTAATAAAATTAGTTATCAAAAATAGCTTTAATTGAGCTAAAGAAATATATAAAAACATAATTTGATAAAGGTAATGCCTGGTTTAAGGCGTAAAAATAAAAATAAACTTATTTACATAATGTACAAAAGATTTGAGCCGGCCATCGGGAAACAACAACAATAAGTTTTTATAAGGGAAGTGTGACCTCTGGCGGTCGATTTAACAGAGTATTTGAATCTATGAAATATAATTTCTCTCAAATAAAATAATATTTTAATATAACATATATATTTATAAATTATTGTTTAATAATTGAAAAGATTAAGACGGGAATGTTTATTTAACACATAAATCAAAATTCCACTGTCGTTACTGCGATGAAAAATTATTTGGAGGGCTTGGCTCATCATAGGTGAACACTCCCAGCGGTTTCGCCGGTTCATCGCAGTAAGGAGTAAAAATTTGATTTATGTGCGAAAATAAACATTCGCGTTTTAATGTTTTCAAATGCTATATATAAATGACGTGTTATTGCTATGTATATATATATTATTGTTCATAATATATATATTATATTAATTTTAAAAAAATATTTTTGAGTTTCTGCTTGAATTTTGATCATATTGATGATTATGGTATGGTGGTGCAGTCGTGGTTGAGTAATCTTGAAATAAAAATAATAATATGGTTTTGATCTGAGATTGCTTTAATTGAGCTAAGGAATATATAGAAACATAATTTGATAAAAGTACTGCCTGGCTTAAGGCGTAAGAATAATTAAAACAAAATATTATTTACATAATTACAAAGTTTTGGGTCGGCCAACGGGGAAGAACAACAACGAGTTTTTATAAGGGAAGTGTGACCTCTGGCGGTCGATTTAGCAGAGTATTTGCATCTATGAAATATATAATTTCAAATAAAATAATATTTTAATATAACATATATATTTTTATATATTGAAAATAAAGAAGGCATCTCCTGACCACGAGCACATGTGCTTTTTAGATGGCAGAGCGCCATCTAGTGGAACAAAAATAAACTAAACGTTTATTTAGCTTGCTCCGTGATATTTGGCCAACCCAAAATCTTATAAATCAAGAAAAGCGCGAAACGCGTTCGTAGATGGCTTTATTTATCAAGAAATTGGGTTGACCAAATATCACGGAGCAAGCTAAATAAACGTTTAGTTTATTTTCGCTCCACTAGATGGCGCTCTCCCATCTATAAAAGCACATGTGTTTGTGGTCAGGAGATGCCTTCTTTATTTTTAATATCAACACCTGACCCACTTATCTTTTATTTTTTTCTATTGTTTTTTCATATATATATATATATATATATATATATATATATATACAAGGGGGGATCAATAAATAAGGTGAATTATCTTATTTCTTAAAAATTAAAAAAGCAAAAATAATTTAAACCTCAGAATATTAAAATATAACATCGAGAGACTATTAAAGGTGTTCTGTTCTTTTTTCCAACACGCGGCGCGAGACTTATAAATAAACTAAAATGGAAGCTCCCTTGAAGGATTGCACCACGCTTGAACAACGTGCAGTTATTCGTTTCTTGAATGCAGAAGGTATTCAAACATCTCAAATATGCCAAAGAATGAAAAATATCTATGGTTAGTCTTGTTTGTCTCAAAAAACATTTTTCAATGGGTTAATGAGTTCAAAAATGGACGAATTACATGTACCGATATTGAGCGATCTGGACGACCAAGTGTTACAGCGACGCCAAGCACGATAAATGCGGTTGAAAACTTAATTTTGGAGGATAGAAAAATATCCATTTTTACCATAGGCAACGTATGAACAGCGACCTTTATTGTGACATTCTTGTAAATAAGCTAAAGCCCGGTATAAGAAACAAAAGAAGAAGGAAGCTTAGTAAAGGTGTTCTCTTCCTTCATGATAATGCAAGGCCACATACATCATGTAAAACTGTGTCTACAATCATTAAATTAGGTTTTGAAGTTTTAGAACATCCTGCATATAGTCCAGACTTAGCCCCCTCTGACTATTTCCTTTTTGGACTACTAAAGAAGGAGTTAAAGGGAAAGCGATTTGACTCGGATGACGATGTCCAGAAAGTGGTGCAAGATTTTTTTCACATGCTTCCTAAGAGTGCCTATAAAGAGGGTATTTACAAGTTGCCAGAACGATGGAGACGATGTATAGAAAGCCAAGGTGATTCTTCTGTATAAATCAAGACCTAATTTTTAATATCGTTCTTATTTTTTTAAATAAATTATAATTCACCTTATTTATTGATCCCACCTTGTATATATATATACAGGGTGATCCAAAAGTCCCGCACTATTTTAAAAATTAATAACTCCGCGAATATTTGCGCTAGAGCAATGCGGTAAACACCATTGTGTTCAGGATGCAGTGGGATTTTTTATGGCAAATAATGAAAAATTCGAAATTGATTTTAGTTACAATTTTATTCTCCAGATGGCGCTCTACCAGAATCAGAGATTCAGCGGCCAAATTGTTTGATAAATTGAAAAATATAACTGATCGACACGTATTTTTCCTTTTTGAATACCAGGAAAGAACCCTAATAATATCAAATAACAAATTAATAAAACACCACTTCGCCAAAAGTATGAAGAATTGTTTAACGATTTTAAATACAATCAGAGATATGTAAAATAGGTAAATGCAAATTAAAACATGTATCAAAATATTTATTTTTATATGAGGTTTTGTGAAATAGATTGAATGTTTGAAAAACACTGCTGATATCAATACACGAATTTTTGAAATGTTAATATAGTACCAAAAATTATGATGGCACTATTAATAGGATTTCTTGCTATAAGAAATGTGTAGTTTCTTGACTGATTGGCGACCCTTGACTATTTAACTGGATATTTGTCATGATCCAACAAATGAAATATAGAGGGGAGTGACAAAATATATTTGTCGTACTTTATTCCAAATATCCTACGGGCTTGTCAAATGTTATCATTGTTTATTATACTGTACACAATTTTAAAAATGTGTCCCCTCAAATAAAAATAAATTTTAAATCGACCTTTTGCGTTGAAAAACGTGGTAGTAAAATCATTTTGTATTTTTTTTCACAAAATTTCTAAAGTTATTGGTGTACAGAAAATATTCCTTATGCTACATGTATTTCTTATGTATGTATTTCTATGTTATCTATTATCTATGCATTTCTTCTAATGAGCGAAAAGCGAAAAACTAAACATAAGGGATAAAATTGTGTGTACCAGTGTTATTCGAGAAGTTATAACACTCTGGTTTGCACGACATAATATGTGAGCAAATGACAAACAAAATATTACTGTTCACAAAAAAAGAGTCAAGATGTGAGGACAGCATTTATTATACCCATATCCCAACACAAAGAGCTGCAAAATATTGATAGATAATATAATACATGGCGGCTTATACAACACATGAGGTAACTGCCTTCTCTCTTGTATTAGGTCACAATCCTTGCTCAATGTGGCACCCTTCATTCTCAATCACCGCCTGCAGACGATAAATGACAGAATGGACAGCATTAAATAACATATCTGTTAAATTGATAAAGCGTGCCATCTGATAGAAGCCTTCAACATGGCCAATGTGGTAGGCCAGCATCGATAAACACACGATTTAATGTATCCCCATAAACAAAAATCGCAAGGCGTCAAGTCTGTTGATCTTGGAGGCCACTGGTATATAAAGTGGCGACCTATCACACGATTTTCACCGAACGTATCCTTCAGCAATTGTTTGGCACCTCGGTAGATATGAGGAGGTCCTCCATCTTTCATGAATGTTATTTCGCTTAGTGATTTTACCCTGCAATTTGGGAATACCCTTTTCTCATAACGTTCACCAGTTACAAAAACGGTTTTAAAAGTTCTTCCATTGATTTTTCAAAGAAAAATGACCCAATAATAAAAGAAGTGAACCCACACAAAACTGTAACTCTAGGCTGGTAAAGTGGCATTTCTGTTAAAATCCTAGGGTTTTCTGTTGCCCAAATGCGGCTGTTTTGAATGTTAAATTCTCCGTTTAGAGAAAAGTGAGCATCATCTGTCCACAGAACATTCGACAGCCAGTTTTCATCAATATCAATTTGCCGGAAAACCCATGCAGCGAATTCTTGACGCATCTCAAAATCGCCAACTTTCAGCTCGTAAAATCTTTGCATTTTGTATGGGCACACACAATAGAGACATTAATTGAAGCGTCTTCGGATATCACAATCATACTTCGGCGAATTTAACGCCAAAAGTTCAATTCGGGGATCACATGTCCAGGATAACAAAAGTCAGTAGGTTGAGGACATGCTAACCGACGTCGACCTTACACCGTTAAATAACGGAGAGAACACCTATCTATCTAAGTCCACAGGCACAGAATCCGCAATAGACATCACAGCGATAAATTACAACATCGCACCCACAACACAATGGAAAATCCTGAGAGGTGCAATCAGTGACCACAGACCAATTTTAACAATCCTAAACTTCAAAATTGAGAATGTCCATTAGAATAAAAGAACATGGAACTTTAGCTTGAAGAACTGTGCAACGAAAAATTGAATTACAGAACGCTTGACAAAAGCTTGGAAAAATTCTATTCGAACATTTAAAAAGCTGCAAAAGAGCATCGATAACTAGAGGTAGACGTAAAGACCTGTGGATACCTTACTGGAAGGACCACAACATCGAGGCAATGATTTCAGAGAGAGAGACAATATCAATGGACTTCTTAAAACAAATAAAACAGAAAGGAACTCATTGAAATTATTCACAAAATATAACAAGAAATTTGGATATTCAAACAAGAAAAATGGCAGAATTCTGCGAAAAAAATGGATCCAAGAAAGGACAGCCAACACTGGAATATAATTAGAGTGTTAGAGAACAATCAAAACCAACACCAATACTCTAACCGATATGAATAGAACAGCGAGAACGAGAACAAACAGATGGCTGACATAATTGCTGAATATCTTTCAAGCACTTCCATACTCAACTATACGAATGAAGACAGGACTCTAAAATTAATATAAACCAGTTAGTTAAACAAGCAAGAAACTTCCATCAACAAGATATTTTCTCGAGAGACTTCACACTGAATGAGCTAAACTCATCAATAAAAAAATCCAAGAGGTCACCAAGAGATAATCTAATCTTTGGTCAAATGATTAAACACTTTGAAGTCAAAGCTAATAATCAACTCCTACGAATACTGAACATTTCATGGCAAACTGGTAAACTACCAAAGAATTGGAAGATATCAATTATAGTGCCAATACTGAAGCCAAACAAAGATGCCAAGGAATATAAGAACTATCGGCCAATTGCTCTCGCCAGCATACTTTGTAAAATACCAGAACGAATTATCCACTCTAGGCTCATAGTCTGGCTCACAAAAAATAATAAAATAAACCTCTACCAAACGGTCTATAGATCCCAGCACTGTACAACTGATCAACTGTTCTACTTCTGTCAATCAATAATAGATTCTTTCCGGGAAAAACCGCCAAAGAAGACCACGGCTATATTCCTTGATATGACCTCAGCTTTTGATCGAGTGTGGAGGGAGAAATTACGTGAAAAGCTGCACAACATTGGAGTAAGAGGAAAACCTTAATCTGGATTGCAGACTTCTTAAGGGGAAGAAGGTTAAAGGTTCGGGTCAATGGAGAATTTTCCAAGGAAGGAAGAACATGGGCTGGTGTACCTCAGGGATCTGTGCTCAGTCCTCTACTCTATCTGCTATATATTAACGACATACATCCTTATCTCACTGAAGACACAAAGGTTGCCTGTTATGCAGATGATAAAGCCATATGGCACACAAGTAGCAGCATAGAAAAATCGGAAAAGATACTGAAGACATCAATGAGAGGACTGGAGAAGTGGGCAATGGAACTCCAAATGACCATAAACCCAATAAAACCAAACCTATGCGTCTTCTCCACTTCCAGGGAAAAAGGCATAAATATAACCACAAAATAAGCATAAACAAACAAATAATTGATAAAATTAGAAATCCATAATACCTAGGTGTGATACTGCAGTCCTGGATCTTTCCAGTTGGTCTCGAGGACCACGCCATCACCATCTCCTAAGCGGCGAAGTACGCGATCTACGTATTCATCGTAGATCGCAAAATTCGTGGTGTCGCTGGAGACCCACTGGCGATTCTCCACCAAACTCTGCAGCGCTGGCAGAGGCGCCATATTCATTGTACATAGTGTATATAATGTATATTATATTTTTTCAATAGTGCAGACTGTGCATGTATTGACAAGATGTGTCAACAAAATTATTTTAATTATTATTTATGAGGAATTTTAATTTTCATAGCACATAATTAGCACCTCAAATAGAGCTATCAGAAAACTAAACATTCTGAGAAGGCTATGTGGAACAAATTGGGGAGCAAAACCCAGAATTCTCAGAACAACATATACCACCTTAATAAGACCGATAATGGAATATGCAACACCGGTCTGGGCTCCCTCAAGCTCATCACTAAAAGTAAGACTAGACAGTGTTCAAGCAAAAGCGGCCAAAATAATCACTGGTGCTGTTTCATCCACCAACAATGAGAAAATTCAGAGAGAATGTGTTCTAGACCTACTCGCTCGAAAGCAGAAGACAAAATAAAAACAACTTGGATCGGCACTTCGGAAACGAGGAACCAGAGGACGAGATCTCTCTGACCACTTGTGGTTTGGTGGATCCGCCCTTTTCTGAGAATGAGGTGAAACTGACGGCTTTCAAGTTCGGGAAAAGGAAATCTTCTGGTCCCGAAGGGATCGATAACACGGTCGTGAAAGCCCTGGTAAGGATGCACCCATCGCTTCTTTCCAGGTTATTCAATAAGTGCCTGGACACTGGTACATTTCCTGAGGCATGGAAGGTTGCCCGAGTAGTGCTTCTCGAAAAGTCTGGTAGAAAGGGTAATTCTCCTAATGATTATCGTCCGCTTTCTTTACTAGTGTGTCTAGGTAAGGTCCTGGATAGCCTACTAGCTCAGCGACTGAAGCACTGGCTAGAGAGTAATGAGCTCCTTTCCTCTTTCCAACATGGTTTTAGGGAAGGGAAGTCCACAACCACAGCTCTGAACGAGGTGTTAGAGGGGGTTGAGGTGGGCTTAAATAAGGGTGCTTTGGGTTCTTTTCGTGGCCCTGGACATTGATGGCGCGTTCAACTCCATGAGCTGGAACAAGTTGATGAGAAATTTGATGGACATGGGTTGTCCTGATAATTTGTGCAGCTTGATTCGTGACTTCCTGAGGGATAGACGGATTAGCCTCAGTTTTGGTGGGCGGAAGTTGGAAAGAAACTGTGCTAGGGGTTGCCCCCAGGGCTCTTGCTGCGGACCTATTCTGTGGAATATCCTGGTAAACACCGTTTTCCAGGAGGAGCTCCATGAGGGAGACAGGCTGGTTCTCTATGCTGACGACCAGTTCCTCATCATTGAGACTGCTTCGAGAGCGAAGGCTGAAAAGTGTGTTGAAACTTCTCTCCAAATTCTCTCGATCTGGACCCATGACTCTGGCCTTAAGTTCAATGTCTCCAAAACTAAAGCCCTCAGCTTTAAGCCTAGGGACATAAGAACTAAAAGGAAAGGGATCAAATGGGAACACAAGCCGGCTATCCGGATGGAAGGACGGAGGGTAGCGTTGGTCAATAGGATGACCATCCTGGGGGTGGTCGATGACAAGATGGGTTGGCAATACCAGGCGGAGGAGATGGTGGCGAGAGGCATGGAGGCGTTGTGCAGGCCTGTCCTGGTTGGCCCTCAACAGGGGGGGGGGGGGGAGAGAAGGAGGGTACTATTTTTAGGAACCTCTGCCTCTCCTGTGTCGAGCCAATCTTGCTATATGCTTCCGGGGCTTGGTAGCGCCGAAACAGGGATCAGAAGGTGGCAACAACTCTAGAGAGAGTGCAGAGGACAGCGGCACTCAGAATCACAGGGGGATATCGCACTACCAGCAGTGAGGCCTTTTTGGTCCTCGCTGGGCTTATTCTCCTGGGATTGAAACTAGAGGAGGAGACCATCAGACAGAAGATCTGGGAGAAAAGGGAAGATGCCCTGGGACTTTAAGCGGGGGCCCTGGAATCGAAGAGGGACACAAGGAAGCCTCCGCAGTGGTTGCCAAAGTGGAATTGGAGTCCTAGAGGGCCGACAGGGATTGGCACGGAGGTTTTTACTGATGGTAGTAAGTCTGAAACCAATACTGGAGCTGGGGTAGTGATATACAGTGGACCCTCGGTTTGCGAGCATAATCCGTTCCAGAGCCATGCTCGTACTCCAAAACGCTCGTAGTGCGAAACTAATTTCTTATTTTTAATAATTGAAACTCGGGCTACGAACAATTGCACAGTTTCTCACATTTTACATATTTCCCGAATCTGATCTGAAGGGAGGGATCCCAGTGAATTTTCATCCATCACGATTACGGGCAACCATCACGAGTTGCTCGTAATGCGAAATTTCACTCGTAATCCGAGGTAAAATTTTCAAAAAATTTTGCTCGCACTGCGAAAAGCTCGTACTTCAAGGTGTTCGTAAACCGAGGGTCCACTGTACACTAATGGAGAGCTGATCTTCCAAGAAGGTTTAGCACTCAGGGTGGACGAATTGGTCTTTTCAGCCGAGCTGGTTGCGATCAGGGTAGCCCTTAGAGTGTGTGCCGAGAAGAACTTCAGCCCGGACCGCCTCTATTCAGATTGTATCTCGGCCCTCGTCGTTATCAATCTGGAGAAAGGGCAACTCTCGCATCAAATAATCCAGGAGCTGGAGATGATGACGCGGGCTCCGGAGCTCCCTTGGTTTAGGAGACACAGCCTCATCGAAGGTAATGAGTTCGCAGACAGGATCGCTAAGGCAGGATGCTTTAGAGGTAGATCACTGAGGACCCCAGTGACCAAGAAAGAAGTTTATAGGAGGATCAGGGGTCACGTTCAGGACTTATGGTTGGACAGATGGAGGAACAGTGTGAAGAGGAGAGAGGTATTCAATGGGGGTAACAACACCCAAGTACCTCTGTAAGGTAATGTCCCACAAACTCATTAGGGTAGTTCGGGACATGGGCTCTTCCCCAAGTCTCCACAGATATAAAATTAAGAGAAACCCTGATTGCGTCTATGGAGAAAGGGATGTGAATGCACGCCACTACGTCTTGGATTGTCCAAGGGTAGTGGGTGTGCAGGAAGAGAGAAGGAGGGCGAGGGGCGCGATCGAGAGTAAGCTGCTGAGAAATCACAGCAAGCTTCTTGAGAAAGCCCACGACGTGGCAGCTGAGCTTTTCCTCAGCTGTGAGTGAACAGAGTCGACCGGGGGCTGCCTCCTCGCGGTCCCTGCTGGACACAGTAGATAGTTTCCTATTTTGCTGTGATTAAAGGCCACCGGTATAGAAATCCTTCCAGACACGTTGTCTGGGAGGTGGTGTTTCCAGGTACAATGTCCAAGCACTAGCTTGGATACCGTTACTTGGCTTATGAGTTGAACTGAATAGCAGCGAAGGGCATGCTTCGCATGCCGGCTTGTGGACTGAAAGGTCTGGGTGGCCATCTGCTTCTAGGGTGTACCAACTGTTCTTAGGTGGGATCCTCCAGTTCTTGTTTATTTTGGCTACTGTTTCTATTTCTTTAAAAGTAAGTTTATTTTTCTGTAGCAAGGGTTCTTTTGTGCCTTTTTCTTTTTCGCTAGCGCATCAGCAGCTTCATTGCCTTCAATGCTAACATGTAAGGGTATCCATTGAAGGTGAATTTTTGAGGTATTGAGAGTTTTTGGAGATAACCAATTATGTTCCTGCTTACTTTGTCTCTAAGTTCCCCTGTGTGACTCAAGTGTTGTATGGCACTTCTACTATGAGTAAGAATCCATATATCGTGATGTTTAGTATTTCTGATGGATTTTAAGACTTCATAGATGGCTATAAGTTCTGATCTGAAGATTGAGCAAAAATCTGGGTTTCTTCTGTTCATTTTCTCATTGCCATTTGTGGTTTTAAAGAGAGAGCCACTGCCAGTGTGTCCCAACTCGTCTCTGCTACCATCGGTATAGATAGTTATTGCATTTTTAGGAATTTTATTAATTATTTCTAATGATGATTGTTTTAAGTATTCTGGATATTGGTATTGTTTGTTGGTGGGTTCGTTTAAAGTGGCATTAAAAATAACATTTTGTTAGTGGTTCGCATGTAGATATTTTTTCAGCTAAAACATATTTTTCCACTTTATATTTTAAAAATCCATTTCTTTTGGCCAGGTGGAGAGGGCCTTCTTTTTTGAGTCTTATATTGGGTTCCCAAATAAGTATGTAATTGAAAGTTCTGTGTTTATTTTCATAACTCTTGATTTTGTTTATATATTTTGGCAGATTGTAGCTTATTCTATCCTTTAAGGGCATAATGTCTGCCTCGCAAAGTACAATATTATTAGGGCAGGTATTTCGAAGACCTGTAATAATTCTAGGTGCATTTAGTTGTATCCTTTCCAGTGTTTTTAGATTTGTTCCAGCTGCTGTCCATAGATTTGATATCCATATTCCAAGATAGGTCTCATTAGAGATGTGTAAGTTAATTTTAGTGTTGCTTCAGCTCTCCACTCTTCCTGAAATATATTCCAAGATTTTTAGTCGGTCTCTTCCTTTTCTAACAACTCCTTCAATATGTTTACTGGAGTTAATTTCTGGATCCAGGGTGTAGCCGAGATATTTAGGATGTTTATTATATTGCAATTGTTGTTCTTTCAGAATAATATTTGGTCTTATTTTGTATAGTTTCTTATCGGTAGTAAAAAGACAGGTTTCAGATTTTTGGGGGTTAAATTCTAATTTATGTTTATTAGCAAATTTTTCTAGGTGGAGAATAGTCTTGTTCAAATCTCTTTCAGCTTTTTCCAGTTAGTGTTGCTGCTCCATAGAATAATTTCATCAGCGAAAAGTCCAATATTGGTTTTATGTGAAAATTTGTCTTCTATATGCCTGCAATAAATAGGGTGAAGAGAGTTGGGCTAAGGACTGATCCTTGTGGTAATCCTTGGTACAATTTGAAGGTTTTAGATAGAGTGCCATTATATTTGACCCTGATGTATATATTTTTAAGGGAATCATTTATCCAAGTGATAGCTTTTCCATCAATTTTGAAATGTTTGTATAATTTTGTAATTAACTTGTTTTTCCATACCTTATCAAAAGCTTGTGTAAGATCTAAAAAGCAGCTATGGTGTGGTTAGTTGGCTTTTTGTTTTGTGCATCTTTTACCTTTTGTGTGAAAAATAAGAGTTGGTCTATTGTCCCATGTCCTTTCCTAAATCCATATTGTTCTTCTGGTAAGAGATTTCTTGTGTCGGGGTGGTAGGTGAGTCGTCTGAATATAATTTTTTCCATTAATTTGCAGCAAATATTTGTGAGGGAGATAGGACGGTAGTTTTTTGGGTCATCAGCAGATTTGTCAAGTTTTTTAATGGAAATTATTGTTGCATTTTTACAGTCTTGAGGCAATTTTCCAGTTTTCCAGGAGTTATTGAAAATATTAAGAAGTCTTTCTTTGCCAATTTTGCCCAAGTTTGATATCATTCGGCCATGGATTCCATCTGGCCCAGGAGTCTTGTTTAGGTCAGTGTTTTCTAATGCATAAGCTAGCTCTTTCATATTGATTTTTTTCATGGAAACTATTATGAGTGCTGGTGACATTTCAACAGTCATGAATAATCTTTCGGGCCTTTTTTCAACCTTGATTTTACTACTTATTTGATATGAATTACCTAAAAGATTGGCAGCAATTTTGTCATTAGTTGCTGGTGTACCATCTGTATTCTCAATCATATTTGTGTTTTCAGTTTGTGGCTGGACTCTGTCAATTTGTTTTGCCAAATTCCAAAGTTTTGTATTTGGGTTTCTTGGGTTCAGGTTTTCACAAGTTTTTTTTCCATTTTTCCCTTTTCACATTAACGTATAATCTTTTTATTTTTGCAATCACAATGTTCAGTTCAGTTCTACAATTTGTTTGGTTTTGGGTGCACTTTTTTGTAGTTCATTTCTTTTAGTTATAAGTGCTTGAATATTTTTTTGCCTGGTGTGTATAATTTGGAATCCATTTCTTAATATAACCTCTTGGTATTGAAACTTTGGCTGCTTTAATAATGGTGTTTTCGAAGGATATCATATTAGCCTTTTTGAAGTTCCATAATTTTTCTTAATTGAGCTAGTTTTGGTCTTGGTGCTAATTTCTATCAAATTAGGCAAATGATCACTTTCAAAACCTTTTAATATTTGCTATTTGCATTTGTGGAAAATGTCAGGATAGTAAAAACTTATATCAAGGGCTTGTGCAGTATTATAGCTGTAGGAATGATGGGTAGGATTCCCATCATTTAAGCACATGAAGGCATTGTCGTCAAATATGTTTGATAGTATTTTGCCTCTTGGGTTTGGCGTAGAACATCCCCATAGTTGATGTTTGGCATTAAGGTCACCTAAAATAATAGTGTTGTCTGTAAGAAATTGAGCCATTGTTCCATCGTCAATAAATGTATTATTTGGAGGGTGATACATATTGTATATGTTGATGGCTTTGTTTTGATTGAGGTAGACTTTGATACCTTGGGTTTCGAGGTCTAATGTGTTTGGAATATTAACGGCTATGACCTCATAGTACAAATTATTGATTAAAAATGCTAGGCCACGCCCTTTAACAGCATATACAGATGGATCTTCAGACCTTACCCTGAGTAATGGAGGGGCCGGAATTAACATAATACTGCAAGATGGAACAAACATCAAAATCAAAGAAGGAGCAGGACAGATTTCGTCAAATATCACTTGTGAACTGACAGCTATCTGGAAAGCCCTTGATGTATGCCTTAACCAACCATCCCTGCATCAAGCAGAAGGAATTTTAATATACAGCGACTCCATATCCGCTCTAGAAGCAATTCAGAAGGGCAATACTAAAATCAAACAGAAAATACACTCGTTACTTACCCAACTGGAACCATTGGAGAATAACTGCATTCTACATTGGATCCCTGCCCATGCTGGGATCGGGGGTAATGAAATGGCATTTGAATTGGCAAAGGAAGCCAGAAAGTTGAGCCAAAGGAAAGAACAAATGTCATTATTTTACGCTGATTCTTTGTCAGAATACAAGATAATTAAACAAAAAAATAAGAAAAGATCAAAATGCGAAATAAACTCTGAGAGAAAAATGACAAAAAATATAACAAGACTTAGAACAAAACACTATAAAGGAATGACAATACATCCAGATGGCACAAGAACCTATAGGGCATGCAACAATTGTCCTGGTGTGGAACTTACACCTACCCACATATTCTCATGTCCAGCAATGGCCGCAGCCTTGCAGAAATTTGACATAGACCCAGAGCAGCAGCTTTACACACCCAAGATAGTGGAGATTGCTGCTGATGTGATAGAGATGCATGGTACATCTGAGGCTCTGTATTGGACACGACAACAACAACGGCATTCCAGAGTAAAATAAATAATCAGAGATAGATACATATTTTTCAAATGAATTAAAATAAATATAATCGATACTGAGTGAGAGTTGAATTAAAAATATTAGAAATTTATTATCTTCGGAAACAAACCGTATCTAAAATATCAATTTTCTTTTTGCTACATGTTTTAATTTGCATTTACCTATTTTACATATCTCTGATTGTATTTGAAAACGTTAACCAATTCTTCATACTTTTGGCGAAGTGGTGTTTTATTAATTTGTTATTTGATATTATCAGGGTTCTTTCCTGGGGTATTCAAAAAGGAAAAATACGTGTCGATCAGTTATATTTTTCAATTTATCAAACAATTTGGCCGCTGAATCTCTGATTCTGGTAGAGCGCCATCTGGCGAATAAAATTGTAACTAAAATCAATTTCGAATTTTACATTATTTGCCATAAAAAATCCCATTGCATCCTGAACACAATGGTGTTTACCGCATTGCTCTAGCGCGAATATTCGCGGAGTTATTAATTTTTAAAGTTGTGCGGGACTTTTGGATCACCCTGTATATATATGTCACATTCTGCTTATAAATTATTAGTAGATGTAAATTTTTACGCTGTTAGGTATTATGTAATTATTTGTAACTATATAAAAGGCGCGTGATTGAAATAAATTTAGTCAGACGGTTGATTGTTCTCTCTTTCTTTACGCAAAACAATATCATCTGCATATTGTCGTGTTACATATATATATATTGTTGCACCAAGTTGAAGCTTTGCAGGGTCGTCGACCTTGGTTTCTTCCTTCTTGGTGTTATACACGTTTCCCGAGCGGGTTTCCATATCAAAAGTAAATAAATAAAATTAAATAAAAATAAATTACCTTTTAAAGTTATTGTGTTTATTTATTCTTGTCTTCCTCGTAGGTTGCGATCCGCAGTCTTCGTCTAGGTCCTCTCCCCCTCCAATCAGCAATAAAGATATATGTACAAGAAATATTTAAAAAGGAGTGAAACTATAAAAAGGAATGATGCTAATCTAAATATTCTGTTTTAAATAAATATTAAATATCATAGAATATTTTGAATAAATGTAAGATGCATTAAAATTGATGTAACAATATATATATATGAAAAAACAATAGAAAATATAAGTGGGTCAAGTGTTGATATTAAAAATAAAGGAAACATATCCTGACCAGGAGCATATGTGCTTTTTAGATGGCAGAGAGCGCCATCTGGTGGAACAGAAATCAACTAAACATTGATTTAACCCGAAACGCGTTCGTAGTTGGCTTTTATTGATTTATCAAGATTCAGGGAACAATTTAAATCAACGTTTAGTTGATTTCTGTTCCACTAGAAGGCAATTTGCCATCTAAAAAGCACATATGATCCTAGTCAGGATATGCCTTCTTTATTTTTAATATATATGTCATAAAAAAAAAGACGTATTCTAGGTACGTCACCAATTCATTCATGCAGTCGTGGATTGAAATGAAGGATAACTTTTATTTTCCAAAATTGTATTTATTTTTTTGATTTGATTATATTTCCAAGACAAACAGTTTGCATACATTCAATTTAATTATGTTATTATCTAAGTATAAACAAAACCAATAATGGGTTGTATTCCTTTTGTTAAGGATTTTAAAAATTAACTCTGTGTTTAGAATTCCAATTATTTTATGAATAATAAAAATCATATTTTTATTATGTCATATATAAGTGATAGATTTAAAGCGAACGAGGATGCGTTTCTTATAAGTTTTAATAAAGCCAAGCTTTCGGGTCAATAACCCTTCTACAGGACATCATATCTGAAGAGAATCTTGCATCATATATTCATATCCATTTTGAGAAAAATTATCATATTTACAAGAAAAATAAACATGTTAGCAAACCAGTGAGAAAAACAATAGTAAGAAATATCCGCGTGCCCTGAGCATGCCAAGAAGAAATTCAAAAGAAGCTTCACGATTAAGACACGATTCAATTTAAGGCTGCATGAGTAAAACAATCCAAAATATAACGTACTTGCAATGGTCCCCTAAGGTACACTATGGCAATATTGCTTTATATATATCAGGGATGTCTATGTGTCTATTAATACTATTATGTCTTAAAGAGAGTAATGCCTCGACGACCAATCTTTTGTATTTGCTCTTGATTCCTGAGTAATATGCCTGTGGGTGAGAGGTATCGAAAGAATGTCCTGTCTGTCTAATGTGTTGCACTATGAGAGATCTAGGTTCACTGTTTCTGATGTTTCTGTGGTGTTCGTCTATCCTATCCTTAATTCTTCGGCCTGTCTCTCCTATATACAAACTGTTGCAATCTGAGCATTTTAAGGAATACACGGAGTTTGTAAGATATGGCAGGGTAATGGGAAAACTATTTCTGGTGATGGGGTTTCTAACTATTGTTTCTAATTTGGGAGTGTTGGTATAATAGGTGCGGATTCCGTACTTGTTTTTTAAGTGTCTAGAGATGTTGATACTATGGGTAGAGTATGGGATGATGCAAGTCGATCTATAAGTCTGACTGTTTAGCTGCTGTTGAGGATTGTGAAAGTGT
>CP092869.1:647134-741705 GCA_030710605.1 Cordylochernes scorpioides | reverse complement strand
ATACAAAACAAATCTTGGTATATGTTTTACATGAAAACAACAATAACAATAATTATTATATACATACAAGTTACTTTTCAAACACGAGCTCATCTATAGCCATTGTTAGTCTGTATAATATTCCAACAATGACTACCATTGCAAAATTGGAGAGAGGTGGACTTCAGGAATTGGTTTAACCATGGAGATAAGCACCACCACAATGAAGGTAACTATTTTAAATGGATAAACATTAGAACATAATTAGATATTTTAAAATAAAAAGACATATATTGTATCAAAATATAATTTATTTTACCAATATTTCAATTGGCTGAACGCCAACCTTTATCATGGTATTATAACATATTTAATTTTATATAATGACACACATTAAATATGTTATAACACCTTGATAAAGGTTGGCGTTCAGCCAACTGAAATATTGGTAAAATAAATGATATTTTGATCCAATATATGCCTTTTTAATTAAATATTTATTTATGGATTGCTCTATTTACAAAATAATTAGGTTTATTGAATATTATCAAACATCTCTTATAAAAAGTCTATTTAAAAATACTACATCGAATAAATATACTCAGATATATTTAAATTCCCAACGCCATAAAATTTGATCTTGGTTCAAAAAAGGATACTCTGTTAATAAAATAATAAATACTTTGCTACAATATATTATCTTTATGTATTGGTCTGGTAGATTAAACTGGCGAAACTGTTAGGAAGGTTGACCAATGATGAGCAAAGCCCTTCCAATATATTTCATCGCAGTAAGGACAGTAAAAGTTTGTTTGATGTGTAATAGAAAAATTCGTGCTTCAATGCTTTCTCTCATTTATTATTATTATTATCATTCATAGGATGGAAGTTTATATTGTCATAGTATTTTCTCATCAACAAATGCGTGCCGAAGAGAACTACAGAAATAGGTAAACAAGATAAATATATAAATTGTATGACATTTTGTATGACAACTATTAACCTATTTTAGGGACAGTAAGTCCTCTACAAAGGACAGTTTTCATTCGTAAAATTAACATTTTTACTATTTTGAAACTCTCCGGTAAGAGGACACCTCTCCCTAAAAGACACTTTGGCTCTGCAATTAGGTGTTGTCTTTTACACGGAGGTTCTACAGTATATATATTTTAAAAATGAGGCCTATTTTGGATTTAAATACGATTGTTTATTAATCCGATATTTCGATGGATCAATCTTCCATCTTTTACGAGGTGTTTTTGCTGTGAAGCACGCAGCAGGTCGCGTGCCCCAGGTGAGCCACTAGACGTCTTCCAAGCTTATTGGGCGATAAACCATCTAATATATACATTCTAAACAGAGTAAATATAATCAAAAGAAAAAAGTGATATATGTAAATAACTATTGAAAATTAAGAGATATCGAATTAATTAAACAAATAAAATATCATAAAAATTGAAATAACTGTGAAATAAATATACAAATAACAGTAATAAATATCCAATTAAAAATGAAATAAAATAACCATGTAAATAGCATAATCATCTAAGAGGTTCTAAACTGAGTATATACATCTGGCAAGTCAATCTTTCTATTGATACTATTTTTATTTTCTAATGAGCTCCAGCTTTCTAAAAATAAACGGCAATGTTTTTCTTTTATGTTTTGATGTATTATAGATGTGTGATCGAAGTCTGGAGTGTGACTATTGTTGAATGCATGATCTACAAGTAGGGATGTCGGGTTATGGTGCTTTAGTGCGGATTTGTGTTGGTTAATTCTTTCAGATAAAGGTTTGCTGGTTTCTCCTATGTATATTGCCTGGCAGGATTTGCATGGTATTTTATAAACCACATTCGCTCTATCTTCTGGCAGTATATATATATATATATATATATATATATATATTGTTACGCCTGGTCACAGCTTTGTAGGGTAATCGACCTTTATTTTATATGTATTGGTATTGTATGTGTTTACGATCGGGTTTCAATAATAAATGTAAATTATAAAGACAGTAAATAATGAAGTAATTAGCTTCAGAAGTTGCAATGTTTATTTATTTGTTGTGTCATCCTCGTAGTTGTCTTCCTCGAAGTCTTCACGTCTGTTGTCTCAGTTGTTCTATCCTCATCTTCAAAGTGGTGTCAAGTTCCATTGGTGTTAAATATATATAATAATAGCAAATAAATACTCTGTCAAATATAATACATTATTAATGAAAGGCTAATTTATATTATTATTTAAATCAATTATAAAAATATTATAATTTTGATGACAAAAAGGTATTTACATCATGATGCAACTATATATATGTAGTAATGTATAGTTGTTGTATCTTGTTGGATAAATGCAGTGTGGCATGTTGATTTGCAGTCGTGGTAGCCACAATGATTAAAGTGGTTTCAGGCGTGATTGGGATTACACAAAAGGACGAGACATGTTGGATGGCACCATAGAGATGGCGAGAGAGCAAGTGTAGCCGACGCCGGTCGGGGAGAGATCTGTCTAGAGGGGTCTGTCCATCATTGTGTCTAAAAGCCGACTAATCTGTTTGAGTAAGAAAGGGCACACCTAGGAACCCGACTTGTTTTTTGGACCTCTTTCCTCCTTCTGGCGTCGACTGTTATTCACTCGAAATTTTATTTGTCACTTTGGCAATTACATTAAAACTACAACACATGGAGACATAGATATATATTGGAATATATTACAACATATATATATATATATAGTTAAAACTGTCTATAGCACCTTCCTCTCTATAGCGCCTGATTTTAAACATTAAAATGTAAACATTTTACATTAAAAGTGACCTATCTATAGCACCCTATTTTGGTGAGTCCCACCAGACAGGTTTAACTGTATATAGGTAGTAGTAAATATCAATATACACTAGATTTACATATGCACCATAATTATATAACACTATATAACAGCCTCTGAATGTAGATACAATTTAACGCGCCAGCTTGAAAACGTCCTGTAATAACAAATAAGATGATATGGTTTGATTGAGAGTCCGCCGCGCCCAAGACAGGACAACGTTCTCCGATTACAGAAGTCGTTAGTTTTTTTTTACTTCCTCCAATCTCACTGACAAACAGCCGGATAACGACAGTTCATCTCTGCCTTTCATGTAGATCAGATTCTCCTCACCTTTTGTCCACGTCTTTGGTGCTGGCCTGTCGCTGAAATGACATCCAACCCGCCTCGTCCTTTTGTGTTACCCATTGACGCCTGAAACCACTTGGCCCTATGACTGCATCAATCTGCCTACTACAAAAATCAGCACACAGGAAAACCTTACTACAACGTATACATAAATATATTATATATATGGCAGTTTAGCCGGGAAAAATAATGACCTATAAAAGCATAGGGCGCCTCTCCCGCAAATAAACGTCAAAACTAGACGCCATCTATTGACCGTCGCCGCAAACTAGCGGCCTCGAGTCGGTGACAAAGCCACAAACACCAGCTTTGGCAAACTGAGAAGCGTACACCTAGAGACCATGGTTTCGGGATAATGGCCCTCGTCAGCTCACAGCGGACTTTATTTCTTGAGATAAACAAGAGATATAATGGAATCTTCACAATCTTCTAAAAAGGTGTTCAGCTGGCAAAGTGGCTAGACAAATCTATTGCCAAAATATAGATGAAATTTTTCCAGGAGGAAATTGATCTGTAAAAATCGTGATATATTGTCGTAATATGTTTGTCTCTAATTGATATCTACACTTAGTTAAATTTATATTGGTGATGGCTTCAATTTTGATTATATAAGAAGTTAAGTGTTTTATTAAACGAAAAAACATGGTGAAGGAAGACGAGTTTCTTTTATTGATGCATAGGTGCAAGCTTTCGGGTAAAAACCCTTCAACAGGCGAGAAATGATGAGTCTCCTCATTTCTCGCCTGTTGAAGGGTTTTTACCCGAAAGCTTGCACCTATGCATCAATAAAAGAAACTCGTCTTCCTTCACCATGTTTTTTCGTTTAATTTAAAATCAGGAAGAATTATTTATCTATAAGTGTTTTATATAACATATGAAGTTGCGGTGGGTTAAATCAAGGTACACAGAAAGGCATCTCTTACTTTAAGTATGTATCAGAACAATACATTATGTTAACACTTTAGTAAAACTTAATGTTGTATTCTTGCCTGAATATCGGCCCTTGTCACTTCACCAGCTTCAGAGATCAGGTTGTGTATTGTTTAATATCGCTATCGAAAAAAGCATTCAAAGAATAACAATCAAGACCTGAAATATTTTCGAATACTTCTAATTCTTCGAAAAATTGAACACGAACTTCTAAAAGTGCATGAAATTACTGCAAATTGGAAATTTTAAAATATTTCTATATTACTTTCATTTCACCAGCTTAAACACCTGTTGGGTAAATTTGAGCGATTTTATAACCTCTCTCATAGGATGTTATGGAATCGAAGACGTCCCTGTATTGATGAGGGCTATAACCCATAACCATGATATACAGGTTGTTTGTCTGAATTTTCTAAAACTGGAGTTGTGGCTTATTATTGATCATCACTAGTATATAAAACCTTTATTAGGTTGATGTACATCGTACTGAGGAATAATTAGTGGAAGAGATTTCTTCTCCTTTAAAATACGACATGAAAAATGCACATTTAAATACAAAGTCAGGGTAAAGAATGGACCACAATCCCAGTTTTGTATTGGGTTTATAAACAAAGTGTGATAAAATAGTACAAATATGATATTGTACTGGAATAAGATGGATAAATTAAGAAAAAGACATCTCCATATCGTGTAACTGAAAGTTGCTGATAGCTTGTGTCATATATCGGAATAAATATCAACTATTCGTTGATTTTTAATTATTCTAGAATTGTCCAGATACCCATTTTTGATTAATTAGCCTTTTTACTTGAAAGTTTCATTGTTTCCATGTCATTTTTAAAGGAAGAGGTGCCTCTTATTGTCATGATTACCATCTCCTACCGCAACTATATAAAATTTACTCATGGACTATACTTAAGGAAGTTATACCTTTTAGCATGTATATCGTATTTTAGACAATAACTCTGAAAGATGCACTCATGGACAAAACTTAAGGAAGTTGTAACTTTTAGCAAGTATATCGTATTTCAGACAATAACTCTGAAAGATATTACAGTGACCTTTATTGAAGACACACGTGATAACCAATATACACTCATGGACAAACTTAATGAAGTTGTAACTTTTAGCATGTATATCGGTATTCAGACAATAACTCTGAAAGATATTACAGTGACCTTTATTGAAGACACACGAGGTACCCAATATACACTCATGGACAAAACTTAAGGAAGTTATAACTTTTACCATGTATATCGTATTTCAGACAATAACTCTGAAAGATATTACAGTGCCTTTATTGAAGACATAACCAAGTGTGAATAAAATTGACTCTGTCTCCTTCAAAAATTGAAAGAAAAAATGGAGTCTGGCGACAACAGATACTTTCCACCTTTTTAAGTTTTGTTCATGAGTGTACAAATATATGTAGAGAAGAAAAATTTATTGATTCCAAATTTATAAGATTATTTAATAGGTATAAATTAATTTAATGCATATTTACATTTTTTTTATTGAAAAGTTTGTCTTAAGTATGCTCTTCATGTGTGTATCCTCCTAAACCTGAAAATGATAAGATTGAACTCGCTGTGGAGAATTAAGTGATAAAATAGTTTATTCCTCCAATGATTAGACGGATACTTATTTTAAACCTAAGTGCGACATCTATATTCAATAATTCGAACTATTTTAGCGAGATTTATCTTCAATAAATATATTAAAAACTTCTTACTGACCTTTATACGATTTTTCTTCATTTTTTCTTTATTTCGACTTAGAACGCTATGTCCCCCTAGGGACACTTGCACTTTAAAGATAAACAAAATTTTGAAAGAAAAGAAAGAAAGATATTTGAAATATGTACATAATTAGTATGCAAGTTAGATGAAAAGATAAAAAAAAATGAAAATCAACACAATTGATATATGTACAAAGGTTTGGCATGCAAATTTAGTTGAATGATATCAAATTGTAAAGTAATGTGTGTATTTTTTCGAGAAAGAAATTACAGATTAAATAAAGTTTTAAGGAATATTTTCGATTGAAAATGTGCTAGATATTAGAAGATTATTCATTTTCTTATAATAATGTCACATACAGAAATGTACCATATAAAAAATCTTAAATAAAAATAATTTGTGAGAGAAAAGAAGAGAGAGAAATATTTTGAAAATACTCTTAGTAATAAAATGTTGCTTGTTATAGTTATATTGTTACGACGCTTCTCAGCCGTCGATGTTTGCGTTTGTGGCGACCGCACTTTGCTTCAGCGAGCGCGAACTGGGACAAAGCTTCAAAACACATACGGGCAGAAGAATGGCGGCCCCACTATGCCTCGGCAAGCACGTGCTGGGAGAACACGTCACGACCCATGCGCGGGCGCCATCCGGAACTTTCTAGCGACTGGCGTCTTCCGACACTTGATCTGGCACGCGCGGTAAACAACAAGGCCTGCTCCAACGGCCGTTATTTCAACTGTTACTTCTTTTCTCTTTATATATTACTGGCTTTAAATAAATTAATTTTAATTGTAATTTTATCAGCAGCCTTTCCACAAGCCACACCAACACATCACGCAACCATCCTACACGTTCATAGTTTCTAAGAGAACAATGTGGATTATTTGTGGATACAGCTTAGTACGGTATATTTATTCCCAGAGCTTTAAAGAGTAGATCAGTAACTATATACAGTAAATGTCTTCATTGTCCGCCACCAGAGGGATCCTCCTCGTTACCGTCTTCCCGGTCAGTCCATACGGCTACACGCCCGGAGCCCACTCCCCGTAGCCCAACTTGCCACGTCTGTTGTCACCGCCGTTATCTCTGCGACTCCTGCTCCCCCACATTGGAATACCGTCCTGGCCCCTGTCCTCCCCCACACATACGTGGACCATTCTCCCGCCTCTCGGATATTTTGTCATACAGAGAGAGAGAGAGATTGAAACTGATTTATTTAAACGTCCATATAAGATTATATAAGGTTAAATACAGAATAAATAAAAGTATGAATAAATAAGATTATATATAGTGAAAAAAAAAACATGAATAAATAGATATAAATATATAAAGTAATTGATAAATATACATATATATAAAATATATACAAGGTCTTCATTGGTGGCGCCCACCACGGGAACGACTCCGCCACCGATGGACTGCGAGAGTTCTTTCCCACAGAGTGGGCAGGTCGATGTGTTGGCTGGCATTACCCAACTCAAGACCAAGATGGTACTTGTAGATGGTAGCCTTCGCCACACTTGTCATACAGAGAGAGAGAGAGAGAGTGAGGAGGGAATTATCCCTATTACAATATTATCAAAACAACCATATTGTAACGTAGAAAATTATGAAAGACAAACTACAGAATGACACAGCAATTTATTTAAGGCAAAAACAAAAATAAGGGATAAGGGAAGTTTCTAGAGTAGCGAAAAATATGTATATAGGAGCAGGGTATATATACAATGAAGCCCCCCCACCCCCCAAGACCTGTTAACTGCCTCAAAGTGGCTGGACCCTGGACAGGACAGGTGAAGTATGTCTGGAGAACTCCTGGTACCCAAGACACTATGTCCAGCTAACATCCCTACCTACATCAGATATCCCATCAACAGACATCTGAACACTCCAATGAATTCTACTCCACTCTCTAATGCTGCACCATCCGTCGCGTAGAATAAAAAGGGACGCGTTCAAGTACTTAGGCAGACCTATATTCCAGTCCTATACCTGTTATGTAATTAAAGTGAGTAAGAAGGACATAACCAATTTAACTTTACATATTTTTAAATATTAATAGCAATTATACAAAAACAAATCTTGGTATATATGTCTACATGAAAACAACAAAAACAATAATTATTATAAAACGACATTTGAAAATTATATCGCAAGTGTTTCTTTTCAGCGAAAAATCAAAATTTATTTTTAAGGAGAAATAACGATTATTTCTAACCTTAGGAATGAGGTATGAAAGGATGAATTGTGAAGAGTAATGATAAACGGAAAAATAAAAGTGTCCAAGGATGGGATTTACGAACGGAAAAATATGTCCAGGGTAGCCTAGTGGACATGGCATCTGCCCGGTAAGTGGAACACTGTGGGTTCGATTCCCATCCCTGGACATTTTTATTTTTCCGTTTATCATTACTCTTTACAATTCATCCTTTCATACCTCATTCCTAAGGTTAGAAATAATCGTTATTTCTCCTTAAAAAATAAATTTTGATTTTTCGTTTAAAAAAAAACACTTGCGATATAATTTTCAAATGTCATTTTACAATCACAAGTCGCAATATATTATATTGTCTAATAATTATTATATACAAGTTCCTTTTCAAACACGAGCTCATCTATAGCCATTGTTACTCTGTGTAATATTCCAACAATAACTACCATCGCAAAATTGGAGAAGAGTGGACTTCAGGAATTGGTTTAACCATGGAGATAAGTACCACCACCAAATGAAGGTAACACTATTTTAAATGGATAAACATTAAAACTTGATTAGGTATTTTAAATCAAAAAGACATATATTGGATCAAAATATCATTTATTTTACTAATATTTCAATTGGCTGAACGCCAACCTTTATCAAGTTGTTATAACATATTTAATGTTACATAATGACACACATTAGAGATATGTTATAATACCTTGATTAAAGTTGGCGTTCAGCCAACAGAAATATTGGTAAAATAAATGATATTTTGTTCCAATATATGTCTTTTTATTTAAAGATTTATTTATGGATGCTCTATTTTCGAATTAATTAGGTATATTAAATATTAGCAAACATCTCTTATAAAAAGTCTATTTTGAAAAATATTACATCGAATAAATATACTCAGATACATTTAAATTTCCAACGCCATAAAATATCACTATTTATAAAAAAGATTTTAAATACATTAATAACATTGTTGAGGTGATTTTAATAGTTTTTAAAATATAATATAAATATGAAATATTTATTAAAGAGGCTTCCAACCTATCTTCTGTCTAGACAGTTTAGAATAAAAATCACGAAAAAATTCCAAAAGAAAATTTAAAATACACTAAACTTTGATAAAATGTAAGTTTATATGCGATATTTTAAAAATGCTATTATATATTATATAGCTATATTTGAGTAGAGTTTTAAGTACATCTTTTATTTTCAAAACTTTAAATTACTTTTAATATTTATAGTAAAGTTATTAGAAAAAAATGTGGGTATAATTATCTTGCGGAATATGATAGAATAATATATCTACGGTTTCTTTCTGAAAGAACACAGCTGTATGGATTTTATAAATAAATTGTGAATAACATCATTAACATTTGTTTAATTTCTCATTAAATTTTGTATGGATTTTATAACTAAATTGTGAATAACATCATTAACATTTGTTTAATTTCTCATTAAATTTTGTATGGATTTTATAACTAAATTGTGAATAACATCATTAACATTTGTTTAAATTCTCATTAAATTTTGTATGGATTTTATAACTAAATTGTGAATAACATCATTAACATTTGTTTAATTTCTCATTAAATTTTGTATGGATTTTATAACTAAATTGTGAATAACATCATTAACATTTGTTTAATTTCTCATTAAATTTTGTATGGATTTTATAACTAAATTGTGAATAACATCATTAACATTTGTTTAAATTCTCATTAAATTTTGTATGGATTTTATAACTAAATTGTGAATAACATCATTAATATTCTCTGAAAAAGGCAGTAGTACAATATCACATTTGTACTATTTTTTCACATAATTAATATTTGTTCAATTTCTCATTAAATATTGTGACAATTAACTAAATATTTTTACAATTATTTTTATTTTATTTCCAAAGCGCTATATCCCGCAAGGGATACTTGCGCCAAACACGGAGAAAAAGTTTATTTACATAAGTTATTTACATTATTTTATTGATTTATTTCCTCTCAAATTTACAATGTACCATTCGAGCATAAAGCTCATGAGTCACTTTGTCGTGGATGTTAGGCATCAAGAATTTCTAAAAAATGGCCTTCAGAACTGATTGGAAGGTCTCAGTTCAGGTAGAGTGAAGTCCAGGTCTTTTATTTCTTGGATTGAGGTCTCCATCAAATTGGAACAATTCTTGTATAACTGGATTCAACGCATGAAAACATTAGAGATCCAGATTTTATAGAAAGTTTAGAATGTATTTACAAAATGAATTGAACTATAAATATGAAAACGTAGTACAAATGTGAAATTGTACTGGAATAAGGTTGATAAATGAATGGAAAGGCATCTCCTTATCGTGTAACATAAATTTGCTGATGGCTTGCGCCATCTATCAGAATAATTATCAACTATTCTGTTGATTTTTACTATTTCTGAATTGGCCAAATACCTCGTCATTATGCTGATGCGGGCCAAGAGACCGAAACGCGTTCGTGGTTAGCTTTTTCTTGATTATTCAAGAATGGGTATTTGGCCAATTCTGGAATAATTAAAAATCAACGAATAGTTGATATTTATTCCGATAGATGGGGCAATCCATCCGCAACTTTCAGTTACACGATAAGGAGATGCCTTTTTTTTTAATGGACTAAGTTTCAATAAAATATGTTGAATTGTCATTGTCTTTAGTTTAATATTTGGTATGAATATTTGCGTTATTTTCTCATATATATATTTTTTTGCAAGATTTATTATGAAAATATATAATAACAAGGATATTAGATATTTATTTTGATAAAGTCTCAAATTGTATTAATTTATTGTTTTTTGCTTGTCCCTAGTACATGTGGTACAGGCCATGATAATCATGGTGGGTAGAAGTTTGCGACTGCTTTAATATAAGTGCACCACATGTCTACACATGTGAAAAACAGTTCGACTTTGCACTTAAAAATGTTCCAGAGCCCCATTTGGTTATTTGCACTCTCTGGTTGGGTTTGACTTTTGCAAGAATTGGGGGCAATTGGAGCATTTTATTTTTAATCATAAAAAAGTGCCCAATGCGGGAATCGAACCCGGGTCGTAGCGGCCGAAAACCAACGGTTTAGACCATCCTTCAACCGACCCCCTGTATTTATTTAATTCAATTTAAAGCGCTATGTTCCCCTAGGTAAACTTGCGCTGTCATACATGTATGTCTTTACATTTGTCTATACATATATATATATAATACTTTTAGGCCAGAATAGAAGAGTCATATAAGGTTAACAATGAGAAAAAGAGAAGAAAAAAAAAACGAGAAAAAAGTCCTTTGTACAAAAGAAAGAAGAAATTTACTTATTGTATACTCATATAATTATATTCGCAAATATATTTTCGAAAAGATTTAAGAATTAAAATAGATATATTCCATAAAATAGTTAAATTATAAACCAATTTAAAATTATCAGTTATAAAAATTAAAGTTATAAATATCCACGCTGCGCGCATTTGTTTTTGTAAATACGAGGTGTGTTCAAAAAGTATCGCGAATTATGAATTTTCGCGGGTTACGTATATTCGAATTTCGATCTTTTTGTGGCTTTATGTTGGTACTCATGTCTCTCACTTATGCCGACAAGCTCGGCCATTTTGAATGTTCACTTAATTGCTGACAGCTGCTTTGCTTGCAGGTGTTTTGGATCGTCTTCGATTTTTACCTATTTAAAAAATGGATCAAAGAACCTGTATCAAATTTTGTGTGAAAAACGAAATCAAGTGCGCGGATGCATTCCGAATGTTGACTGTGGCATACGGAGAAGCTACCTTGGACCGAAGCAACGTTTATCGGTGGTACAAGATGCTCTCAGAAGGCCGAGAAGATGTGAACGACGAAGAGCGTGCCGGACGCCCGAGCACTTCAACAACAGACGAAAAAATTAATGAAGTGGAGAAAATGATATTGGCCAATCGTCGAATCACCGTTAGAGAAGTTGCTGAGGACCTAAACATATCGATTGGCTCGTGCCATTCGATTTTTATCAATGATTTGGGCATGAGACGGGT
Source organism: Cordylochernes scorpioides (assembly GCA_030710605.1). Classification (NCBI taxonomy): domain Eukaryota; kingdom Metazoa; phylum Arthropoda; class Arachnida; order Pseudoscorpiones; family Chernetidae; genus Cordylochernes; species Cordylochernes scorpioides. Next base: position 729,645 of record CP092869.1, on the reverse strand, counting down.
CGCCGCGAAATTCGTACCAAAATTGCTCAATTGCGACCAAAAACAGCATCGCATGAACATTGCTAATGAGATGTTGGACTCTGTCCGCGACGACCCAAATTTGCTCCAGAGGGTCATAACTGGTGAAGAAGCGTGGGTTTATGGTTATGACGTGGAAACCAAAGCTCAATCATCTCAATGAAAGCTGCCGCACGAACCAAGACCGAAAAAAGCGCGCCAAGTTCGGTCGAATGTGAAAGTTTTGCTGACAGTTTTCTTCGATTGCAGGGGCGTGGTGCATCATGAGTTCTTGCCACAGGGTAGAACGGTCAATAAAGAATTTTACCTGCAAGTTATGCGCAATTTGCACGAAGCAATCCGCCAGAAACGCCCGGATTTGTGGAAGAACAAAAATTGGCTTTTGCACCACGATAACGCCCCTGCTCACACATCGTTGCTTGTGCGCGACTTTTTGGGCAAAAATAACACACTAATGATGCCGCAGCCACCATATTCCCCAGAACTGGCTCCCTGTGATTTTTTCTTGTTCCCTAAACTGAAGAGGCCCATGAAAGGACGACGTTACGCTACGCTTTACGAGATAAAGACGGCATCGAAGGAGGAGCTGAAAAATATTTTTTTAAAATGATTTTTTGAAGTGCTTCGAAGATTGGAAAAACCGTTGGCACAAGTGTATAATATCTCTTGGGGATTACTTTGAAGGGGACAAAATAGGTATTCATGAATAAATAAATAATCTTTGAAAAAACACAAAAGTCGCGATACTTTTTGAACACACCTCGTATTTCTGGCGGGTAAGGTCGATATTATAGTAAACCCTTTGAAGAGGGATTAACACTTGAAAGCTAGCGTTTTTTAAATAAAAATATACTCATTGTGAGAATATATTTGTAATGTTAATAAAATATATTGTTTTGATTAATTTACAAAAAATATTTTGAAATATTAAAATTTATAAAAATAAACATCAAAGATTATTTTAGTGTGCGTATATCATTATATAATATTTTGTAGCAAGGTATTTATTATTTTATAACAGAGTATCATTTTTTATGTAACAAAGTATTTATTATATTTCATATACGGATTATTAATTTTGATATTTTTATATTATATTTATATTGGATCAAAATACCAAATATCCAATATATGCCTTTTTAATTAAATATTTATTTATGGATTGCTCTATTTTCAAAATATTATTTTTTGCTACTTAGGAAACTTCTCTCCTTGCTAATCCTATATCTTATAAATATTGATTTTGTAACATAATGATTCTCTGTTAATACAATGATAAATACCTTGCTACAATAAATTCTTATAAATATAAAAAAGGCATATCCTGACCAGGAGCACATGTGCTTTTCAGAAGGCATAGCGCCATCTGCTGGAACAGAAATCAACTAATCATTGATTTAATCTGTTCCCTGATATTTTATTTCTTTCAATTGTTTTTTTCACTCTTATAAATATAAATGTTGTTGTTGTTTCTTATCCCCTTGTGTAAAGGTTACACAAATTCCATGAGTTCATGGTCCTCGAGCTGTTTTATGATAAGCAGCGGCCTCTCCCAAAGGTCCTGTTTTGTTCATCTAATGCAAGCCAAAATGTGTTTTGGAGCTGCAGGTACCAAGCTACATTTTGGGCAAATGGGGTAGATTTTGTTATTATTTTCTATCTTCAATGGCTTGAGGTGGTCTGTTCTAAATCTTGTATAGATATAAATGTATATATTATTATAGTAGAAGTTGTGAATTCAAACGTCTTCAATTCTAAAACGTCTCTAAATCGGATATTTATCTTTTGGTCACTAGGATTTCCTATAAATAGAATTTTCGTTTTAAATCGAATTTTTGGATAATTATTTTTTTCTTGGTCCCTTGGTCTTTGAATTAACCATGTTAGACCGTAAAACAAAAATATTGATAACATTGTATGTATTATACATATGAATTGAATTATAATTTGAGGAACTACACTACTATGCAACTTGATTTACATCAATGTAAATAATTAATAAGTTACTTTAGAATATAACTCATTGTAAATAGCTCAACTTGATCAACTTTCTCTCTCCACGATACTAATTATTACAGATAACTTCATTGAATCAACTTTCATCATTGCTTAACATATTGTAAATAACTACCTTGCGATTTCTTCTATCTGCTTATGTTGTTGCTTATTTGTTTAATGTATATGTTTATTCAATGCACTTTTTCGTAATTGTTTATTTTCTTTTGACAATTCTATTACCTACTCTACTACAATTATTGTAAATAGTTTCACGTGCAATTATCCAGATCGGATATAGCGTGTCTTGTTTGCAACTGGAAATAAATAAATTGAATTATAATTGAAATAAAAATATATAGAATTTATTTTAATCTTTTATATGTATAACCCCTTTAAAAATTCTTTTTACACATGAAATAACTATAGTTTTTTAGATGTATTAACAACCTTTCTTTTCATATAAAAATAAAATTCATCTTTTAAATATGTATAATAAATTCTACTTTGAAAAAAACTTAAAATATTTTAAAACAAATATTTGTCTTATGGTTCTTTTATTCTAGAAAATGGGCGTCGTTTTAAAATATATAAAAAAAGAAATTCTAATCCTTTTGTATTTTAAATTTAATATTAAAAGGTTTTTAGTTATTTTATTTGAAAAGTTGGGAACTTTTATAGATTCCTAAATAGCATGCTTGCCATTTCAAATATCAAACTTCTAAAGAGGGAAACGAAAATGCTATTAAAAACAATAATAAAAAGAAAAAAGAATTGCCAATGTCAAACACTTCAATAAAATACAATTATATTTAAATTTTGTTAGTTTCAAAAGAAATTTTATCCACCATTTTTCTTTGAATTATTCAGACGAACTCGTCTTCTCATTTTTATAAGCGTGGACCAAGTTGCTTCTATTCTTCTGACAACATTCAATTTGATTTTTGTAACAAAAGTAAATGTATTTTGAATGCAAATCTTTCAATTTTTCTCCATAATTTATATGATTATTTCTGGGATAAAGAAATTTTACTAAAAAATGGATTTGCCAATTTGCTTAAATTTGAATGTTAAATTTAAAAGAGACAAGCGAAAAGGGTTTTTAAGTGCTCTCAAGTTTAGTATGTACCTTTTGAAAAAAGAAATATATTTAAATTTACTTTTATTCAAAAAAGCATGAAAATGTATATATAATATTAATTTTATATATATGGTAATTATTATTATATTTTCTATTATTAATATAGGTAGATAGTATGAAATTATAAATTATAGGATATACTTCATAACTTATAGTATTTAATAGAATATATATTAATTTATATAATGTGAAAATGATGTTAATTTATAATGCCAAATATGCCAAACTAGGTATATTTATTTGTGTTTATTTCATTAGTTGGTTGTATATTCAAGCAGGGTTTTAATGTACTGTCCTTTCTTCTTTAAACTTCTACTCAAACCTTGTAATTCACCAATTGTTTATGTAATATAGTATCTGTATTTAGTGTTGTTTCTTGACGTAAGCATCCCTTGTAGGGATATCATGTCTTGTTTGATAATTTATAATGTAAACGTTTTATATAGTACTAAATAAAGCTTCTCATGGGTTTTACTTGAGTTAATGTTCGAATAACTAATATTGTTTTAATAAAATGTATTATTATTAACATTAACAGAGAATTACCAACAACAATTTCAAGAATCTGAACAGGACATTTTAAAGGAATGAAGATAAACCCAGACATGACTAGATCCTACAGGAACTGCAATAATTGTTACAACACCCAACTCACTCCGGACCATATATACCTGGCCATCCTTGAAGCCCTCTATATGGCAGACATCAATCCAGAAGAGGACATCCATACGGACAAGTACCTCAGTTGGCCGGTATTGTGAACAGGGGGCATGGACTGATCTGATCTACTCCATGGACAAGACACCACAGTTGGCCGGTATTGTGAACTGGGGGCATGGACTGATCTGATCTACTCCATGGACAAGACACCACAGTTGGCCGGTATTGTGAACTGGGGGCATGGACTGATCTGATCTACTCAATGGACAAGACACCACAGTTGGCCGGTATTGTGAACTGGGGGAATGGACTGATCTGATCTACTCCATGGACAAGACACCACAGTTGGCCGGTATTGTGAACAGGGGGCATGGACTGATCTGATCTACTCCATGGACAAGACACCACAGTTGGCCGGTATTGTGAACTGGGGGCATGGACTGATCTGATCTACTCCATGGACAAGACACCACAGTTGGCCGGTATTGTGAACAGGGGGCATGGACTGATCTGATCTACTCAATGGACAAGACACCACAGTTGGCCGGTATTGTGAACTGGGGGCATGGACTGATCTGATCTACTCCATGGACAAGACACCACAGTTGGCCGGTATTGTGAACAGGGGGCATGGACTGATCTGATCTACTCAATGGACAAGACACCACAGTTGGCCGGTATTGTGAACTGGGGGCATGGACTGATCTGATCTACTCCATGGACAAGACACCACAGTTGGCCGGTATTGTGAACAGGGGGCATGGACTGATCTGATCTACTCAATGGACAAGACACCACAGTTGGCCGGTATTGTGAACAGGAAGCATGGACCGTGAGGGCATGTGAGGCCCCCTCATTCAATAACTTTTATCATTTCAGTAAGGTCTGTAGAGATAATATATGAAGATATATGTGAAAATAAATACATTTACTAATAATTAATTGTTACAAACTATTAATTAACATATGATTTTTTAATTATTAGACATTTGATATAATATAAAATGGTACATTTCATGACGTAAGTAATGACGCATAACGTATAATGCATGTAAATATGCAGATATGTAAATAAACAATACTTCTTCTTATACGTTTTCTATGTTTCTCCTGTGGAAAGGAAGTAATGTTTGATAACTCGGCAAAATAATAAAAAACTTTGATATTCGCGGCAACATATGATTCTAGCTGCTTCTGTGGAAAAGAAAACCAAAACTCAATCCATTTATTGATAGAATGTCCAATCTTTCATAGCTACCAAGTAATCATTTTTATCCCATCGAAGAAATGTGCGAATTGGTATTAAACAAAGACACCTATGTAAAATTCAATAATTTTTGTAAATTTATTTAATATTTTCTTTTCTATTTGAGAAAACCAACCTTACAGTTTTAATTTTGTTTTCAGTCTTGTTTATTGAATGGTACATAAAATAAATTGTATATAAGTTTCTAAAATGTATTTAGGCGCAAGTATCCCAAGCTGGGATATCGCGTCCGATATGTCAAATAAAAAATACATAAGAATTGTTCGAATTAATTATATCGGTGTTAAGTTAAATTATTGTTTGAATTTGCAATAACAAGGAGCGTGAGCTAATGTCCCAGTTTCTAATAAACTTAACGACAAGGTTCACATATTTTGTTCAGTAATGATCTCAGTAAAGGAGATTATACCCATTATGTGAAAAAGGGTGATAATAATTAGGTAATAATAATGTGATAACCTTTTTAATTTTACCTAACCATTTAGGTAATAGGGCTAGGTTTGGAAATTAAATGATTTTATTGATTTTTAAGATTTTTCATAGAGCATACTCACCACAATATACCTTTTTGATTTTAATAGGAACATTTATGGATTCAAAAAGGATATTTTGAATTCATATTACAGTAGAACTTGGATAATTCGAACTTCTTTAATTCGAAAACCTCTTTAATTCGAATATTTATCTTGGTCCCTAGAATTTCCTATATATATAATTTCCGTTTTTAATTCGAATTTTTGGATAATTCGAATTTTTTTATGGTCCCTTGGGGTTCGAATTATCCAAGTTCGACTGTATTATGATGCATTGGCGCGCCATCTGTTATGAATATTCGAAACTATTATAGACGTGTATGATTCATTTGAAATTTAAACAATTTCTACTGCCCTTACTGCAATGGAAAAATTAAAGGGAGGGCCTGGCTCATCAGTGGTGAACGCTCCCAGCGGTTTCGCCAGTTTAGGTAAATAAAATAGGTAATGAATTACTTGAAGTAAATTACACATAAAATAATTTTCATAGTAATAAAGAATTTATAAAATGAATCCTATATTCATGATTTAAAAAAAAAGGTAGGTCAACTATACATATTTACAACCCTATATACAAAAAATTCTAAATCTATGGTAAAAAATAAAAGAATAGCCAATGATGAAAGTATTTTTTTTTTAATAAAAAAATTGCATTTTAGATTATATAATATATATATATACTATCGGATGTATCCGGCTTCGCCCGGGTTTTACTCGAGTTAATGTTTGCCTAACGAATATTTGACCTCTATGGTCACTGGAAACTCGTTAAGGAAAGTTCGGGGATGGTCTTGATCAAAATATCTTAGGACGAAGCCTTATTTCCAGGAAACATCGATGCAGGGCTGTTGCTAAACGTCAAGGCTTACACATAGAAAACAATAAGTTGTACAAACATTTGTTAATTACTTTTAATAAGTCATTTAAATCGTTCTTATAAAAAGAAACACATTCAATTTACAGTTAAACCTGTCTATAGCGCTCCCTCTGAATAACGCCTCCCTCTCTATAGCGCCCTATTTTAAATACGTAATACGATGCGATTTACATTAAAAGTGACCTGTCTATAGCACCCCCCTCTCTATAACACCCTATTTTGGTGAGTCCCAAGACTCCCAACATTCTGTCTTCTGTAAAGCACATGTGCTCCTGGTCAGGATATTCTTTCTTTATTTTTAATAAATTTATATAATAGTAAAAATTCGGAATCCCCACCCCCAAAATGGAGTTTTGTTTATATTCGTTGATCCAATTCCAAACGTTCTGTTCAGAGATGAAGATGAAATCAACACCTTGTGTCAATGCTTTGATAAAATAAAGGGAAGATTCTTTTGTTCTTGTACCATTTCCTTTCTGCACTATTGAAAATATATGTCCGCTATAGACAGGTTTAACTGTATATTTATTTAATTATGAGAAATGAAATATAAAATATCCAACACACCGCACAGATGAACCTTTTTAGATGACAGAGCGCCATCTACTAGAACAAATATCAACTAAACGTTGATTTAGGTTTGTTCCAAAACATTGGACCGAAGATGTATTCTGATTAACCATAAAAAATGAGTAGTTAAGGTCAAAATTTCTAATTACTTAATGATATTTTTTCTTTCTTTTTCACATGTATATTTATTTGATTTAAATAAAAAAAGCATATATTGGATCAAAATATCATTTATTAAACCAATATTTCAGTTGGCTGAACCTTTATCAAGGTGTTATAACACATATTCAATGTTTGTCAACAACAAACTCAGCGCCACATAACGTCAACAGCATTAAGTTTTATGCTTTTTTTCACATATTCAGCGTATTTACGCAAATTTGGCCTTAAACACCCATTTCTTGGTTTCTCAAGAAGCCTCTGGAACCAAAACATTTTGGTCGTAGAGGTACAGTCTACTCCACGCTGACGAGGGCCAACAGCCCGAAACGCATCGTGGTTGTCTTTTCTTGGTTTATCAAGAAAATGGTTTGGCTAAATATCAGGGAACAGGTTAAATCAACGTTTAGTTGATTTCTGCTCCACTAGATGGCTCTCTACCATCTAAAAACACATGTGATTGTGGTCAGGATATAAAAATAGTTTTAAAGCATTTATAGTTATTTTTTTTTAAAGTCTATAATACAAAAATATAACCTCTAAATAATGATACTTTTTCAAAAGTACAAATAAAAGAACAAAAAAAAAGGTTTTAAAAATCAACAATTAAAAAATAAGTGATTAAAAAATCGTTTGATTAAAATGGACACGTGATAGTAGAGAACCAATCATAGATCGAATAACCTGGAAACTCGATAAATTCCAGGCACAAAATTAGTGGAAATTATATATATAAATATGTAGAAGCAATGGGCGCCTCTCCCGTCAAAACCTGACGCCATCTATTGACCGTCGCCGCAAACTAGCGGCCTCGGGTCGGTGACAAAGCCACAACACCAGCTTTGGCAAACTGAGAAGCGTCCACCTAGAGACCATGGTTTCGGGCTAATGGCCCTCGTCAGTCTAGGGCGGACTTTATTCCATAAGATCCACACGGGATCTAATGGAATCTTCACAATCTACCAAAGAGGTACAGGGTGATCCAAAAGTCCCGCACAACTTTAAAAATTAATAACTCCGCGAATATTTGCGCTAGAGCAATGCGGTAAACACCATTGTGTTCAGGATGCAATGGGATTTTTTATCGCAAATAATGAAAAATTCGATATTGATTTTAGTTACAATTTTATTCGCCAGATGGCGCTCTACCAGAATCAGAGATTCAGCGGCCAAATTGTTTGATAAATTGAAAAATATAACTGATCGACACGTATTTTTCCTTTTTGAATACCAGGAAAGAACACTAATAATATAAAATAACAAATTAATAAAACACCACTTCGCCAAAAGTATGAAGAATTGGTTAACGATTTTCAAATACAATCAGAGATATGTAAAATAGGTAAATGCAAATTAAAACATGTAGCAAAAGAAAATTGATATTTTAGATACGGTTTGTTTCCGAAGATAATAAATTTCTAATATTTTTAATTCAACTCTCACTCGTATCGATTATATTTATTCTAATTCATTTGAAAAATATGTATTTATCTCTGATAATTTATTTTACTCTGGAATGCCGTTGTTGTTGTTGTCGTGTCCAATAAAGAGCCTTAGATGTATCCATGCATCTCCATCACAGCAACAGCAATGTCCACTATCTTGGGTGTGTAAAGCTGCTGCTCTGGGTCTATGTCAATTTTCTGCAAGGCTGCGGCCATTGCTGGATATGAGAATATGTGGGTAGGTGTAAGTTCCACACCAGGACAATTGTTGCATGCCCTATAGGTTCTTGTGCCATCTGGATGTATTGTCATTCCTTTATAGTGTTTTGTTCTAAGTCTTGTTATAGTTTTTGTCATTTTTCTCTCAGAGTTTATTTCGCATTTTGATCTTTTCTTATTTTTTTGTTTAATTATCTTGTATTTTGACAAAGAATCAGCGTCAAATAATGACATTTGTTCTTTCCTTTGGCTCAACTTTCTGGCTTCCTTTGCCAATTCAAATGCCATTTCATTACCCCCGATCCCAGCATGGGCAGGGATCCAATGTAGAATGGAGTTATTCTCCAATGGTTCCAGTTGGGTAAGTAACGAGTGTATTTTCTGTGTGATTTTAGTATTGCCCTTCTGAATTGCTTCTAGAGTGGATATGGAGTCGCTGTATATTAAAATTCCTTCTGCTTGATGCAGGGATGGTTGGTTAAGGCATACATCAAGGGCTTTCCAGATAGCTGTCAGTTCACAAGTGAAGTTTGACGAAATCTGTCCTGCTCCTTCTTTGATTTTGATGTTTGTTCCATCTTGCAGTATTATGTTAATTCCGGCCCCTCCATTACTCAGGGTAAGGTCTGAAGATCCATCTGTATATGCTGTTAAAGGGCGTGGCCTAGCATTTTTAATCAAGAATTTGTACTATGAGGACATAGCCATTAATATTCCAAACACATTAGACCTCGAAGCCCAAGGTATCAAAGTCTACCTCAATCAAAACAAAGCCATCAACATATACAATATGTATCACCCTCCAAACAATACATTTATTGACGATGGAACAATGACTCAATTTCTTACAGACAACACTATTATTGTAGGTGACCTTAATGGCAAACATCAACTATGGGGATGTTCTACGTCAAACCCAAGAGGCAAAATACTATCAAACATATTTGACGACAATGCCTTCATGTGCTTAAATGATGGGAATCCTACCCATCATTCCTACAAGCTATAATACTGCACAAGCCCTTGATATAAGTTTTTACTATCCTGACATTTTCCACAAATGCAAATAGCAAATATTAAAAAGTTTTGGAAGTGATCATTTGCCTAATTTGATAGAAATTAGCACCAAGACCAAAACTAGCTCAATTAAGAAAATTTCTGGAACTTCAAAAAGGCTAATATGATATCTTTCGAAAACACCATTGTTAAAGCAGCCAAAGTTTCAATACCAAGAGGTAATATTAAGAAATGGATTCCAAATTATACACACCAGGCAAGAAATATTCAAACACTTATAACTAAAAGAAATGAACTACAAAAAAGTGCACCCAAAACCAAACAAATTGTAGAACTGAACTGAACATTGTGATTGCAAAAATAAAAATATTATACGTAAATGTGAAAAGGGTAAAATGGAAACAAACCTGTGAAAACCTGAACCCAAGAAACCCAAATACAAAACTTTGGAATTTGGCAAAACAAATTGACAGAGTCCAGCCACAAACTGAAAACGCAAATATGATTAAGAATACAGATGGTACACTAGCAACTAATGACAAAATTGCTGCCAATCTTTTAGGTAATTCATATCAAATAAGTAGTGAAATCAAGGTTGAAAAAAGGCCCGAAAGATTATTCATGACTGTAAAAATGTCACCAGCACTCATAATATTTTCCATGAAAAAAATCAATATGAAAGAGCTAGCTTATGCATTAGAAAACACTGACCTAAACAAAACTCCTGGGCCAGATGGAATCCATGGCCAAATGATATCAAACTTGGGCAAAATTGGCAAAGAAAGACTTCTTAATATTTTCAATAACTCCTGGAAAACTGGAAAATTGTCTCAGACTGCAAAAATGCAACAATAATTCCCATTAAAAAAACTTCACAAATCTGCTGATGACCCAAAAAACTACCGACCTATCTCTATCACAAATATTTGCTGCAAATTAATGGAAAAAATTATACTCAGACGACTCACCTACCACCCCGACACAAGAAATCTCTTACCAGAAGAACAATATGGATTTAGGAAAGGACATGGGACAATAGACCAACTCTTATTTTTCACACAAAAGGTAAAAGATGCACAAGACAAAAAAACCAACTATCCACACCATAGCTGCTTTTTAGACCTTACACAAGCTTTTGATAAGGTATGGAAAAACAAGTTAATTACAAAATTATACAAACATTTCAAAGTTGATGGAAAAGCTATAACTTGGATAAATGATTCCCTTAAAAATATATACATCAGGGTCAAATATAATGGCACTCTATCTAAAGCCTTCAAATTGTACCAAGGATTACCACAAGGATCAGTCCTTAGCCCAACTCTCTTCACCCTATTTATTGCAGGCATAGAAGAAAAATTTTCACATAAAACCAATATTGGACTTCTCGCAGATGTCATTATTCTATGGAGCAGCAACACTAACTGGAAAAAAAAGCTGAAAGAGATTTGAACAAGACTCTTCTCCACCTAGAAAAATTTGCTAATAAACATAAATTAGAATTTAACCCCCAAAAATCTGAAACCTGTCTTTTTACTAACGATAAGAACCGAACAACAATTGCAATATAATAAACATCCTAAATATCTCGGCTACACCCTGGATCCAGAAATTAACTCCAGTAAACATATTGAAGGAGTTGTTAGAAAAGGAAGAGACCGACTAAAAATCTTGAAATATATTTCAGGAAGAGTGGGGAGCTGAAGCAACAACACTAAAATTAACTTACACATCTCTAATGAGACCTATCTTGGAATATGGATATCAAATCTATGGTACAGCATCTGAAACAAATCTAAAAACACTGGAGGATACAACTAAATGCAACTAGAATTATTACAGGTCTTCGAAATACCTGCCCTGATAATATTGTACTTTACGAGGCAGACATTATGCCCTTAAAGGATAGAATAAGCTACAATCTGCAAAATATATAAACAAAATCAAGAGTTATGAAAACAAACACAGAACTTTCAATTACATACTTAATTGGGAACCCAATATAAGACTCAAAAAAGAAGGCCCTCTCCACCTGGCCAAAAGAAATGGATTTTTAAAATATAAAGTGGAAAAATATTATTTAGCTGAAAAAATATCTCCATGCGAACCACTAACAAAATGTTATTTTTAATGCCACTTTAAATGAACCCACCAACAAACAATACCAAAATCCAAAATACTTAAAACAATTATCATTAGAAATAATATTTTTTTTTTTGTAGCAGAGATGAGTTGGGACACACTGGCAGTGGCTCTCTCATTAAAACCACAAATGGCAATGAGAAAATAAACAGAAAAACCCAGAATTTTGCTCAGTCTTCAGATCAGAACTTATAGCCATCTATGAAGTCTTAAAATCCATCAGAAACACTAAACATCACGATATATGGATTCTTACTGATAGTAGAAGTGCCATACAACACTTTAGTCACACAGGGGAACTTAGAGACAAAATAAGCAGGAACATAATTGGTTATCTCCAAAAACTCTCAATACCTCAAAATTTCACCTTCAATGGATACCCTTACATGTTAGCATTGAAGGCAATGAAGCTGCTGATGCGCTAGCGAAAAAAGGCACAAAAGAACCCTTGCTACAGAAAAATAAACTTACTTTTAAAGAAATAGAAACAGTAGCCAAAATAAACAAGAACTGGAGGATCCCACCTAAGCACAGTTGGTACACCCTAAAAGCAGATGGCCACCCAGACCTTTCTGTCCACAAGCCGGCATGCGAAGCATGCCCTTCGCTGCTATTCTGTTCAACTCATAAGCCAAGTAACGGTATCCAAGCTAGTGCTTGGACATTGTACCTGGAAACACCACCTCCCAGACAACGTGTCTGGAAGGATTTCTATACCGGTGGCCTTTAATCACAGCAAAATAGGAAACTATCTACTGTGTCCAGCAGGGACCGCGGGGAGGCGGCCCCCGGTCGACTCTGTTCACTCACAGCTGAGGAAAAGCTCAGCTGCCACGTCGTGGGCTTTCTCAAGAAGCTTGCTGTGATTTCTCAGCAGCTTACTCTCGATCGCGCCCCTCGCCCTCCTTCTCTCTTCCTGCACACACCCTACCCTTGGACAATCCAAGACGTAGTGGCGTGCATTCACATCCCTTTCTCCATAGACGCAATCAGGGTTTCTCTTAAATTTAAATCTGTGGAGACTTGGGGAAGAGCCCATGTCCCGAACTACCCTAATGAGTTTGTGGGACATTACCTTACAGAGGTACTTGGGTGTTGTTACCCCATTGAATACCTCTCTCCCCTTCACACTGTTCCTCCATCTGTCCAACCATAAGTCCTGGACGTGCCCCCTGATCCTCCTATAAGCTTCTTTCTTGGTCACTGGGGTCCTCTGTGATCTACCTCTAAAGCATCCTGCCTTAGCGATCCTGTCTGCGAACTCATTACCTTCGATGAGGATGTGTCTCCTAAACCAAGGGAGCTCCGGAGCCCGCGTCATCATCTCCAGCTCCTGGATTATTTGATGCGCGAGTTGCCCTTTCTCCAGATTGATGGCGACAATCTGAATAGTGGCGGTCCGGGCTGAAGTTCTTCTCGGCACACACTCTGAGGGCTATCCTGATCGCAACCAGCTCGGCTAAAAAGACCAATTCGTCCACTCTGAGTGTTAAACTTTCTTGGAAGATCAGCTCTCCATTAGTGAATATCACTACCCCAGCTCCAGTATTGGTTCCAGACTTACTACCATCAGTGAAAACCTCCGTGCCAATCCCTGTCGGCCCTCCAGGACTCCAATTCCTCTTTGGCAACCACTGCGGAGGCTTCCTTGGGTCCCTCTTCGATTCCAGAGCCCACGCTTCAAGTCCCAGGGCATCTTCCCTGTTCTCCCAGATCTTCTGTCTGATGGTCTCCTCCTCTAGTTTCAATCCCAGGGGAATAAGCCCAGCGAGGACCAAAAAGGCCTCACTGCTGGTAGTGCGATATCCCCCTGTGATTCTTAGTGCCGCTGTCATCTGCACTCTCTCTAGAGTTGCTGCCACCTTCTGATCCCTGTTTCGGCGCCACCAAGCCCCGGAAGCATATAGAAAGATTGGCTCGACACAGGAGAGGCAGAGGTTCCTAAAAATAGTACCCCCCCCCCCCCCCCTGTTGAGTGCCAACCAGGACAGGCCTGCACAACGCCTCCCTGCCTCTCGCCACCATCTCCTCCGCCTGGTATTGCCAACCCATCTTGTCATCAATGACCACCCCCAGGATGGTCATCCTATTGACCAACGCTACCCTCCGTCCTTCCATCCGGATAGCCGGCTTGTGTTCCCATTTGATCCCTTTCTTTTTAGTTCTTATGTCTCTAGGCTTAAAGCTGAGGGCTTTAGTTTTGGAGACATTGAACTTAAGGCCAGAGTCATGGGCCCAGTTCGAGAGAATTTGGAGAGAAGTTTCAACACACTTCTCAGCCTTCGCTCTCGAAGCAGCCTCAATGATGAGGAACTGGTCGTCGGCATAGAGAACCAGCCTGGCTCCCTCAGGGAGCTCCTCCTGGAAAACGGTGTTTACCAGGATATTCCACAGAATAGGTCCGCAGCAAGAGCCCTGGGGGCAACCCCTAGCACAGTTTCTTTCCAACTTCCGTCCACCAAAACTGAGGCTAATCCATCTATCCCTCAGGAAGTCACGAACCAAGCTGCACAAATTATCAGGACCACCCATGTCCATCAAATTTCTCATCAGGTTGTTCCAGCTCATGGAGTTGAACACGCCATTAATGTCCAGGGCCACGAAAAGAACCCAAGCACCCTTATTTAAGCCCATCTCAACCCCCTCTGACACCTCGTTCAGAGCTGTGGTTGTGGATTTCCCTTCCCTAAAACTATGTTGGAAAGAGGAAAGGAGCTCATTACTCTCTAGCCAGTGCTTCAGTCGCTGAGCTAGTAGGCTATCCAGGACCATACCTAGACACACTAGTAAAGAAAGCGGACGATAATCATTAGGAGAATTACCCTTTCTACCAGACTTTTCGAGAAGCACTACTCGGGCAACCTTCCATGCCTCAGGAAATGTACCAGTGTCCAGGCACCTATTGAATAAGCTGGAAAGAAGCGATGGGTGCATCCTTACCAGGGCTTTCACGACCGTGTTATCGATCCCTTCGGGACCAGGAGATTTCCTTTTCCCGAACTTGAAAGCCGTCAGTTTCACCTCATTCTCAGAAAAGGGCGGATCCACCAAACCACAAGTGGTCAGAGAGATCTCGTCCTCTGGTTCCTCGTTTCCGAAGTGCCGATCCAAGTTGTTTTTATTTTGTCTTCTGCTTTCGAGCGAGTAGGTCTAGAACACATTCTCTCTGGATTTTCGCATTGTTGGTGGATGAAACAGCACCAGTGATTATTTTGGCTCTTTTGCTTGAACACTGTCTAACCTTACTTTTAGTGATGAGCTTGAGGGAGCCCAGACCGGTGTTTCATATTCCATTATCGGCCTTATTAAGGTGGTATATGTTGTTCTGAGAATTCTGGGTTTTGCTCCCCAATTTGTTCCACATAGCCTTCTCAGAATGTTCAGTTTTCGGATAGCTCTATTTGAGGTGCTAATTAAGTGTTCTGAAAATTCCAATTCCTCATTAATAATAATTAAAATAATTTTGTTGACATCTTGTCAATACATGCACAGTCTGCACTAATAAAAAATATAATATGCATTATATACACTATGTACAATGAATATGGCGCCTCTGCCAGCGCTGCAGAGTTTGTTGGAGAATCGCCAGTGGGTCTCCAGCGACACCACGCATTTTGCGATCTACGATGAATACGTAGATCGCGTACTTCGCCGCTGAGGAGATGGTGATGGCGTGGTCCTCGAGACCAACTGGAAAGATCCAGGACTGCAGTATCACACCTAGGTATTTTAGATTTCTATTTTATCAATTAATTGGTTGTTTATGCTCATTTTGGGGTTATATTTAAGCCTTTTTTCCCTGTCAGTGGAGAAGACGCATAGGTTTGGTTTTATTGGGTTTTTGGTCATTTGGAGTTCCATTGCCCACTTCTTCAGTCCTATCATTGATGTGTTCAGTATTTTTGACGATTTTTCTATACTGCTACTTGTGTGCCATATGGCTATATCATCTGCATAACAGGCAACCTTTGTGTCTTCAGTGAGGTAAGGATGGATGTCGTTAATATATAGCAGATAGAGTAGAGGACTGAGCACAGATCCCTGAGTTACACCAGCCCATGTTCTTCCTTCCTTGGAAAATTCTCCATTGACCCGAACCTTTAACCTTCTTCCCCTTAAGAAGTCTGAAATCCAGATTAAAGTTTTCTTCTTACTCCGATATTGTGCAGCCTTTCACGTAATTTCTCCCTCCACACTCGATCAAAAGCTGAGGTCATATCAAGGAATATAGCCGTGGTCTTCTTTGGCGGTTTTTCCTTGAAATAATCTATTATTGATTGACAGAAGTAGAACAGTTGATCAGTCGTACAGTGCTGGGATCTATAGGCAGTTTGGTAGAGGTTTATATTATTATTTTTAGTGAGCCAGACTATGAGCCTAGAGTGGATAATTCGTTCTGGTATTTTAAAAAGTATGCTGGTGAGAGCAATTGGCCGATAGTTCTTGTATTCCTTGGCATCTTTGTTTGGCTTCAGTATTGGCACTATAATTGATATCTTCCAATTCTTTGCTAGTTTACCAGTTTGCCATGAAATGTTTAGTATTCGTAGGAGTTGATTATTAGCTTTGTATTCAAAGTGTTTAATCATTTGACCAAAGATTAGATTATCTCTTGGTGACCTCTTGGATTTTTTTATTAATGAGTTTAGCTCATTCAGTGTGAAGTCTCTCGAGAAAATATCTTGTTGATGGAAGTTTATTGCTTGTTTAACTAACTGGTTTATATTATTTTAGAGTCCTGTCTTCATTTGTATAGTTGAGTATGGAAGTGCTTGAAAGATATTCAGCAATTATGTCAGCCATCTGTTTGTTCTCGTTCTCGCTGTTCTATTCATATCGGTTAGAGTATTGGAGGATTGGTGTTGGTTTTGATTGTTCTCTAACACTCTAATCATATTCCAGTGTTGGCTGTCCATTCTTGGATCCATTTTTTCGCAGAATTCTGCCATTTTACTTGTTTCAATATCCAAATTTCTTGTTCTATTTTGTGACTAATTTCAATGAGTTCCTTTCTGTTTTCTTCTGTTTTATTTTTTTAAGAAGTTCATTGATATTGTCCCTCTCTCTGAAATCATTGCCTCGATGTTGTGGTCCTTCCAGTAAGGTATCCACAGGTATTTACGTCTACCTCTAGGTATCGATGCTTTTGCAGCTTTTGAAATGTTCGAAGAGAATTTTTCCAAGTTTTTGTCAAGCGTTCTGTAATTCAATTTTTCGTTGCACAATTCTTCAAGCTTTTCTGTGAATTTTTTTTCAAGTCGGCTTTCCTAAAGTTCCATGTTCTTTTATTCTAATGGACATTCTCAATTTTGAAGTTTAGGGTTGTTGAAATTGGTCTGTGGTCACTGAGTGCACCTCTCGGGATTTTCCATTGTGTTGTGGGTGCGATGTTGTAATTTATCGCTGTGATGTCTATTGCGGATTCTGTGCCTGTGGACTTAGATAAATAGGTGTTCTCTCCGTTATTTAACGGTGTAAGGTCGAGGTCGGTTAGCATGTCCTCAACCTGCTGACTTTTGTTATCCTGGACAGGTGATCCCCAAATTGAACTTTTGGCGTTAAATTCGCCGAGTATGATTGTGATATCCGAAGACGCTTCACTTAATGTCTCTATTGTGTGTACCCATAAAAAATCAAAGATTTCACGAGCTGAAAGTTGGCGATTTTGAAATGCGTCAAGAATTCGCTGCATGGGTTTTCCGGCAAATTAATATTGATGAAAACTGGCTGTCGAATGTTCTGTGGACAGATGATGCTCACCTTTCTCTAAACGGAGAATTTAACATTCAAAACAGCTGCATTTGGGCAACAAAACTCCCTAGGATTTTTTACAGAAATGCCACTTTACCAGCCTAGAGTTACAGTTTTGTGTGGGTTCACTTCTTTTATTATCGGGCCATTTTTCTTTGAAAAATCAATGGAAGAACTTTTAAAACCGTTTTTGTAACTGGTGAACGTTATGTTCAACTTTTGAGAGAAAAGGGTATTCCCATATTGCAGGGCAAAAGCACTAAGCGAAATAACATTCATGAAAGATGGAGGACCTCCTCATATCTCCCGAGGTGCCAAACAATTGCTTGACGCCTTGCGATTTTTGTTTATGGGGGTACATTAAATCGTGTGTTTATCGATGCTGGCCTACCACATTGGCCATGTTGAAGGCTTCTATCAAATGGCACGTTTTATCAATTTCAACAGAAATGTTATTTAATGCTGTCCATTCTGTCATTTATCGTCTGCAGACGGTGATTGAGAATGAAGGGTGCCACATTGAGCAAGGATTGTGACCTAATACAAGAGAGAAGGCAGTTACCTCATGTGTTATATAAGCCGCCATGTATTATATTATCTACCAATATTTTGCAGCTCTTTGTGTTGGGATATGGGGATAATAAATGCTGTCCTCACATATTGACTCTTTTTTTTTGTGAACAGTAATATTTTGTTTGTCATTTGCTCACATATTATGACGTGCAAACCAGAGTGTTATAACTTCTCGAATAACACTGGTACACACAATTTTTCCCCTTATGTTTAGTGTTTCGCTTTTCGCTCATTAGAAGAAATAGCATAAGGAATATTTTCTGTACACCAATAACTTTAGAAATTTTGTGAAAAAAAATAATACAAAATGATTTTACTACCACGTTTTTCAACGCAAAAGGTCGATTTAAAAATTATTTCTATTTGAGGGGACACATTTTTTAAAATTGTGTACAGTATAATAAACAATGATAACATTTGACAAGCCCATATGAAATTTGGAATAAAGTACGTCAAATATATTTTGTCACTCCCCTCTATATTTCATTTGTTGGATCATGACAAATATCCAGTTAAATAGTCAAGGGTCGCCAATCAGTCAAGAAACTACACATTTCTTATAGCATGAAATCTTATTAATAGTGCCATCATAATAATTGGTACTATATTAACATTTCAAAAATTCGTGTATTGATATCAGCAGTGTTTTTCAAACATTCAATCTATTTCACAAAACCCCATATAAAATATAAATATTTTTGCTACATGTTTTAATTTGCATTTACCTATTTTACATATCTCTGATTGTATTTGAAAATCGTTAACCAATTCTTCATACTTTTGGCGAAATGGTGTTTTATTAATTTGTTATTTTATATTATTAGGGTTCTTTCCCGGTATTCAAAAAGGAAAAATACATGTCGATCAGTTATATTTTTCAATTTATCAAACAATTCGGCCGCTGAATCTCTGAATCTGGTAGAGCGCCATCTGGCGAATAAATTTGTAACTAAAATCGAATTCGAAATTTTCATTATTTGCCATAAAAAATCCCATTGCATCCTGAATACAATGGTGTTTACCGCATTGCTCTAGCGCAAATATTCGCGGAGTTATTAATTTTTAAAGTTGTGCGGGACTTTTGGATCACCCTGTATTTTGCTGGCAATGTGGCTGGGCCAAATCTATGGCTAGAATATAGATGGAAAATTTGCCGGGAGGAAATTAATCCATAGAAGCAATGGGCGCCTCTCCCGTCAAAATAAACGTCAGAGATCGCCATAGATGGCGTCAGGTTTTGACGTTTATTTTGACGGGAGAGGCGCCCATTGCTTCTATGGATCAATTTCCTCCCGGCAAATTTTCCATCTATAAATGTATATTTTAATTTATTTTAATATATAAGCATGTAATAATAAATTTATTAAACACTCTAGATTATAATTGCATATTCAATATAAATAAAAATAAAATACATATAATTTAAATATTGTATTAAAATGTATTATATATGTAACAAGTTTATCATTATACCATATTGCTTCAAATGATAATTTATATGGAAATATGTAATTACAAATTTAAATAAATTTGTCTGTAAACACTTTACAGTGAATACTATTAGAGCTAACTAATCTCACAAATTTACATACAATCCTCCAACTATACAAATTCAAATGGGCATATAAATTAATTCGGAAATCTGGCATCCAAATTGTTAATGTATCATATTCATTAATATACATTGAGAGAATGAATTAATTAATGGAATATTAAAATCGTCTGATTTAAAGCCATTTATATCGCAATACGAACGAATGATTTTATCTTTTGATTAAAATTAAACGTTCGCCATCTTGCCTGCCTTGATTAATTTGGCAAGATGTTAATTATTATGTAATTAGCAGGTCCAGAAAATAAATTTTCCTTTCTAGGCCAATGCTTTCTGTCATATTAATAATTTCTAAATGAATTTAGTCCTTCCTTCAACCTTTAAAACTCATTAAAATAGTAAATTGGTAAGAAAATTTTAAACTTTTCTAAAATTATTGTCGCCAGTTTAATTCAACAAATTTGTAACGCATTTTAGAGAATTATTTTATTATTTGTAAAATTTGTTTCCGAGAAATTGAGAACCTTTCAGAAATTTCGAATTATTTTGAAGTGCTTTACATTAAAAAGAAAATAATATACAGTTAAACCTGTCTATAGCGCCCCCCTCTAAATAGCGCCTCCCTCTCTATAGCGCCAGATTTTAAATACGTAGTACGATGCGATTTACATTAAAAGTGACCTGTCTATAGCACCCCCTCTCTATAGCACCCTATTTTGGTGAGTCCCAAGAAGGGGGCGCTATAGACAGGTTCAACTGTTTATTAAAATACCTATTTTTAGTTTACTTGCACCACGCTGACGCGTGCGTGGTTAGCTTTTCTTGATTAATCAAGAATGGGTAATTGTGGCCAATTCTGGAATGATTGAAAATCAACGAATAGTTTATATTTATTCCAAAAGATGGCGCTAACCATCAGAAACTTTCAGTTGCACGATAAGGAGATGCCTTTTTTACTTTCTCTTTTAAAAAATCAAATAATATAATATTTTAAAGGGTAAATTGGGTAAAAATGATATAATTATACTCGAAATTACGTTTAATTTCAATATATATATATGTCGTAAACCCGGGTAAGCCAACAAGTGAGTTGGAAGCAGTCGGGGTTGAGTGGCAAGGCGTGCAGAATGGGAAGTCCGCACGGGACAGTAAGGACAAAGTTTGGGATCAAAAGACGCTCTCCTAGTACGTCTCACGTGGCACCAGGACCAGGGGAAAGTTGAGGATTAACTGAGGAAAGCTCGGCGTCCTGCATGAAGCCGCGGAGGCAGAGAGCCACGAGGGCCGCCGTGAGATGGCAACGAACCTAGTGAGATGATATTGGCCTAGAACTGAGCGGGGCTTTCCGAAAATATCCCCTGTAACCTAACTAACTGTCAACATCCGGACCAAAGCCCCTTCTTTGTCCCTCTCTGGATCCCCCGGGTGTCCGGTGGCAAGCTGGTGTCACTTTGAGACGACTAGAAAAGACGTCATACTTTATTACTTACATATCACATTGTTTAAATTACGATATATATGTATTATAAATAAGAAGATAAGATTTTCGGCTGAGATTTTGAATATTTTTATAGAATTATTAGCTGTTGCTTGATTTTGGTATCCATGTGTATACTACGATATTGTTCTGCAGTCGTGGCAATAATTGATATTAATAAAATTAGTTATCAAAAATAGCTTTAATTGAGCTAAAGAAATATATAAAAACATAATTTGATAAAGGTAATGCCTGGTTTAAGGCGTAAAAATAAAAATAAACTTATTTACATAATGTACAAAAGATTTGAGCCGGCCATCGGGAAACAACAACAATGAGTTTTTATAAGGGAACCGTGATCTCTGTCGGTCGATTTAACAGAGTATTTGAATCTATGAAATATAATTTCTCTCAAATAAAATAATATTTTAATATAACATATATATTTATAAATTATTGTTTAATAATTGAAAAGATTAAGACGGGAATGTTTATTTAACACATAAATCAAAATTCCACTGTCCTTACTGCGATGAAAAATTATTTGGAGGGCTTGGCTCATCATAGGTGAACACTCCCAGCGGTTTCGCCGGTTCATCGCAGTAAGGAGTAAAAATTTGATTTATGTGCGAAAAGAAACATTCGCGTTTTAATGTTTTCAAATGCTATATATAAATGACGTGTTATTGCTATGTATTTATATTATTGTTTATAATATATATATATTTATATATTGAAAATAAAGAAGGCATCTCCTGACCACGAGCACATGTGCTTTTTTAGATGGCAGAGCGCCATCTAGTGGAACAAAAATAAACTAAACGTTTATTTAGCTTGCTCCGTGATATTTGGCCAACCCAATATCTTATAAATCAAGAAAAGCGCGAAACGCGTTCGTGGATGGCTTTATTTATCAAGAAATTGGGTTGACCAAATATCACGGAGCAAGCAAAATAAACGTTTAGTTTATTTTCGCTCCACTAGATGGCGCTCTCCCATCTATAGAAGCACATGTGTTTGTGGTCAGGAGATGCCTTCTTTATTTTTAATATCAACACCTGACCCCTTTTCTTTTATTTTTTTCTATTGTTTTTTTAATATATATATATATATATATATATATATATATACAAGGGGGGATCAATAAATAAGGTGAATTATCTTATTTCTTAAAAATTAAAAAAGCAAAAATAATTTAAACCACAGAATATTAAAAAATAACATCGAGAGACTATTAAAGGTGTTCTGTTCTTTTTTCCAACACGCGGCGCGAGACTTATAAATAAACTAAAATGGAAGCTCCCTTGAAGGATTGCACCACGCTTGAACAACGTGCAATTATTCGTTTCTTGAATGCAGAAGGTATTCAAACATCTCAAATATGCCAAAGAATGAAAAATATCTATGGTGAGTCTTGTTTGTCTCAAAAAACATTTATAAATGGGTTAATGAGTTCAAAAATGGACGAATTACATGTACCGATATTGAGCGACCTGGACGACCAAGTGTTACAGCGACGCCAAGCACGATAAATGCGGTTGAAAACTTAATTTTGGAGGATAGAAAAATATCAATTTTTACCATAGGCAACGTATGAACAGCGACCTTTATTGTGACATTTTTGTAAATAAGCTAAAGCCCGGTATAAGAAACAAAAGAAGAAGGAAGCTTAGTAAAGGTGTTATCTTCCTTCATGATAATGCAAGGCCACATACATCATGTAAAACTGTGTCTACAATCATTAAATTAGGTTTTGAAGTTTTAGAACATCCTGCATATAGTCCAGACTTAGCCCCCTCTGACTATTTCCTTTTTGGACTACTAAAGAAGGAGTTAAAGGGAAAGCGATTTGACTCGGATGACGATGTCCAGAAAGTGGTGCAAGATTTTTTTCACATGCTTCCTAAGAGTGCCTATAAAGAGGGTATTTACAAGTTGCCAGAACGATGGAGACGATGTATAGAAAGCCAAGGTGATTATTCTGAATAAATCAAGACCTAAATTTTAATATCGTTCTTATTTTTTTAAATAAATTATAATTCACCTTATTTATTGATCCCACCTTGTATATATATATAGTGTCACATTCTGCTTATAAATTATTAGTAGATGTAAATTTATACGCTGTTAGGTATTATGTAATTATTTGTAACTATATAAAAAGGCGCGTGATTGAAATAAATTTAGTCAGAGGGTTGATTGTTCTCTCTTTCTTTACGCAAAACAATATCATCTGCATATTGTCGTGTTAGATATATATATATTGTTGCACCAAGTTGAAGCTTTGCAGGGTCGTCGACCTTGGTTTCTTCCTTCTTGGTGTTATACACGTTTCCCGAGCGGGTTTCCATATCAAAAGTAAATAAATAAAATTAAATAAAAATGAATTTTACCTTTTAAAGTTATTGTGTTTATTTATTCTTGTCTTCCTCGTAGGTTGCGATCCGCAGTCTTCGTCTAGGTCCTCTCCCCCTCCAATCAGCAATAAAGATATATGTACAAGAAATATTTAAAAAGGAGTGAAACTATAAAAAGGAATGATGCTAATCTAAATATTCTGTTTTAAATAAATATTAAATATCATAGAATATTTTGAATAAATGTAAGGCGCATTAAATTGATGTAACAATATATATATATATGAAAAAAACAATAGAAAAAAAAAATATATAAGTGGGTCAAGTGTTGATATTAAAAATAAAGGAAACATATCCTGACCAGGAGCATATGTGCTTTTTAGATGGCAGAGCGCCATCTGGTGGAACAGAAATCAACTAAACATTGATTTAACCCGAAACGCGTTCGTAGTTGGCTTTTATTGATTTATAAAGATTCAGGGAACAGGTTAAATCATGGTTTAGTTGATTTCTGTTCCACTAGAAGGCACTTTGCCATCTAAAAAGCACATATGCTCCTAGTCAGGATATGCCTTCTTTATTTTTAATATATATATATTTATATATATATATATATAGTATATTTTAAACTGTATAATAATGACACTTTTAGTATATGTCACATATCTTCCAATTAGTTAGAGCCGATACCTTATAAGATCCTACCCTTCTATTGAAATTTACACTTTCTATTTACTACCACCCCATATTTTGTATATAAACTATTTGTATTTAAACCCCCTATTTGTATGTAAACTAAAAATGGTGACGTCAAAATGAACATCCAAAGAGCGGTCAGCTGGTGGCATCTGGGGACAGAGGAGGAAAATGCTAAAGCTAGATGGGGGCCCCCCTCCCCACAGGGACTTTATATAGACGACCCCGGTAAACAGGGCAGGTTTTGGCAGGGGGTCAGCAGATGGTTCTAGAGAGTGTCCTGCGGCAGACGGCTTCTGTCTCTCTCGGTCTCTTTCTCCATGTCTCGGTGATAAGCATCCAAGTTTATATCATGGCCTCTACCTCTGTCCCGTGGGCTGTCCCCGATCACTCTCGGTGCTAACATCTAGCCCTGCATCTGCTTCTTGTTGTCCGCGTGTGGGAAGAACATCAACACTCGCCTCACGTACACGACTGCCAGTTTATCCATTCGTCGGCACATTTGCAACAATATTACATATATATATATAGGCAATAATTCTACTTTCCTAAATACACATGTCCACAGATCTCTTCAAGCACCCGTTTACAGTATTATATAGAAAATTCAGATTCTATAAGTGAAATATTCCGAATAATTAATTATGTAATATTTTAAATCTATTTTTATTATTTCGGTAACAATAGGTACAATTATTTAAAATATATATATACATTTCAATATATATAGTTCGTCATATATTATAATATTTCAAATTATACAAATTGTAATAACAAAATACACTTAAAATAATCAAATGAAAGATAGGTTAATTTAGCAAATGGCATTACTCTCTTGTTCAATTGAATTAATGTAAATATATCTCAATGTATATTCTTATTCTGAAAATGAATTTCGTTTCCAATAATAAAAATAACAGACGATATATAGTCGAATATTTACATATTTCTCCAAATAATCACAAATATTAACTTTTAAAAACCAATTTTATCAATCGATATAAAAAAAAATTATTATTGTAACTTAAATTTAATATGTTTAAAAAAAGACAATAAATATTTCCTTTTTAAAATATCAAAAAAGATATCAAGCTTAAATAATTAAGTTTATTTCGTCGATTTATATTTCAACCTCTTGTCAGAAGTTGAAAAAAAAATTGATTTGAAATTTTAATAAAAGCAGACAAAATAATGGAAACAATTTAAGGAGATCGTTTGAATTGAAAACGGAAGAAGTGAAGTATGAGAAAATAATGGGAGAGATGATATTTTATATTATTTCTTCTTTAAAAAAAAATATTTTACTATATTGATACCTTTTTTTATTAGATATAAATCAATATCCATCAAAATCTTCCCAAATCTAACTTTTTTCAACATGAAAAAAAAATAAAATTCAACAAAATATTTTTGAAGCTATATTTTATAATAGACATTATAATATATTGTATAAGCTATATTTTAAAGTGTATCTTTCGAAATAAAAAAAATAGGTAAAAATAAAAAAATATAAATAGTAATATTTGGAGATAAGTAAAAATACCCTAATTTATGTATTTATTTATTTAAAAAACGAGCTATAACTGCTAACAATACTTTTATCAAGAAGAGATCATTCAAATCATTGTTTTTATGATTTATCAAAGTATATTTAGAAAATTTATGATAGTTAATCAAAAATCAATTCAAGCCTGTATAAATTCAACTTTTGTAGGAAGCTTGTGCTTTTTTAAATTAAAAAAATAATTTTGTTTATCCTCTATTATTTTATAAGTTTTATAGAATTATGTTGTGGAAATATATTTAATCAACTAAAAATTTATAAGAACAAGGCAAACAGATCAAAAATTTGAAGGTTTGAATTACTGAAATGAGAAAAAGTATAAATTAATCTGCAAATTGTGTAGGTATTTTATCCTATTATATACAAATTTGTACAATTATTTGATGTGAATTACTCAATGTTATGAGAAATTCAAGGAATAAATGAGAAAATTATATAGAACCAAATAGAACATCACTGGAGTGAAGCCATATAGAAACAAATAGACCATCACCTGGAGTGAAGCCATATAGAACATCACTGGAGTGAAGCCATATAGAAACAAATAGACCATCCCCTGGAGTGAAGCCATATAGAACATCACTGGAGTGAAGCCATATAGAAACAAATAGACCATCCCCTGGAGTGAAGCCATATAGAAACAAATAGACCATCACCTGGAGTGAAGCCATATAGAACATCACTGGAGTGAAGCCATATAGAAACAAATAGACCATCCCCTGGAGTGAAGCCATATAGAACATCACTGGAGTGAAGCCATATAGAAACAAATAGACCATCACCTGGAGTGAAGCCATATAGAACATCACTGGAGTGAAGCCATATAGAAACAAATAGACCATCACCTGGAGTGAAGCCATATAGAACATCACTGGAGTGAAGCCATATAGAAACAAATAGACCATCACCTGGAGTGAAGCCATATAGAACATCACTGGAGTGAAGCCATATAGAAACAAATAGACCATCACCTGGAGTGAAGCCATATAGAACATCACTGGAGTGAAGCCATATAGAAACAAATAGACCATCACCTGGAGTGAAGCCATATAGAAACAAATAGACCATCCCCTGTAGTGAAGCCATATAGAAACAAATAGACCATCCCCTGGAGTGAAGCCATATAGAAACAAATAGATCATCACCTGGGGTGAAGCCATATAGAAACAAATAGACCATCCCCTGTAGTGAAGCCATATAGAAACAAATAGACCATCCCCTGGAGTGAAGCCATATAGAACATCACTGGAGTAAAGCCATATAGAAACAAATAGACCATCCCCTGTAGTGAAGCCATATAGAAACAAATAGACCATCCCCTGTAGTGAAGCCATATAGAAACAAATAGACCATCCCCTGTAGTGAAGCCATATAGAAACAAATAGACCATCCCCTGTAGTGAAGCCATATAGAAACAAATAGACCATCCCCTGTAGTGAAGCCATATAGAACATCACTGGAGTGAAGCCATATAGAAACAAATAGACCATCCCCTGTAGTGAAGCCATATAGAAACAAATAAACCATCCCCTGGAGTGAAGCCATATAAAAACAAATAGACCATCCCCTGGAGTGAAGCCATATAGAAATAAATAGACTACACCTGGAGTGAAACCTGTTGAGGGTTCAGGCAAGAATCCTCACGCGCCTAGCGGCGCCGGTGTGGCGGCGGGAACCGGCCGAAACTGGATCCCGCCAGTTTGTTTTGGTGTCGGCTGCGAGAGAGGACTAACTCCGCGTCTAGCTGTGTGTGGTATTCCCTTTATGTTCCGGCACTGGTTATAAATAAAACCGGTACCAAGGGAGCTCCGACGACTCAGAGTGGATTATTGACAAAACAACGGGCACAACACAACATGGTGGCAGCGCCGGGATCGTGAAGAGCCCAAGTAAGTGCCTTTTTAATTAATTCCACTCTTGTGCAATCAAACCTGATATGGAATCAAATTCCTTTCTTCCGCCTCCTAACTTCAGTTTCGACGCCAAGGATTGGCCAAGCTGGAAACAGCGATTTTCTCGATACAGACTTCTCTCCAACTTGAACGCCAAGGAACAAGAATATCAGATCACAGCATTGATATATCCTATGGGGGAGAGGGCTGAGGAAATCCACTCTGCGTTCAATCTCTCAGAAGATGACGCAATGAACCTCGACAAAGTCATTGAAGCGTTCGACAACCACTTTATTGGCAAACGCAACGTGGTATATGAACGGGCTTTGTTCGGATTAAGGAGTCAACGGCCGGAAGAAACCATTGAGGAATTTGTAACAGTCTTGCACAGAATATCTGAGCACTGCGAATACGCTAATCTGCGCGAGGAGCTTATTCGTGATCGTATAGTGCTTGGAGTAAAAGATAGGAAGTTGTCGGAGAAACTGATGCTAAACGAAAACCTGACCTTGGCCAAAGCAGTCGAGATCGCCCGTCAGTGGGAAGCTGTGATGCGTGAACAACAGGATCTTAACCCTTCTATATCGCAGGTCGACACAACGTGGAAAGTGGCCAAGCAGAAGCCTAAAGCATCAGGTCATGGCAAGGACAATGGCAGATCAACGTCTAGACAAACAGACAGTGCCAAGGAAACAGACGAAGGAAAAAAATTTCCAACTTGCTTTAACTGTGGGACTACCAAACATCATTATCTTTACAGAGATAAGTGCCCCGCTAAGGACAAAGTCTGTGGAAAGTGCGGGAAAAGGGGCCATTACACTAATCTCTGTCGAAGAAAAAACAATGAGGTGAACGCCATATCCTCGGAGGAAACCCCAGCGCGGGAGAAGGTCTCATATGTATATGTTGTCCGCGAGCCTACGCTGGGAAGCAGAAAGAGCAGGTGGAAGTTAACAGTAAGAGTCAACGGCACTGCAATCCAATTCAAGTTGGATCCGGGCTCGGATGTGACACTGATACCATTTTCCCTGTACAAGCGGTATTTCAGCAACGTCCAACTGACGCCTACCGACGGTCAACTGATGGCGGCCGCGAACCAAAGATTGGAGAATGCTGGGACCTTCGTGGCGAAGCTCCGAGCTAACACACGTGAAATGAAGGAAACCGTGTACGTGGTCCACCATTTGGAGCAACCTCTTCTGGGTGTCGGCGCCTGTGAAGACCTCCAACTCGTCAAACGAATTGATCTTGTCATCAACGGAACAACGGATGTCAATCCTGAACAAGAGTTCCCTAAGCTATTTGAAGGACTGGGGCTTCTTGAACAGCCCTATCACATCAGGTTGAAGGAAGGTGCCAAGCCCTTCTCCATACCAGTCCCAAGACGAGTACCTCTTCCGCTCATGCCGAAGTTAAAAGAGCAACTGGATGCCATGGTGGCTCAGGAAGTCATCGAACCAGTTGATGAGCCAACGGAGTGGTGCGCACCGATCGTCCTAGCTGGAAAGCCAAACGGGAAAATCAGGATCTGTGTAGACTTATCCCGGCTTAACCTGAGTGTGGAACGTGAGCTTCACCCGCTTCCTGTCCTTGAACATGAACTAGCTCAACTCAACGGGGCCAAAATCTTATCCAGGCTGGATGCTAACAGCGGATTTTGGCAGATTAAACTCTCTGAAGAAAGCCAAACGCTGACGACTTTCATTACGCCCTTTGGCAGATATAAATTCAAAAGGCTTCCCTTTGGGATCTCTAGCGCTCCAGAACACTTCTAGAAACGCATGTCTGCTATCCTACGCGGAGTCAATGGGGTAATCTGTCACATGGATGACCTCCTCATTTTCGCAAAGAGAAAGGAAGAGCATGACGTGACACTACGCGAAGTTTTGAGACGCCTAAAGAACTCAGGAATTACGCTCAACAAAGAAAAGTGCCAGTTCGGTGTAAGCAACGTCACATTCCTGGGACATTACATCGACGAACACGGTATCAAGGCGGACGAAAAGAAAGTCAGAGCCATCGCCGAGATGAAACCGCCAACTGACGTGCACGGGGTGCAACGTTTTATGGGCATGATCAATTTCTTAGGCCGCTTTGTTCCAAACTTAGCGGAAATCACAAAGCCACTAAACGACCTAAGAAAGAAAGATGTTAGTTTCATCTGGGGCTCACCACAGAAAAAGGCGTTCGAGAAAGTCAAAGACGTTCTGGCCAGTGACCGAGTTCTGGCAAGCTTTGACATCTCTAAGAAGACCATGGTCTCAGCTGATGCATAATCGTATGGCCTGGGAGCTGTCCTCAAGCAAGAGCATGAAGCCAACGAGTGGCGCCCAGTGGCCTTTGCATCACGGACGCTGACGAAGACGGAACAGGGATACGCTCAAATAGAGAAGGAAGCCCTTGCAATCACATGGGCGTGTGAGCGCTTCAAGGACTTTGTGGTTGGAAAAACCTTCCTCATCGAAACAGATCACAAACCTTTAGTCCCCATCTTCACCACTAAAGGTCTGAACGATCTAACGCCAAGGCTTCAACGGTACCGTATGAGGATGCTTCAGTTCTCGTTTCATATCTTTCATACACCGGGGGAGGACCTAATCACCGCTGATGCCCTTTCAAGACAAAGAAAAACAGGGTAACGTGGTAAGATTCTTTTAATAGAACACGACGAGCTTTCAGGCAGCAACTGCCCAACTTCAGAGGCAAACTTCGTAAAAGCTGAAGTTGTTGATGGGCGAAATTGTGGTCCGTTATCACTGATTACAATGTCAGGGATGCCATGACGAGCAAAGATGGCTTCGCAGTGATCTACCACAGCTTCCGAGGAAAGTTTAGTAAGTCGTACGACCTCAATAAATCGAGAAAAGTAGTCTACGACGACTAAATACTCACTTAGACCTTCTTAGACCTGAAGAAGGGCAGTTGCTGCCTGAAAGCTCGTCGTGTTCTATTAAAAGAATCTTACCACGTTACCCTGTTTTTCTTTGAATATTACAGCGTGGCGATATGATGCCTTTCAAGACAACCACTTTCAGGTCATCTTCCCGAAGATGAAGAGCTCCAAGAAGTTGAACATTTTGTGCGTAGCATCGTCCTGCATCAATCCACGACAGACGACCGACTTGCCAAAATAGCCCTCAACCAGAAGCTGGAGCCTACCCTTCAAAATGTGGCATTTTATTCCAAAAACGGTTGGCCCGCCAAATGTCAGCTCTCTCCCTTAGAACGCTCGTTCTACGATGTTCGCGACGAGATAGGGGAAGAGAATGGCTTACTAATGAGAGGACTGCGAGTGATCATCCCCTCTAACATGCGAAAAGATGTTTTGAACCGCATCCACGCAGGTCATCAAGGAATAACAAAATGTCGAGCAAGAGCAAAGGATCATGTTTGGTGGCCAGGAATAGGTCAAGAAATCCAGGATATGGTAAAAACCTGTGAGAAATGCATAGAGAACCAACCTCTAAAGCACGAACCACTCATCCCCAACGACTTTCCGGAAAGACCGTGGCAAAAGGTCGGGATGGATCTCTTCCATTACGAAGGAAGTGAGTATTTAGTCGTCGTAGACTACTTTTCTCGATTTATTGAGGTCGTACGACTTACTAAACTTTCCTCGGAAGCTGTGGTAGATCAC
The DNA here is from genome assembly GCA_030710605.1 of Cordylochernes scorpioides. NCBI lineage: Eukaryota > Metazoa > Arthropoda > Arachnida > Pseudoscorpiones > Chernetidae > Cordylochernes > Cordylochernes scorpioides. The sequence goes on along the minus strand of CP092869.1, from coordinate 698,103 downwards.
TGCGAAGCCATCTTTGCTCGTCATGGCATCCCTGACATTGTAATCAGTGATAACGGACCACAATTTCGCCCATCAACAACTTCAGCTTTTACGAAGTTTGCCTCTGAAGTTGGGTTTTGACGCATCACTTCCAGCCCAAAGCATCCACAATCAAATGGTCAAGCAGAGGCTGCTGTTATAATTGTGAAAAACCTGATGAAAAAGAATAAAGATCCGGTCCTAGCACTCATGGAGTATCGGGCAACACCCCTGGCAAACGGACTCTCCCCTGCGGAACTTCTATTTGGACGGAAAATTCGCACTATGGTTCCCTGCACTTCATCATCACTAACCCCTAAAACAGTGGATCAATCCAAACTCAGGGGGGAAGAGGAGCAGCGGAAGATAGCGCAGAAAACGGCTTTTGACAGACGCCATGCGGCCACGAAAAAGGCGGAACTAATTGCAGGAGAGAAAGTTTGGGTGAAGGATCTTCGAGCGTGGGGAAGTGTCCTTGAGAAGGCTTCAGCGCCCCGCTCATACATCGTGGAAACTCCTGTAGGGACCTACAGGCGGAACTCTCTTCTTCTGGCTTCTTCCCAACAACAGGTCGACCCCAGTGAGACATCTCCTGACAGTGAACTCCCCGCTGAAACGGAGGAAATTCCGGAAAATGAACTGCCTGCAGAGGAGCAACAACAGCTGCCAGCAATCGCTCCAGAGATAAAGCAGCTGTCTCCCTCACCTGGGAAAGTGTCGCGGTATGGGAGAAGATACAAGCGTGTCCAGCGCTAACCTCCTCTAAACCTTTTGGGGGAGATGTTGAGGGTTCAGGCAAGAATCCTCACGCGCCTAGCGGCGCCGTTGTGGCGGCGGGAACCGGCCGAAACTGGATCCCGCCAGTTTGTTTTGGTGTCGGCTGCGAGAGAGGACTAACTCCGCGTCTAGCTGTGTGTGGTATTCCCTTTATGTTCCGGCACTGGTTATAAATAAAACCGGTACCAAGGGAGCTCCGACGACTCAGAGTGGATTATTGACAAAACAACGGGCACAACACAACAAAACCATATGGAAACAAATAGACCATGTTAAAAAACATAATGAAGCCACTAACTAAAAATATATATATTATAAAACTTAAATGCTATATTTATCATTGAGTAATAATGAAGAGAGATAAAGTTTATTTAGGTGTAGTTATCAAGGAAAAATACCTTTTTGTCAAGATAAAGGAGTTAAGCTATGACAGCTTGCGGCTGTAAGGGAGTCCCCTCTAATTGGTTATGACAGTATGGCAAAACGATATTGACAAATTTGTTCTATCTTGTTCGTACGAAAAGAGATATTTCTAATCAGTATAGAGAGTTAGATAAATACAACTATACATATAATATAATTAATACTTTGCTTATTTTTAATATAAAACCTGCTATTTAATATCAATATATTGAAAATTTGTCTATTTCTAGACTTATTTTATTTAAATACTCCAATATATCCTTTTATATTGAAAAATTTAAAAGCTTCTAATGTATTTCCAACAAAAGATACAATAGTTTGGTCAATAGTTGTTAATATATAAATATATGAAAAAACAAAGAAAAAATGAAAGATAAGTGGGTCAGGTGTTGATATTAAAAATAAATTTTCGGGAAGCCATCGGGACCAAAAATCTTTTTGGTCGCAGTTGTTACAGCCTTCTCCACGCTGACGAGCGCCAACAGCGCGAAACGCGTTCGTGGATGGCTTTTCTTGATTTATCGAGAAATTGGGTTGGCCAAATATCTCGGAGCAAGCTAAATAAACGTTTAGTTTATTTTTGCTCCACTAGATGGCGCTCTGTTATCTAAAAAGCACATGTGCTCGTGGTCAGAAGATTCCTTCTTCATTTTTAATATAAATTTTTATATAAATAATATTTTTTTCTAGTTTAATGATAAGATATAAATTTGAAAAGTATTTTCATTTATATATTAAAATATCAATATATATCCATTTAAAGGTTATCTTTTGATGAGTATCTCTTATTTGCATATAAAATGCTATCATTCTAGATAAAACTTTAGTAAATATCTTTTTACACACTCTATTATTCATTTTGGGCACTTATATGTTTGTTATGATATAGAAAATCAACACTACATTTTCTACAATTGAAACTAGTAGATGAGAGTGCTTGATTATTCCAATATTATTTTTATCACCGCAATAAGGTCATAACAAGGTGACAACACTACTTTTGCATAACTCTGTCTGGTGATAAAATATATTGGATGAGTCAAGCCCTCTTATTTACTAGTTCCTATCGTCGCAGAGGCATTTTTTAATCATTTATATTATAACCAACATAGTGTGTCGTTGGTTCAAATGTAATATATTACTTTGTAAATTTATATTTTAGAATATTTTAGAAATTTACCGTGTTCTTTATACGAAACTGTGCGAATATAAATCATAATTATAAGAAACACAAATTCCAGAATTATTATAGAATTGGTTTGATATAGATGTCAACTATACTTATAGTTCTCTAAGATATAATCTGTGCAAGAGCCTGAAACAAATCCTCTATGAAATTATGACCTTAACAAAGAGTATCAATGGATTATAATGAAATACCGCACCATCTCCGCATAAAGAATGTTTATATGAGTTGCTTATTCCGATATATGCATAGGACATCAGCAACTTCCAGTTGCACATTCAGAGAAGATGCCTTTCATTTAGATAGGATCAATATACAGTGGTACCTCGACATACGAGTTTAATTGGTTCCGCAACCTTGCTCGTATCTTGAATTACTCGTATCTCGAAGCAAATTTCCCCATACAAAACAATTGAACTACCATTAATCCGTTCCAACCTCCAAAATGTCACACCAGTTATTTTTGTTACGTGGTTTTAAATAATGAAAACGTATTTATAAATAATATCCTAAGGCCCTTAGCCGGCGTTACACTCTTTATCGACTCCTTCCGTTTAAGCACAGAACATATCATGGACGTACTACGGCCATACTGCCTCGACAAGTCAACAACTCGAACACCTTGCTCATGTTTTTCTATAATTTCACGTTTTAATTCAATACTCATCATCTTAGCACTTGACTTTTTACAAACTTTCTTCCGATCCATGGTTATAAAAATAAATGAACTAAAACTGTAAATGTAAACGCAACGCAAAACACAACTTATCACAGCGGAAGAACGCTGCTAACTGATCGTGATGGCGCGACTGCGTGTTACTACCTGTTGTGTTTTAACTTTAAAAGCACACAAAAATATAATAAACTTGAATTTGTTTTTTCAAGTCTCAAAAAACAAAGCTTTGCATATAGAACAAATAATAATGAAGAAGAAGAAAGAAACATTTTAGGAAAAGCAAAGCAAAACAAAAGTACTGGTCAAAAAGAAACATTTAAAATCACATATTAATATCTTCAACACTACCGAACCGAACTCGTATCTCGAATTTCGCTCGTAACTAAAAGCAAAAAATCACTTGCTCGTCGGCTCGTATCTCGAAAAACTCGTATGTTGGGGCGCTCGTATGTCGAGGTACCACTGTATAACCCTTTAATTTATAATATAAAAACAAACACAAATTCACATCAAATTAGTATTTATATTCAAAACAAGTTTAATTATATAATTAAAAATTATGTATACTCTTTAAATAAGAAATAAAAACATTTTTGCTTATTCCTAGTTCACGTGGTACAGGTCATGATAATCATGGTGGGTATTTATCAACAGCCTTTACTGTAAGTGCACCACATGTCTACACATGTGAAAACAGTTCTACTTTGCACTTACAAATGTGCCAGAACCCCGATTGGTTACTTGCATTCGCTGGTAGAATTGGACCTTTGCAAGAATCGGGGGTCATTGGAGCATTTTTTTAAATCAGAAAAAAGTTCCCTATGCGGGAATCGAACCCGGGTCGTAGCGGTCGAAAACAAACGGTTTAGACCAGGGGTGGCGAACGTGCGGCCTTAAGGACGCATATGGTCTTTTCTTGCCCAAGTTGTGGCCTTTTCTTAAATTCAAAACTATAATTTTTGTTTCGCAGTTTTCAATTACTTTCATTATTTTATTGAAAATATCTTATACGAATGTCATATATTATATAATATATATAATATATATATACATATATATATATATATATATATACATATATATATATATATATATATATATATATATATATATATATATATATAAATATGCGGCCTTCTCAAAAATGGTAAAATGAAAATTGGCCTTCTAATATAAAAAGGTTCGCCACCCCTGGTTTAGACCATCCTTCCACCGACCCCCACGAAAGCAGTAAAGCATGAATGCTTTTTTAAAAATAAACAAACTTCTAGTGTGCTTTATGCAATTTATTATCGCAAAGATAGAGGCTGCCTGGCCGGCATTCATATTCCTATAAAAAAATAGACACTTCGGCCAGTTAGAGTTTTTTTTTTTTTTTTCTCAACGTTACGACAAAATATTTTGTCTTCTTCAGGAGAAGTAAAAAAAATAAAGCATTTGGCAAGGCTTTAAAAATTTATTTACTTCTCCTGACGAAGACAAAAGATTTTTGTCGAAACGTTGAGAAAATAAAAAACTCCAACTGCCCGAAGTGTCTATTTTTTATAGGTATTTATTATTTCCATAGTTTGATTGAAAACCATTTCTAATATTCCACCCTTCAGTGTAGCATATATAAGCAGGATGATCCAATACAGTATTAGAGCTCTAAGAAGCGGTCTGGTGGATTGAATTGGCGGAACTGTTGGGAAGGTTCACTATTGAAGAGCCAAGCCTTCCCAATGTAATTTCATTGCAGTAAGGACAGTAGAAGTTTGTTTTATGCGTACAATAAATATTTTGCTTTGATGTTTTCATTTCTTATTCAAAGAGAATATATATTTGTTAATTATATAATGATTGAATTAAGCCTGTTTTAAATAGAACTATATACTAATTTGATGGAAATTGTTCGTTTGTTTTATATTACAAATGATATGCCTATTGATTATATCTAAGTAAAAGACATTCTTCTGATAGTGCAACTGAGAAATGCTGATAACCTGAGCCATCTATCGGAATAAGTAATTTATAGCAACAAACAGATTAATTGATCTAATTAATTTTTTTGTATAATATGTATCTTATATTCTGGTAGAGGGAATAAAAAAAGTAATTAATTATTAAGTAAATGTTTAGATTGTCGAATGCAAATTTTACTTAAAAAAGAAAAGAAGAAAGAAATATCAATTATTAGCAAATATGCTCATATTTTATTTTAAACAAATTTAACTATATAATATTTTTGGCAAATGAGTTTATTAAAAAAACACATTTAACCAACCCAAAAGAAAAAAAAACAAATCTATATATACACAACAGAATAAAATAATAATTTAAAAAACTTTTTGTGTTTGGTCAAATTAGAAAAAATATTTATATATATAAAAAAATTAAATTGAATATAATATGTATATAACTGCTTCTTTTAAAAAATGTAAATTGATGCAATTATCCCTTGTCCGGATATCGCGTTTTGTGTGTTGAAATGAAATAAGTAAATTGGTATTAAACAAAATAAAAGTTACACACAAATTCTAAATATAGGAGTAAAGAACAATTTAATAGATATTTGGAAAATGTTTTCATTATTTTATTATAATGTTAACTCTACACTTATAACAAACTATTCTATACTAAATCTATGTTAGTTATGACAAAATAACTAAAATAGTTAAAAGAAAAAATAATTTTGTTCAAAAAATCCCAATTTTATAAACAAGATTCGAAGATATTTTATATTTACTTTAGAAATTGTTATATACAAACTCTATATATTAACTTAAATATAATATTATAGTTTGATATAAAGTTACAAAGAATTAAAGAAAGAACTTTATAAGAAAAATAACCGCAGTGTCATCAAATCTTTTGCCATAATATATGGCGAAATTAAATTTAAAGTTTAGCCTAACAATTCGTTCAGATTAAAAAGAAATAAAGACCAAAAAGAAATAAAATATTTCTTCAAACTTGGGATTATTAATTTCAAAATTGGTAAAGTTTTAATTTTAAAAAATGGGAGAAAACAAAAAAAAAGTCTAAAATTCGAAGATATATTTTAAGACATAATTTGTAATTTAATTCAAAAGAAGTGAAAAGAGTTCTCCAAAAACTTTTTTTATAAAGTTTCTTCCATTTGTATTTTTTATGAAAATATATTTCAGAAGATTTTGATATATATAGAATTAGTAACTCTATATAATTCTTAGATTGTAGATTTGTTTAAATTGTTACAGATAAAAATTGAAAATTTTATTAATATTTATTATAATTATATATGAAATATAAGATTATAAACTTGTAATATGTACTTTTTCGTAGGTTATCTTGCAATGAGTATATTTTATTTGCATATAAAAAGCTATCTTTCTAGCTAAACCCTTTAGTTTATATCTTTGTAATCATAATTACAAGGTTTGTTGGTTTTATTATAAAGAAATACGACTGATGAAGAACTTTCGTCGAAAGTTATCTTTTTTTTGTATATTTGTAGCGGCTCCCAAATATGAACGTTTCATATTTCCATTATAAGTTTTAATTTGTTTAATAAATTTTTAATTCAAATATTAAATTAATTATCTTTTAAATATATAATGCTCATAAAATATACTTTATTAAAATTATATGAAGTAACATTAATATCATAATAATTGTTGTCATATCAACATAATAAAATAATTATACATCATTCTAAATATAAATCATAAATCATATAAAATGTAAATATTTATCTATAATATATCAAACACATATATCTAACATTTTATAATCTATAAATGATATTTGAACACACACACAGATATAAAAAGAACTTCAACATGTAGTATACAACAATACTTCTGATAATTTGTATTGAATAAATGTAATTAAAAGTTGATTTTACAATAAATAATTTGTTATCTGTCTGAATCCGCTTAGAATTCCATGCCGCCCACATATATAACCACCGGTGCACAGAGGAGGCCCTGGAGTGGATTCGTCACCTCGACATTCCACTCTAGAGAAACTTGCCAACATTGTTGTATTGTGCTGTAAAAAACAATATCATACGCAATAATAATAATAATTTATATGAATAGTCATATCCTGGCCGTTAACATGATCCTTTTACTGCAATATGTTTCGTTTTAACTCTGAAATGCAGTTTTATATTATATTGCTTTTTATAAATGTCTTAGAAATGGGTTTATCACAAATTTTCGATAAATAAAATGTCTTCATATAAATATCATTGAATAATATTGAATATACTGGAAAACATATTTATCCAATTTGAACATTTCAGGCTCATTTTTCAATACAACAAATTTCCTTTGATTACCTGTGTTTTGTGTAAAAAGTTCATACTGAGTTTTGATTAAGGTTACACCCACACACATTTAGAGTAAAGAGTATATAAATTCTTTTTTATTTTAAAACCATTGATTTGTTCCATATAAAAAAATCTCTTTTTGTTGGATCGTTTTTGAAGAAAACTCTCAGATTTATAAAATTAAGCTTCAAACATTTTTAGATATAGAGAGAGTTAATAACCTCGTATTTAAGGCAACAATCATCTAATTTACATACATCGTTTTAACCTGATTCAACTTGTGAAAAACAGACGACAAAGCAAAAATAAACAATTTAATAATAGATGGTAAATTCCTATTTATTACAAGCTTTCACACTCAAAGCTCACACTTTTTTTGTTTCACTTTCTCTCTAAAATATTTTAACCTAAAGGAAAGAAATTTATCCATAATGATTTTATATTCCAATTATTGTTTGATAAGAAATCGATGAAGCTATCTGACATAGCTATAAGTAAAAATATTAAACATTTACATATTTGAAGAAGGAAACAAAGTTTACGATGACGAATTTCTTCTATTTGTGCTGTTTAATCGGCAAGCTTTCGGACTTTGACATCCTTCAACAGGCAACTATCTAAGAAACTAGAATATAATCTATATATATACGTGAATATTTACATAATTAGAACTTTTATTAATTAAATAAATGATTATTATATAAAAATTAATTTTGTTTATCTATGTAAACAAATAAGTTTTGAGAAAAGGATGCCTGCCATAAACATACCTTTATATTTGACTGTAGGCAAGATGCTACAAGTACTGTAAACATTTGAAATATCTTGTAAATTGACATGTTGATGCTTGCTTGAATATATTCACTTTCTTATGATTAGCTTGAATCATTTAGAAGTAGAAACAACTCCGCCTTTGCCCGTCCCAAGGCCTGATGAAAAAGGAGGAGGGGGGCAGTAACAAGCTTACTAAAAAACCTGGGCTCAGCTGGCCCGGCTGATAGTACCCTGTAAGGGCTCCTAATCCAGGGATACAGGATGAGTCTGTACTCCATGTTAGGAGCGGCTGCACATGGCGTCTGTTCCTCATGTCAGAGGTGGCCATTTTTTTGGAGCTAAGTCGGCCTGCCACTGAGTAGTGCTCCCAGTCTTAATGACAAAGGCAGACGCATTTTACTTCACCCAGTGTGGAGATAAGAAGGAAGAAGAAGTAGAAACAAGATGTCCCATATATAATATTGCTCCAGTGTTAGAAAAATTATCTTGGCGATTGCAGACCTATATGAATTTAATTTGTTTATAATCCTCTCTCTCATTAAAATAACGATTTAGGTAATTTACATTATATTTTGCTCTTTTTTTTTTTGTTTAGGAATCCACATTTCTACCAAACATCCAAAGACATTCAAGTGTCCCATTGTTGTTTTTCATATAATAGATAATTCTATTGATGAGTAAATTTGTTTTTCGCAAATAGGATTCTGCTTCCTATGTATTTGTGAATGAATTCATAGACCCTGCTTGATATAGGTAATCATGCTTCATCAAGAGTATTTTGTTCTTGAGAATGGAAAATAGAACGTTTTTCATGATGTTCAATATCTTTAGTTTTAATATAAATTCTTTATAAAAATTAATAAATTCCAGGTTATTATCGTTATCGACGATTTTTTTCTTTTATTTAGAGTTAATTTTCAATTTGCTCATGAAGGTTTGTGATTTTGGAGTTAGGTGTCAGATTTTGGAATAAATATTTTGCTTAAGAATTGAATCAATATTGTTATAATGTATTTCGCATTGTCAATTGAAAATAGTTTAATTGATTCTATCAAATCAAAGAGATCAAGTGGTTGTGTGATGATTGTCTAAATTTGACTTCTTTAAAAGGTTCTAGAAGATATTTTCTGGAGTGCAAGTAATATATTATAAACTATATAGCGCTTGTATCTATTTTCAATTTGAATATTAAGAAATCATTCTTCATTATTTGCTCATTTTTTCTTTAGTGTGATAATGCTGTTCTTTGGTACATATAAGATTTTATGTCATAGAACTTCAAGAATCTTGAGAGTTTCACGCATTCACTTCATTATTGGTTATTTAGAAGTCTTCACATAACCTATGGTTCCTGTTTTAAAAATATATTTATTTTGATTTTAATATATCCACCCTTTCTGCCAACTAATTTTGTTTTTAGTCTCTTGAAATATTTATCATTATTATAAAATTAAATATAGATTAAATTTTGGTATATAAAATATTTTCTTTAGAACGATTGATGTAATATCCATATTCCATATTTATCATTTTTATGTTTTCAATTCATTCTGATTTGGTCAATTCTCTGATTATTTAGCTCCATGGAAATGGGAGGGTGCCATTGCCCCCGTTAGTCAGCCACATTTCAGAGTTCCCTGTTCACGGTTACCGTAGCGGCTCACGACACCGTACTACAGGGCAGTCCCTTACTTGTGCTGCTTCTCCCACCCATCATGTAGAGGAAGACTTCTGGGCAGGGACAGTGTGAGTAGTGGTGGTGTCTTGCCCACTCCATGAAAAGAGAGGTACCATTGCCCCGTTAGTCAGCCACATTTCAGAGTTCCCTGTTCACTGTTACCGTAGCGGCTCACGACACCGTACTACAGGGCAGTCCCTTACTTTTTCTGCTTCTCCCGCCCACCATGTAGAGGAAGACTTCTGGGCAGGGACAGTGTGAGTAGTGGTGGTATCTTGCCCACTCCATGAAAAGAGGGGTAGCATTGCCCCCGTTAGTCAGCCACATTTCAGAGTTCCCTGTTCACGGTTACCGTAGCGGATCACGACACCATACTACAGGGCAGTCCCTTACTTGTGCTGCTTCTCCCCACGTAGAGGAGGACTTCTGGGCAGGTTCTGATTTGGTTGTCGTCAGATAAGGTTAATATTTGATCGTGTCTGGTGTGGATATTCCTATAGGGGGGTCAAAGTAGAAAGACACGTGGCTTAAGGATAAATTTTCTTGATTCCCTTGCTGTTTCAAATTAACTTGTATTTTCATTAATTTCACAAATCCATTTGTTTTCGTTGATAATTGTTTATTCTGAATTTCTATTGGTTGGGCTTGATTTTAACTACTTGATCTTGTTGGTCAGAAGGTTTAATTTCCTATTGAGTTATGGTTCAGATACCTTTATCTTTCGGGTTTAGAATAATTTTGATATCATCCCTTATTTCTCCCTGTTATAAACATTGTAAGCTATGGAATGTTATTTTTTCTTTGATTTTAACTACCCTTTTCAATAATAGATATCAAACATTAAAAAAATATTTTTTCTTTGATTGCAATATTATCTAGAGAAATAAACACTTTTAATATACACTTTTTTAATTCAATATTGCGCAAGGAATTATTTCAATTTCGATCATTTTTACAGCTCTAGGGATTTAATCTTCCCATTGTTCTTTCTTAAGTATTTGTATTCGTAACCATTTTCTATTTCCGATATTTTTTCTGTCTCCCTCATACTATATTTTACAAAGAGATGTCAAATGGATGAATTATAAGAAATAATGGGAGTTTTTGAGAATCATTAATTCAATATTATGACATTATAACTTGAGCGTAGATTTTAATCTATTTCATCTCTACTTTTTCGTTCATCAAATTCCCATGATGAAGATTATGGAGGGTTAATTCTTCAAGTACAAAAAGAATTTCAAATTCCCAAATGGTGCATTATCGTCATATCAAGTTTCTTTTTGAAATATTTTAATTGTGGTTTATTCGTAAAAATTTCATTTCCTCTTTTGTGTTATGCTGCAAGATATGTATTGTTAATATCTTTGGCAAGGTAATAGATGAATAATTATTAATTTCGACAATAATAAATTTCCTTATTTTGGAAATAAATTGAACAAACTATCAATACAAGGTTATTTGATACACAAATATACACATGTCCTCTAATTCCATTTCTGCTTCATTATACGTCACTGATAATTATTTTTTGAAAATTAGCTACATAAATAAAAAACTGCTATATATTTAAATCTAAGAGCGAAGAACAGATTTACTGATTAAATAACTCTCTCATGGCTGAGAGAACCAATGAGAAGACACTACAAGACCTTACATAGGATGGTAATACAGAATTACAGAGAACAGAATTGCTGATTGAATAACTTTCTCATGGCTGAGAGAATCAATGAGAAGACACTAAAAGATTATGAACCTTGCATAAGATGGTAATACAGAATTACTGAGAACAGAATTACTGATTAAATACCTTTCTCATGGCTGAGAGAATCAATGAGAGGACGCTTAAAGACCTTACATGGGATGGCAATACAGAATTACAGAGAACAGAATTACTGATTAATTATATTTCTCATGGCAGAGAACCAATGAGAGGACACTACAAGACCTTACATAGGATGGTAATACAGAATTACAGAGAACAGAATTACTGATTGAATACCTTTCTCATGGCTGAGAGAACCAATGAGAAGACACTACAAGACCTTACATAGAATGGTAATACAGAATTACAGAAAACAGAATTGCTGATTGAATACCTTTCTCATGGCTGAGAGAACCAATGAGAGGACTCTACAAGACCTTACATAGGATGGTAATACAGAATTACCGAGAACAGAATTACTGATTAATTAACTTTCTCATGGCTGAGAGAACCAATGAGAGGACACTACAAGACCTTACATAGGATGGTAATTCTTTCTGTAAACTGGGAGAGTTCCACGACCTGATACTGTAAATATTGTGGGAATTCCTGTAAATAAATATACCTTTTATTCTTTTTTTGATACCTTCAACTCTTCAACGAGGTATTTTTATGAATATGTATCAAAATAGTTATTTAAAAAAGGAGAGAAGAGAGATATTTGATCATTTATTTTTTACCAATCACATAGAAAAATATATAAAGGTCAGGTATTGATATTATAAATAAAGAAAGCATATATTGACCAAAAGCACATGTGCCTTCTTTATTTTTAATATATATATATATTAGATAATAAAAAGGCATATATGGGATTGAATAAAAGATTTACTTGTAAATATAAATATTTCATTAAATTCAATATATGCCTTTTTATTTTCTAATGATATAAATATGGATTGCTCTATTTTCAGAAAAAATATATATTTTTGAAATTTGAGCAATCCATAAATAAATCCTTGATTAAAAGACATATATTTATTGGATCAAAAAATCGTTTATTTTACCAATATATCAGTTGACTGAACGCCAACCTTTATCAAGGTATTATAACAAATTAATGTACCAGCCAAATGAAATATTGGTGAAATAAATGATATTTTGATCCAATATATGCCTTTACAATTAAATTTATATTATTTCTAGTTTTATATAGAGAGTGAAATGTTGGTTTTCACACAATAAATCAATCATTTTGAACTACATATGAAATGGATGAACTACTTAAAACCTAATAATTAAAACAATAAGGATAGACAAGGGTAATGAATGGAATATATTAATATTAAATAAACCAGGGGATTAGTGAGCGATTTAAGTGGAACAATTCATTGCAGAAGACAAATGAAAATATTGATAACAATGGCGGCGCGTGTTGCAGACGACTACATCCTCCCGCCAATATTTACTCAAATTCTAAAGATGGCGTTTACATTTCATTAAAAGAGGATGAAATATTTTGGAACAGTTTACCCTAGAGATGACAACTTGCTCGGTAAAACAACCAATATATTATATAGAATTTTATTTTAATAGCGACTCTTTTTAACTTTAAATTTGACTTTTTTTTATTATAAGGATCGTGTGTGTACTATTTATATCTTCACCGCTAGACAACAGACAGTAAATAATGTTGTATATATATATCAATTTGTAAATAGCTGAGAAAATTATCATAGGTTTAACTATTTTTGTAAATATATTTATGATTATCTTTCTAACCTGAAAGGTTCAGGTTCCTAATATATATTATTGTTTTTCTTTTTATTTTGATTACTTTTTCTTGTATAATATGTTTATAACTGTTTCTGTTTAAAAAAAAGTAAATCGACGCAATTATCCCTAGCCGGGATATCGCGTTTTGTGTGTTGAAATAAAAAAATATATATATATTCATTGGAAAGCATATTAACATATTAATTTTGATAAAAAATATGATTTACACTCAAACATTCATGATCAACCCAATTTAAAGAACGATCACCTCTCATGAAAGATACATTTAAGAAGACATTACCTTTGATGATATATACATTACGGAATGACCATCTTCCTGTGCAACCACTTCTGTAAAATGAGAATAACTTGTCCAAAAGGATAATATAACCTCCAATGAACAACTACCTCCATGAGAAACACCAAGTCTTTCTGCGATATCTTTTATATTGTGAAGTAATTTCTAATGTATAAACCTTTCTTAATTCATAATTTATATATTTATATATAATTCTATTTTGAATAGATGAAATTTATTTTATCGAATATTAGGAAATTGTGATATACTATTATATTAATGATTATAGCAAAATACTTTGTGTCTCTCATGGGAGGTAATTGTTTATTGGAGTTTATATTATCCTTTTGGACAAGTTATTCTCATTTAACAGAAGTGGTTGCACAGGAAGATGGTCATTCCGTAATGTAATCTCATCAAAGGTGATGTCTTCTTAAATGGATCTTTCATGGGAGGTGATCGGATGGGTTATCATGAGGGTTTGAGTGTGTAAAATAATAAAGATAAAAAGATTTTAAAATTCTTTCGCAATATGGTTCTTCTTTTAGAACACCTCTCTCCCATCTTATATGAACATTGAAATAAAGTAGTTTCAATCTCAATCTCCCTCTACAACGGACAATATTAGATCTGTTTCAGATATAATTTTCCCTTTGAAAGGCGAGATCTCGAAATCTTGCAGTGTATTATAATAAAAAAAACTCATCGCTAAAGGTTTTTAGAACCTTTTTATTGATATATATATTTGAAAGGTCTTTCTCATCTTAGCAGTGAACACTCTCAGCGATTTCGTTATTTCAATCTATCACACCGCTTTAGTATTGTATTGGATGGTTTGGTTCATGTGGTTTACACTATTAGGAATTTTCCCAATGAGAGAGAGAGAGAGAGATTGGAACTGATTTATTACAATGTTCATATAAGATTATATATGGTTAATTACAAATTTGAATAAATACGAATAAATAAGATTATATAATGATAAATATAGAAATAAATAGATAAAAATAATTGATAAATATACATATATATATAAATATATACAAGGTCTTCATTGGTGGCGCCCACCGCGGCAAAGATTGCGCCAATGATGGACTGCGAGAGTTCTTTCCCACAGAGTGGACAGGTCGATGTGTTGGCTGGTGTTACCCAACTCAAGACAAAGATGGTACTTGTAGATGGTAGCCTTCGCCACACTTGTGATCTTCATTCCCTCGGGATGGAGGCCGACGCCGAAGAGCCAGGCCTGCAGATCCAGGGGCAAGTCGCAGAGAGAGAGAATAAATATATGTTAATTATCATTATTAAAAAGAATAAATACCTTGTGGAATATTAAAAACCTTAAATAATACCTACAGCTCAACTAAATTTAGGAAAAAAACAATAGTTTACTTTAGAAAAATTAACTATACGCAAGATAGCATAACAATATCGGACTGGAAGCAATTTTAAAATAAAATCTTGAATACGGAGACAATACCAGATCATTAACCCCTTACTATGATTGTACAAAAATACAATTTAGATATTCAAAGAATAATAACGGATTTTATTGAATTTAAAACGGCTACTTTAAAGAAAAACACAAATGAAACTTTTCAAAGCTTCTTCCCTAACAACATATCAAATGTAACATATCAATGTATTTCCGACCAAACTTTCATAATTATCAAATCATTTCTAATCATGGAAATTTCAGAAGCTTTAAAAGAATTAAAGCGGTGGAAGACTCGAGTTGTTTTTGTGGACATGAAGAACAAACCTCAATACATCTTTTACTAGATTGTCCTTTTTTCAAGAATACAGATTCGACAATAATTAAATAGAAACAGATTCAAGTATTTTTATTTCCAGTAAAGAAATGTATATTAAATTCAATAACTTTTGTAAATATATTTTAAATTATACAGCAACAAATATCTTTTAAGAAACTGATAATTTATATTATGTTGATTGTACATATTGCTAGACAATCTTTCTTTTGTACACAGTTCTTTTTCTCGTTTTTTCTCTCTCTTTCTCATTGTTGATATCATATGACTATTCTATTCACGGCCTAAAAGTATTGTATAAGTAAAGGCAAACATGTATGACAGCCTAAGTGTTCCCTAGGGAGAAATAGCGCTTTAAATTGGAATAAAATTAAAGATTAAAAATGAAAAAATGACGGTTTTAAATACATAACTCTGAACGAAATAAACAGAGATATTTCTCGGTTAAGATGTAATAAGGCAACTGGTTACTGAAGAAATATTCAATAAATCCTGAAAAAATTTGATTTCACAAAAATATTAAGAATATTTTTGGCGAATTGATTTGACAAACTTTGCAAATTATAACAGGCGAAACCTTTTAAAGGGTTTACCATTCCTGTATATTTCTACAACAAATGTAAACTATTATAAAGTAAATAAAGCTTCCAGGGTTAAGTTTCTTGTTCAAATTTTTATTTTCAAGTTTTCAGACTTGTCAGTCCTTCAACAGGAGTATCACAATATAAAATTGATGATATATATACTTTTTTATACAAATTAATTTTTAAATATTCAATTATTAATGATATTGAAAGGGGGAGAAAATATATATTACCTTATTTGTGTTTTATAAACAATTTTTGTAAATATACGTGCATGGATTGTAAACTAAATAGCAACATCAATCTCATACCATTATAGAACGGTGGGTTCACAAATGATGAGCCATCTCCTGCTTTTTAAAGAATTTTATTCAATGCATTAAAAAATCTTTATAAGTTCCTTTTAATTATGAAAATTCGAAACTATTATAGACGCGTATGATTCTTTTAAAAATTAAACAATTTCTACATTAAAGAATCATAGGCGTCTATAATAGTTTCGAATTTTCATATCAGATGGCGCGCTAATGCATCATAATATAACTTTTAATTATGTGAAAAAATAGTACAAATGTGATATTGTACTGGGATAAGGTGCATAAATTATGAAAAAGGCATCTCCTTATCGTGCAACTGAAAGTTGCTGATGGCTTGCGCCATCTATCAGAATAAATTAATCAAGAAAAGCCATTCAGCCTATTTAGCTTTTCTTGATTGATCAAGAATAGGTAATTGGCCAATTTTGGAATAATTAGAAATCAACGAGAATAGTGGATATTTATTCCGATAGATGGCGCAAGCCATCAGCAACTTTCAGTTGTACGATAAGGAGATGCCTTTTTCATAATTTCAATTATGTGTATTCGTTTTCTAAATATTCGATGAAACTACCTTAAAAGCATATAACAATTCAGTCAAATGAAACTACAGGGTTACCACGTCGACAGAATAGATGTTACAGTTCATGCTTTCTCCAGGTTGAAAAAGCCTTCAAAGACCACTACTAGATCATAAACGTGATATACAATGATCACTATAGAGCATTAGTATTGGGTAGTAATCCATAGTGTCATGATTTCACTGTAGTATGTTTCAATTAGTATTTGGTTCTCATATTTCCTACTTCTTTATGTATATACTAGCCGAATGACCCGGGCAACGCCCGTGTTTTACCCGATTGAATGTTTTTATTCAAATACTATTTGTTACAATTATAAATTGGCGCCTTAAATAAATGCATATATTAGTTAATAACTATAGCCTATGTGCTTTATCTGTCTATGTACTGTTGGCTTCCGTAGGCGTCTCATACTGGGAAAAAGAAAGAGAGGATTCCATTTAGTTATTAACTAATATATGCATTTATTTAAGGAGCGACCCGCTCCAACACAATAGTTACAAAAACGAAAAAGCGAGTGGGGAAGGCATGATGGGGGGGGCAAAGGTGGCGTGTTCGTAGCCAACCAATAGGAGGGCGCAATTCCAAAAAAAAGCAAACGGTGACAGAGTTGATTAGGAGATGAGGAATGACGCTCGTAACTGTATATAGAATATGTTATGAATATTTTGTTTTGTTGTTGAAAATGATAATTGAAGGTGCAGTCGTGAAAAAGGAAAATAATTATTTACTTATCAAGTAGTTTTTATTTTGAATTACTTTTGAAGCAAATTACACATTAAATTATTTTCACAGTAATATAGAATTTATAAAATGAATCCAATATTCGTGAATTAAAAATAGGTAGGTTAACTATACATATTTACAACAATATTCAAAGTATTCTAAATCTATGGTCAAAAATAAAAGAATAGTCAATAAATGAAAATACATGTTTTTAAAAAATAAAATATTTGCATTTTAGATTATATAATATATATGTATATGATCCATTAACGCGATATCTGTTATAAGATATATAAAATATTTTTAACGCATGTATGAATTTTTTAAATTCAAATAATTTTCTAATTCTTCCTTACTGGAATGATAAAATAAAAGGAGGGCCTGGTTCATCAGTGTTGAACCCTTCCACCGGTTTCGTCAGTTTAATCTACCATACCGCTCTAATATTGCTTCGGCTGTTTACCAATCATACTGATATTGAAGCTAGACTCTTTTTTTAAAAGGGTGTTTTAAATGAACTATGGACATAAGATTTGAAAACAGTAGTAATATGAATTGTAGAACATTTGAAAATTGTCTAGAGACACTTTTATTTTTCCGTTTATCATTATTACTCTTCACAATTTATCCTTTCATACTTCATTCATAAGGTTAGAAATAATCGTTATTTCTCCTTAAAGTGAATTTCGATATTTCGTTCAAAAGAAACATATGGAACGCTTCACGATTTTGCGTGTCATCCTTGTGCAGGGGCCATGCTAATCTTCTCTGTATCGCTCCAAAAGAAACATATGCGGGATAATTTTCAAATGTCGTTCTACAATTATAAGACGCATTATATTGCATTATAAATATGAATTGTATTTATAATTATATGTTTTTCTACTGACCTCAAAGCTTATATACCCGAAATCTTGTATTATCGTGGTATAAATGGAACATACCCTCAACGTATAGGTTAGGAGAAGGTATTATAATATTAACAAGGCCTCCATAGTTTTAATTGTGAGAGAAAAAGTTCTATAGTTTCAGACCAAGCTGTTTATATAATTTCAACGCCACTCTGTGTTGTGACAACGATCTAAGTTCTATAGAGGGAGTCGCTCACCTCTATTCTTGGTCGGCGGGGTTTAAGGTTCAAAATTGTGGTGTCGCTGTTTATAACACTTTTAAAATATACAACAAAAACAGGAGGAAAATTATATTTATTATAAATTAAGAAAAATAGTGAAGTATTATTTAATTAATTATATATTTAAATATTTACACAAAAAGAATCGGGGATCAGGGCAAATCTTCCCGTTCGAAAGTTGTTTACAGGTTCTTCTGTTTATAGTTTTTCTCATTCCAGTCGCTGCATCCCCGTAGCACCCTCCGTCGGCCTCTCATTGGCTGCTTCGAACTCCTTCTTTTCCAAAAGTAGGAAATTTCTCAAAAAGATATCATTCTATTGGTTATAAATAGCTTTTCTCATATAATACTGGTTTATTTCAGTCTTTGCCTTTTTTTCGCGTACGAGTAAATATAAAAATATTTATTATTATATTTGAAGTAGAAATATCGTTAAATATTAATAGAAACATTCAAAGATTTATGGCGCAAAATTAAAACTGATATACGCCTGTAAATGATGCTTCCTAATATATATATATTCTATCAGTATTGCGGTGAAACACCAACAAGGGCGGGATGTAGTCCCGCAGTCCCCACCAGCTGCTTCACAGAAATTGATGACGTATCTCACCCCATATTAATATTAATTATCCACAAATCCGAATTAATTAGCTTACAGAAAACCTTCCAGTACACGAAGCTGAATAGCAATTCTTCATTATTTAGTGGGAGGTAATGAAATAATTGGGTAAAATTCAATTATTTAGGTGTGAGAGACCGTTATAATTCATACAAATGGTATCACGATGAAATAGAGTTAAACATCACTACAGAAATGATAATAAAGTTTACAATTTTACTCTATTTTACAGGAAAATCATATTATTTAATTTGAATTGTGATATATGCAACATTGTTAACACTTTAGTTTGTGATTTTATTTTACATTAATCAAATATTACCTATTATAACCATCAGAATTAGTATATTATAGACAAATAGATTTATTAAGAAAAAGGCATCTCCTTATCGTGCAACTGAAGTTGCTGATGGCTTGCGCCATCTATCGGAATAAATATAAACTATTCTAGTTATCTCCTTATCGTGCAAATGAAAGTTGCTGATGGCTTGCGCCATCTATCGGAATAAATATCAACTATTCTCGTTGTAGATTTATATTTGTAAAACGAAAATTGCAATTATACCGCGAATGTTTCTTCTAAACAAAAATCGAAATTTATTTTAAAAGAGAAATAACAACTATTTCTAACTTTAAGGATGAAGTATGAAAGGGTGAAAATATGAAGAGCAATGGCGAACGGAAAAATAAAAGTGTCCAGGGGCGGGAATCGAACCCACGATTGTTATTTCTCTTTAAAAATAAATTTCGATTTTTGTTTAGAAGAAACATTCGCGGTATAATTGCAATTTTCGTTTTACAATCATCAGCCGCGTTATATTGTATTTTAGATTTATATTTGAATAATGTATTTGACACAGACGATTATATTTTCTAATATTATAGACAAATATCTTAATATAATTTTGTGATTGAATGCGCATTTATATTAAGATAATGAATATTTAATGAGAGAGAGAAAAATATTGAATATATAATTAAGTATTAAGACAAATGTATACATATAAATTTATAAATAGATTCAATTTTTAATATTTCATATGCAGAAATAGTTTTGAATTCAAATAAATGTATTCGTCTTAGAATTATAAAAGTAAAAAAACCAGAGGATATGTAATTAGATATAAATATATGCAAATTAAAATAAATGCATATTTGAGGAAATAATTAGCGATATATTTTTTTTTTTTACAAATAAAAGCTTCTTGTTGTTTTTACTGCGACAGAAAATATTGGTATTATATATGTGCAAATAGATATAATTTTAATATATGCATAGATGCTATATATGTATTTGTATAGGTGCCAATGATGTAAATGGATGTAAGTGTAAATAGATGAGTGTATTATGTAAAGTTATCAAATAAGAAACCTCTCAAATTACCAGATAAAATAAACTCAACCACCTGAAGTGATCTAGGTTTTCAATATATTCTATTAAGTAATCTATGGGAAATATTCCGTAAAACTTTTATAAATCTCTAAGAATTAACTATATCTAATTATAATATATCTTGTTGTTGTTGTTTCTTATCCCCTTGTGTAAAGATTACACGATTTCCATGAGTTCATGCTCCTCAAGCTGTTTTACGATAAGCAGCGGCCTCTCCCAAAGGTCCTGTTTAGTATATCTAATGCAAGCCAAAATGTGTTCTGGAACTGCAGGTGTCAAGCTACACTTTGGGCAAGTAGAGTAGATTTTGTTATTATTTTCTATCTTCAATGGCTTGAGATGGCCTGTTTTAAATATCTTGACTATTAGTAATAGAGATCTTTAATTCGAATAGACGGCTTAGCTATACTTCTGTAGAAGGAGTGGCTTCAAGACCCGAAAACTTGAGTTAATACAATATATTTACAAGAAACGTATTCTTGGATACCTTTTATCTATTTGAATGATATTTAATTAATTAAGAATACGTCGCATGATATTAATAGTGGGTAGTTATCGACTTCCCTTCTACCGTAATTAGACCATATGTATGTTATATAAAAATATTATTTTATTTTAAATTATAATTTCATAGATTCAAATACTCTGCTAAATCGACCGCCAGAGGTCACTCTTCCCCTATAAAAACTCGTTGTTGTTTTATCCCAATGGCCTGCTCAAAACTTTTGTACATTATGTAAATAATCTTTTGTTTTTTCCTTATTCTACTCGCCTTAAGCCAGGCAGTACTTTTATCAAATTATGTTCTTTTATATATTTCTCAGCTCAAATAAAGAAAATCTCTGATCAAAATTATTTTATTATTTTACTTTCAAGATTCTTGCCACGATTGCATCACCATTACCATAATCCTCAAAATGATCTAAATTCAAGCAGGAAATCTCATTCTATTTTTCATATATAATATGTACACTCATGTAAAATGCAGTTCGACTTTTGTACTTACAATTGTGCCAGAGTCTTGTTTGTTTACTTATAACCACTGGTAAGGTTAGACTTCTACAAGATTCAGGAGCATTGAAGCGATTTCTTTCTTAGAAAAAAGTACCCAAATGCGGGCTTCGATCCCGGTTTGTTTCTGTCGAAATAGGCGGTTTATACTAATCCTCAACTCTTAATACACTGATGAAAGTACCGCCTGGCTTAAGGCAAGTAGAACAAGGAAAAACAAAAGATTATTTACATAATGTACAAAAGATTTGAGCCGGCTATTGGGATAAAACAACAACGAGTTTTTATAGGGGAAGAGTGACCTCTGGCGGTCGATTTAGCAGAATATTTGGATCTATGAAATTATAATTTAAAATAAAATAATATTTTTATATAACATACATATGGATCATTAGACCTTACCCTGAGTAATGAGGGGCCGGAAATAACATAATACTGCAAGATGGAACATACATCAAAATCAAAGAAGGAGAAGGAAAGTCAAGCTCCACTTGTGAACTGACAGCTATCTGGAAAGCCCTTGATGTATGCCTTAATCAACCATCCCTGCATCAAACAAAAATAATCGTAATATACAGCGATTCCAGATCCGCACTAGAAGAAATTTAGAAAGGCAATACTAAAATCACTCAGAAAATAAACTCGTTACTTACCCAACTGGGATCATTGGAGAAGAATTGCATTCTACAATGGATTCCTGCCCATGTTTTGGATCGGGGGTAATGAGATGGCAAATGGATTGGTAAAGGAGCCTGAAAGTTAAGCCAAAGGAAAGAAATAATGTCAGTATTTGACGCTGATGCTTTGTCAAAATACAAGATAATTAAACAAAAAATAAAGAAAAGATCAAAATGAGAAATAAATTCTGCGAGAAATATGACAAAAACTATAACAAGACTTTGAACAAAACACTATAAAGAAATGACAATACAAACAGTTGGCACAAGAACCTATAGGACATGCAACAACTGTCCTGGTGTGGAACTAACACCTACTCACATATCTCATGCCCAGCAATGTCCGCAGCCTTGCAGAAAATTGACTTAGACCCAGAGAAGCAGCTTTAAACACCCAAGATAGTGGATATTGCGACTTCTTTGATAAATTGCATGGGAACATCTGCCACTTCCTTGCACACGACAACAACAAATGGCTTACTTGAGGGTGAAATGGTATTCAATTATGGCCGAAATCTTTATCCGATATGTTCTAACAAATTTTCAATTCAAAGATACTTAAGGTGACCGCTAATTTAACGACATAACATCTTTGAAAAATAAACGTTTAAAAGAGTTTATATCTGGACATTTTAATTCCAATTTTAACTCTAAGTAATTAGTTATGTAGTATATTCAGTAATAGTTAAGTCTTGATAGATAACATACCGCTAATTAGCTATTTTAACTAACCACTCTCACTAACTATAACTTCCTTTATTAAACCTATTAACTAGTAAAAAAAAGAAAGACGATGTAAACTATAATCAACTAACATCTTAAACTAATAACAAACAACCGTTAACTAGCTCTGTTACCTAAACTAACCATAAAATTTTAGCACACTAACCAAACTAAATTACCGATAGGGGAAATAATTAATGCAACGAGAAATAAAAAAAAGCAGAAGAGAAAGGAGGAAAATTGGTTTCTCTCTGGAAACAAGTTTTAAAAGTTTGCACCACCCCCCCCCCCCCCCCCCCCCAACAATCAGTAAAAATCTAATTTGTTTCCAATTAATTTATTTACGATCTTTCCAAATTAGTTGTTCCTTGGCTAATGAAGTAAATTTGTTAATTATTTCTCAGCGCCTTTGATTTAAATGGAATTCTATCCTTGTTGCCATTTATAATCGATTATATCTTTAATTTTTGACAGACGATCATGTAAAGTTTCGTCTGCTTTTTTTTTATTAAATCGTCTGCATGAAAATAATTTTCAATTAGATTTGGAATTTTAATATTTTTATATTGGAATGTATTTTATCTATTTTTCTTATTCATTTATTGTGTTTACATTTATTTTTAGGTTTAAAAAATATGTGTGCTATGTCTTTTGTTATCTCATTGCTTTTATTTTTTATTTATATTTATGGATGCCAAGATGAATATATGTAAATGATGTTTAGAGAATAAAATAAAAATAGTATACCATATATTTTAACAATTTTATTTTAATTTTAAATACGTATATGGGACTTTTGGGGAATAGTTCCCATGTTTACTAATCTTAATTCAACGTAAAGTATTTTACTATCCATGAAGTAATTAGGTTTTTTTTATGTAAACCTTATGTTCTGGCATTAAAATCCTATCAATGTACAAAAATTGGAACTAGAACAGCTCTTGATATTTATAAAATAAATTATAAACATATTGCCCCTCCTGTAATAACAAGTATATATATAGGGAGATTTTAGCTCGTCTTAGTGGTGAACTCTTCCAGCAGTTTTGCCAATTTAACCCACACCGCTCTTACATAGCATACATTCATCAACACTCATGGACAAAAATTAAAGAAGTAGATTGTATTTATTGGGCCGGTCGTGTTATATATTTTTTTTTAAGAAGACAGCGGTAATTTTGTTCAGACTTGGTTATCTCGTGTGTCTTCACTAAAGGTCACTGTAATACCTTTCAGAATTATTGTCTTAATCCCGATATACATGCTAAAAGTTACAACTTTCTTTTTTGTCAATGAGTGTATTTACATTTAATGATAATAAGGCAGTGTATATAGAGGAAATCCAAAAATAGGAAAATGACTCTTATATGGAACTGTGTGAGTGTTATTACCAACATTCCAACGAAAAAAAAAAAAGAAGATAAAATAACAAATAAACAAATAAAACACGGAAATGAATTTACATATAATACGTTCATGAATAAGACTATAAAAATAAAATAGACATTTCCAGACTGCTTAAATGAGCTTTTAGATGGCAGAGCGCCTTCTAGTGGAACAGAAATCAACTAAACGTTGATTAAGCCTGTTCCATGATATTTGGCCATCCAATTTTCTTGATAAATCAAGAAAAGCCATCTACAAACGCATTTCAAGCTGTTGGCCCTCGTCATATTGGTTCCAGGTGTACCTCTACTACCAAATATTTGTTCCCAAAGGCTTCCTGAGAAATCAAGTAATGAGTATTTAAAACCAAGTTTGCGTAAATACGCTGAAAATAATTTTCAAAAATATAAAAAAAATCAGGTGTTGATATTTAAAATAAAATGGACATATCCTGACCGTTTAGTTTTAATATCAACATCTTTTTTTTTTTTTTTCAAATTATTTTCAGATATAAGACTTTTTAAATAGAGCAATCCATAAATATATCTTTTTTTTAAATCTTATAAATTGAAAAAAAATTATTTACCAATATTTCAGTTAGCTGAACGTAAAATTTTTCAATGTATAATATAATTTGTCATAGATTTTGTTGTACCTTGATAAAGGTTGGCGTTCAGCCAACTAAAATATTGGTAAATAAATTATTATTTATCCAATATATTCCATTTTTAATTATAGGACTTAATAAAGGCTTAAGACATCTCGTCCTGTGTGGGAAAAATCTTGTTCGAAGAACGGAAATATGGTTCTAATAACCAAACCAACCAGAAACAAGGGAATGAAGATTTATTTGTAGGTTTAGATAGTTAGGTCTAATGAAGTAATGAGGGAGGGTTTATGTAATCCGTAAATCGACCTTAATTCAAAAATTCATATATATATTGGATCAAAATTTATTTACTAGTATTTCAGTTCGCTGAACTCCAACCTTTTTTAACGTACGTTGTACCTTGATGAAGGTTGTCGTTCAGCCAACGAAAATATTAGTAACTGAATTATTTTTTATCCAATATACAGGGTGATACAAATGTCTTGCACGATTCAAAAAATTAATAACTCTGAGGATATTTTCGCTAGAGCAATGCGGTAAACATCATTGTGTTCATTCTTCTACTTTTGGCGAAATGGTGTTTTACTAATTTATCAATTGATATTATTAGGGTTCTTTTTATAAGGTTTCCATTAGGTATTAAAAAAAGGAAAACTACGTGTCGATCAGTTATATTTTTCAATTTTTCAAACAATTGGCCGATGAATCTCTGATTCTGGTAGAGCGCCATCTAGCGAATAAAACTGTAACTGAAATCAATTTCGAAATTTTCATTATTTGCCATAAAAATTCCCATTGCATCCTGAACACAATGGTATTTACCACATTGATCTAGCGCAAATATTCGCAGAGTAATTAATTTATAAAGTTCTGCAAGACTTTTGGATCACCATGTATGCCTTTTTAATTAAAAAATATAAGGCACAATAAAGTCTTAAGACATCTAGTTCTAAGTATAAAATCATTATTCGAAGAATTATGGTTCTAATAACCAACCAACCAGAAAGGTAAACAAGCTATTATACGTTTTTGTACCTTGAAAAAGGTTGGTGTTTCAGCTAACTGATATATATATATAAAATAATATATTTACTAATATATATATTAGTAAATATATTATTTTTGATCCAATATATGTCTTTTTAAATAAAAATAAAAAAAACTTTATTTAGACATCTCTTCTATGCAATTAATACTTTTCTAAAGAACGGAGATTCCAACTAACCAGAAAGGTAAATAAGAGAATGAAGTGTTATAGGTAGGTTTAGATAGTTAGGCCTAATGAGGGAGGGTTTATGCAATCCGTAAATCGATCTTTATTTAAAAAATCATATATATATAAGATCAAAAATAATATATTTACTAATATTTCAGTTCGCTGAATGCCAACCTTTTTCAAGCACCTTAGGTATGTTGTACTTTGAAAAAGGTTGACGTTCAGCCAACTAAAATATTGGTAAATAAATTATTATTTATCCAATATATTCCTTTTCAATTATAAGACTTAATAAAGGCTTAAGACATCTCGTCCTATGTGGAAAAATCTTATTCGAAGAACGGAGATATGGTCCTACTAACCAAACCAACCAGAAAGGTAAACAAGAGAATGAAGAGTTATAGGTAGGTTTAGAGAGTTAGGCCTAATGAAGATATGAGGGAGGGGGGATAGGGATTACTGAGGGTTTATGTATTGTTGGATATTGAATCTCATTTCTTTTCCTTCAGACAGCCATTGTTGTCAAGCTTCCTTCTTCATCTCTATACAACCCTTCTTCAATATGTTCCTTCAATAACTGAACTCTATGAGATTGTTCAATAGACAATTGATGCTGGAATGGTATCATTTGTTAATAACAATTACAATTATTTTATTTCCAAAGCGCTATATCCCGCTACTTGCGCCAAAACAAGGAGAAAAGTTTATTTACATAAGTTATTTACATTATTCAACGCATGAAAACATTAGAGATCCAGATTTTGTAGAAAGTTTAGAATGTATTTACAAAATGAATTGAACTTTATATATGATTTTTTATCGGAAATCAAATCGTTAATTTCTTCAAATTAAAGATACAAGTACTTCGTCCAGTAAATCATTTTTATTATCTCGACGTTTCGACAAAAATATTTTGTCATCTTCAGGAGCAAACAAATATTTAAAATTATTAAGTTGTTAACATGATAATCCTGTTGAAGGAATGACAAGTCCGAAATTCTAATTTTTGTTTGCTCCTGACGAGGACAAATAATTTTCGTCGAAACGTCGAAATAATAAAAAGTTTTACTGGCCGAAGTATCTTTAATTTTAGGAGTTAAGAATGCCGGCCAGGCAGCCTCTATCTTTACGGTAATCAATTGTTAAGTATTTCGAAAGCCACCGGATCGAATCCTGTATTGAACAAGTTTTTCTTTTGAATAAGAATGATTTAATTACAAGAGAAAGAATCACCTGACATCATCTTGAAGAAGGAACAAAGGTTAACGGCGACGACTTTCTTTTATTAATGCTGTAAATTCGGCAAGCTTTCAGATGGTTTTCTGCCTTTCCCTGCATCATAAGGTAGTCATCCTTTTCTTAGAACAAATTTGTTTACATAGATAAAGAGGAAAGAATTTTGTATAATATAATAATTTATTTCGCTAAGAAAAGTTCTAATTATGTAAATATTTACCTGTATATAAATATTATCCCTCAGTTTCTTGGAAAGTAGCCTGTCGAAGGACGTCAAAGTCCGAAAACTTGCCGAATTTACAGCATTAATAAAAGTAACATGTCGCCGTTAACTTTTGTTCCTTTTTCAAGAATGCTTTAATGACTTCAGATTCTTGTTAAAATCCAACCTTATCAGTGAGGGCAATTAACCAAAAGGAGCTATGGCATGCTTGTAAGTTCAAATATTAAACTGCTATCTATATGCGTAGACCTGCTGTGTATTTATGGGAAAGGAAGTCACTAACTATCCTCCACGATTATCATGGCCTGTACTATGTATACTTGGGATAGGCACATTTACACAAATGAGTTAGGGTTTTGTTGGTATGGGTTCAAATCCTATTCTTCACAGTCATTATACTCATGGAAAAAAACTTGAGAAATCTGTATCTTTTAGAATATATGTCGGGATTAAGACAATTTCTCTGAAAGAGATATTTGATACATGGTGACATTTATTGAAAACTACGAGATAACCAAGTATGAAACACATTACCTCTGTCTCCTTAGAAAATCTCAGACGACCGGCGATATAAAATACTTTCCAATTCCTTAGTTTTTGGCCATGAATGTACACACATATCAAATAACCATAATGTTCTTGATTCAAGTTTTAAATCTGAAAGGTTATTGTAAATCTTTCAACAATTAAAAGAAAGCATTTCCTATGTAGTCTCATTTATTGGAAAGCTTCTTCACAATCTACCCGATATTTACATTTTCTTATTAACCTATTTATACACAATGTTCAAAACTAGTAGGTTTTAACTTTATTATTCATATTTACACATCAAATATGTAGAATCTATTTACATCTACGTGAATATGGCGCTATCTCTAGGTTACTCCCTGTAATTAAAAAGGAGCTTTGTGCCGAAGCATTTGTTGAAAAAATAGGAAGGAGAAGGCCGGGAATCGGCTTTAAAGATAGAAAGTTTTATTAAGTTATGCTCTAATTTTACATAAAGTTAAAGCACAACACAGCTTGCTTTACATACTCCACCTCGACAATGGTAGAAATAATTTATATACATGGCGGTCAACTGGTCAAAAACAAATAAAAGAAGAGTAGAATGTTGAAATTGATTATTCCAACAGCATTCTCGTCAGAAATTTTGAGAAATTCTATGCCACAATGTAATAATGATTCATATAATAAATTAAAACATCAATTATTTTACAATTTTCAAATAAACTAAACATTCTACTATGCTTACGGCGATGAAAAGATATTAGAAAGTCGTGGCTCATCAATGGTGAAACCCTTCTAGCTGTCTCGCCAAATTAATCTATCAGAATGTTCTCTGATTGTATTGAGTTATTTATCAGACACTATAGATTGGAATTGTTGGCATTTAAACAAACTATAGACATGATATGGAGGTCCTATACAATATACATAGACCTTCATTCTAAAGGCATCATATAATCTGATCACTTTTAAAGAAATATAAATTTAATTGTATATTAGCCAATACTAAACTCAATATCGTTATATTTAAGAATTTAAGAATTATTTTACGATGTAGAGAGAGAGATTTTATTAATTAAAATAAAAAAGGATATTTGTTTATTTCTATATGTAAAAGAGAAACTCGCAAATTGGTATTGTTAAATAAGCTTTTTTGGTTCTAACAATTTACTCTTTGAACTCAAACTTGGGGTATAGTTGGAGTCTTCCTTATGAAGGTAGCAGAAACCCCAGGATCTAAACAACTACCTTTCAGTCAACTAATCTTACACACAACTCTACTAACACAACACCTTTTTCCCAATCACAATATATATACATTCATAAACAATACTTAAAATTATACCGCATAAGTTTCTTTATTATGAAAAATCAATATTTATTTTAAAGAGAAATATTTACTATTTCTAACTTTTTTTTTTGAATGAAGTATGAGAGGGTGAAAATATGAAGAGTAATGGCGAACGGGAAAAATAAAAGTGTCCAGGGGCGGGAATCGAACCCACATCCTTTATAATATATACATTCAATTTATAAACGTGACCAGATATTGTTGGTTAAATATATATATACAAAATATATACACAGATTAATTGATAATAATAAAAACTCCCACAACACACAAAAACATAGGTATGAAATATATTCACAAATAAATATATTTAATCAATAAAATAAAAATATTTGCAAAAAGGTTTTCTTCATTTAAAATAGCAAGCTTTCACACAGTGGCTCTATATCAAATTAATGAGTCTGCAAAGGCGTACATGGTATATACTATTGTATGTAAATATTAACCTGATGAAATACTCTGCTTGAAAACTTGCCCTTTTACAAATTTAAAAAGGAAATTGTTTTCGTATATTTTTAAATTTGTTTAATCCCAAAGAAATTCAAGGTAGAGAAACTAAACGATAACTTTTTAAAATTTCTATTTGCTATATTTCCTAGAAAAAATATGTGGTCTTGAAAGGCTTTTAAAAAATTCATATATATAAAATGAAAGGATTTAAAAGCACGAATGTTTCTTTTATACATAATACAAACTTCTACTGCTCTTACTGCGATGAAAAAATATATTGGGAGAGCTTGGCTCATCATTGGTGAACCCTCCCAGCGGGTTCGCCAATTTAATCCACCAGACCGCTTCTCATAGCTCAAATACTGTATTGGACGATTCTGCTTATATCCGCAGCACTGAAGGATGGAATCTCAGAAATGGTTTTCAAGTAAACTATGGACATAAGCTTATAGGACAGTAGAATTACATTCAAATAATGTGTAAATAATGTGTTAATTTATGCCTAACTGGCCTTGTCTTTATTGTTTGCGGAAAAGCATTGCTCGATGCAAATATTTGAATGTTATTCTACTGTCCTATAAGCTTATGTCCATAGTTTACTTGAAAACCATTTCTGAGAGTCCATCAGTGCTGCGTATATAAGCAGAATCGTCTAATACAGTATTAGAGCTCTGAGAAGCGGTCTGGTGGATTAAATTGGCGAAACCGCTGGGAGGGTTCACCACTGATGAACCAAGCCCTCCCAATATATTTTTTCATCGCAGTAAGGGCAGTAGAAGTTTGTATTATGTATAAAAGAAACATTC
Organism: Cordylochernes scorpioides; assembly: GCA_030710605.1. Classification (NCBI taxonomy): domain Eukaryota; kingdom Metazoa; phylum Arthropoda; class Arachnida; order Pseudoscorpiones; family Chernetidae; genus Cordylochernes; species Cordylochernes scorpioides. The sequence goes on along the minus strand of CP092869.1, from coordinate 667,173 downwards.
GTGCTTTTAAATCCTTTCATTTTATATGTATAGATGGCGCGTTATTGATTTGTGTTATATTCATATATTTTGATATGAAAGGAAAATCATTTTGGAAAATATTCAACGCCATATAAAATATTTACAGAGTAATTAAATATCTTTTTATATAAAATTGAATATTTTAATAAAATATATTAAACATAAAGTGTTATTTTATATTATAGGACACATATATTCAAATATTACATTCAAATCAAATATTTTCAAGGAAATTAAATTTGTATTATTAAACACCCTTTTAAACGCAAATAATTCCATAACAGCCAACTCAAAATCGCATGTGAAAAAAAGTTTGATTTTTATATAAAATATTTTCACACGTTTTCTTTAGAAATAGTCCATCAAAATGCATTTATGTAGAATTTATATTTGATATTTCTCAAAGAAAATAAATATATACAGATATGAAGAAAAAATATAGGGCATTTAGTTTAAATAGCTACCGTTCATATTTTTAAATAAATATTTTCTAAAGCTGAAATACTCTGTGAATTTTTCAAATGCAGACGATCAAAACAATCTGTAAACTAATATTTATATTTTATTGAGATTTTAAATCATTTTTATTTATTACATCAAAAAAGCTTTAAATGTTTTAAAATGGATTGAATTATTTATATTAATAATATTTGTATCAGTGAATAATATAATTAGTCAATAAAAATCATTTCGATCGTTTTAAAGCAACCCAATTAGTGATGCTTGAGAAGCACGCCATCTGTTGAGGTTTTACCTAAACAGTTTTTGTATTTTACTTTTTTCTACATCAGCCCCTCATGTTTAAAACATATTCATTTATTTTTTTCAAAGTCGTAGAACATTTTTTCTTCTAGCGTGTTCTAAACAGGGTTGCCGGTTTTATTTTTGAAAGTATTTTACTCAATGAGTAGACGAAAAAAAAAAATAGTTATAAAAATACAACCTCATTAAACATTTTTTAAATGAAATATTTTGACAGTTTTGTTTTAATAATAATATAATCTTTGTCAGAGTTTATAAAAATGTTTTTAAAGATAATATTTTAGAGTTTATTATTTATTTATATTATATTACTAGCTGAGTAACCCGGTTCTGCCTGGGTATTACATGAGTGGAAAAACTTCCCAAAACGTAAATAACTGATCTAAAAAAAGCCCACACCTATTAACGAAAAAGGTAATAATAAATGTTGAACCGTTTATAATGTTTACCTTTCGTAATCAAATAAAATAATTAAATAAAATAAGTATTAATTCTGTGTTAAATATTTGTATATAATTGATAAAATAATAAAATAGATAAGTTTCAAATATTTCTATGAAAAAATAGTACAGATGTGATATTGTACTGGGATAAGGTGCATAAATTATGAAAAAGTCATCTCCTTATCGTGCAACTGAAAGTTGCACTCACCTCAGACAATTTCAAAGGTTAATTGGCTGGGGCGGGTACCTCGGGGGTTGGGTGGAAAAGCTGCCATCTACAGAGGGTGTTCACACTTATAGGAAACAAGTTTTATCATAAAATATTAAAAATTAACACCTTATTTGAAATTTTTCAAATGTTCTATTTGAAAGCCTTTTTGTTTATTTACAGTACGGCACCTGATTTTCCACGATAGCAGAAACTTTCTGATCATGGTCATACTCAAAAGATCCCATTCTTCCTTTACCACTTTCCAGAGCTAATCTTACCTATTTGGACATAATTAAAATATATGCAAACAAGATGATATCATACATTTCTAAAAAAGGTATTTATAATATTATTCACGACAAAAATATCAAGTTTTTATTCAAAGCACCTACGGAGAAATGGACAAAAGATTATCACCCTATATCTGTGATAACTCCTGCAACTGTCAAAAAAAGTGAAAAAATATATTACAAAAGAAAATCCTATGCCACAAAGAGATATAGCCAAATTAATAAGAACATCAGTGTCAACAATAAATCAAATAATAAATAAAGATTTAGGTCTAAAAGCTACAAAAAAACATGAGGTTCACAAATTGTTTCAGAGCCATATTCGTCAGCGACACACTATCAGCAGATATTTTTATGAAAATTTCTTGGCTGCTGATAGATGCAAATTTATTGTTACATATGACGAAGCATGGGTATATTTAACCGATTGCGACAGAAAAAAGCTATATACTATCAAAAAAGGGTGGAAAATCTAGGCCAATTTGGTTGAAGGAATGTGCCGAAAGTTACCCCAAAGGATTTATGGTGGCATGCGGTATATCATATGAAGGAAAATTAAAAATAAGAAAAGTTGAAAGAAATGCCAAAATAAACTCGGAGTACTATCAAAACAACATTTTAGAACCTATATTTTTAAATGATATTCCCTCTATCTATGGAAAACAGAGTAACAAAGTCTGGTTTCACCATGATAACGCCACAAGTCATACCTCATCTTCAACCTAAGCTTATTTGGAATATCTAAGGCAAATAACAAGAATCAACACTATTCCAAAGAACAGAACCCCTGTAAAATATCCTGATTTAGCCCCGATGGATTTTTGCATTTTTGGGTGCCTTTAAAGAGCACTTGGAAAGAGACACCCTAGGACAATTGAAGGTCTCTAGAAAGTGGTAAAGGAAGAATGGGATCTTTTGAGTATGACCATGATCAGAAAGTGTCTGCTATCGTGGAAAATCAGGTGCCGTTCTGTAAATAAACAAAAAGGTTTTCAAATAGAACATTTGAATATTTTCAAATATGGTGTTAATTATCAATATTTTATAATAAAACATGTTTCCTATAAGTGTGAACACCCTCTGTATTTAAACTATATTCATTTTGAATCACCTAAATGGATTGCAAATATTAATAAAATCAAATACCTAAACACTAATATAATACAATTTTTGCCATCACACACATTTTGCCTGTAGTTTATGTGTTACTTCTGTATTACTATTCTATGACACTTCTACTATTTATTATTGGTGTTCTTTCAGTATGAAGGAAATTGCACTCGGGGGAATTCTCGGGTGAAGCCGAGTCATTCGTCTAGTCTATATATATATATATATATATTAAAAAGATGCATATATTGGATTTCTAATTATTTTATTGTTCCAATATCGCCTCTCTTTATCGAGGATGTTTGTGTTTTTCACTAGAACATGCGCGCACGTGTACACCACTCTCGTTCTACAAGGCCAATGAAACAATTGTATCTTTGATTTAACTATTGTATTCAGTATATATACAGCTAATAATTATATTTAATATTATAGATTATTATCTCATCTATGAAAGATAGAGAGATTTATATACAACAGTGTAATTGTAAATAATTGTGTGTATATATATTAATTCTAAATTATATATATATATTCTATATATATATAAATCAATGTTTGTATGTTTGTTTGTTTGTATGTCCGGTATACAAATCAGCAGTAGTTCACTAATTCAACCCAAAATTTCCATACATAGGTAAAAAATACGGGGAAGACGATAGGCTATTTTAAAAATATATATAAATCAATTATTAAAACTATATATTCAAATTATTCTACTTAGCTCACGAACAGCGCCCTCTATCAAAGATTAGATTAAATTATGCTGATGCAAACAAATAGATAATGCTAATAACAAACAATTATAAAAAAAATCTTATCTGAATATATATCACTGGGTAAATATGCACACGGGTCAATCCCGGGGCGAAGCACGGGTCAACCGTCTAGTTATATATATAATATATATAAATATCTATATTCAGAATAAATATATATATACTAAAAACAAAATTGGCATTTCCTGACCGCTAACATAAGCATTTTAGATTCAAGAGCGCCATCTACTAGAATAACAACAACAACAATAGCCTTTATTTGGCCCACGTGCCATACAGGATTCTCTCTGTAGGACAGAATAAATAAATAACAGATTAGCATCGTAGTTATATACAAATATTGGGTATTGACCTCGACCAATTATCGAGTTGGATCCGGTGTCTGTGCTAAATATTTTGATTGAGCTGATTTCCAGTATTTATAAAAAGCGAATGCAAAGGGTCTGGATTTTACGACTTTTGCCATTAAAACATAAGGCGAATTGCTATTATAGCCGGTCTCTTGACGAAGAATTTCTCTTTCTTCTTCCATTGCCGTACAGTAGAACATGTAGTGTGGAAAATAGAGACTAAATTCACCGTTGCATAAGGTGCATTTTATGGTCTTAGTTTTCAATAGTGAAACATGATTAATTCTCTGTACTACAAAAAGGCTTCTTACTTGTACAATGATTCTCTTTAAGTACTATAGAATAAAGCGTTAGGAGAAAATAATTTTTAATAATCGACTACACGAGCTTTCGGGCAGTCACGCCCTTCAACTGGTCATGGACCAGTTGAAGGGCGTGACTGCCCGAAAGCTCGTGTAGTCGATTATTAAAAATTATTTTCTCCTAACGCTTTATTCTATAGTATTTATAATCCAAGGAGAAAGTTTCCATGTTTAAAAAAGATTCTCTTTAAGGTTAGGGGGATATTGTCATTCAGATAGCATTCCATTGTAGGTGATGAATAAAAGTATTTATAGTGAGAGTAGAGTACTGATTTTCTTATTCTTACATAATCCAGCTGCAAGGACTGATCGGTTGCCGTTCTAATAATTAGGGGGATGTATCTTTGTAGAATATTTAAGTCTGTACATCCAACAAGCCATGAGAAGCCGGTGTTATTAAGTAGCTCTGTTATACTTTTTACCAGTCCGATATTCTGTTTTGAAGAAATTGAAATGTCCCACAAATGTGCCAAACATATTGGAGGTAGCCTGCTGCCGTCCATTTTCAGAATTCTAGTCCAGAATTTTAAAGTTAGTTTTTTCACTGTGATATCAAGAGAGTGTCTTCCTGTTTCGGCCCTCAAAATATAGCCCGGAGTATAGCTTGGAAGGCACAGAAAATGTCTGAGAAAGGTATCCTGAATTCTATCTAAGATTAAGGCTTGATCATGTGCCCAGATTGGAGCCGCATAGAGTAGGACTGTCAAGATCATAGAATCCAACAATCTCATACTTGCATGGAAGGATTTGAGCTTGGACTTCAAAATAATCTCCCCCACAGCACCCATCGCGGCCATGGTCCTGCCTCTATAATTTAAGGCAACTTGAGTAAAAGAATTCGAAGGGGTTAGCGGGTAGCCCAGGTACGTATATTTTGATGTAACATTTAAAGGACTTTGACCCCAATACCATCTTTCTGAACGCGCCACCTTTCCTCCATTACGGAAAACCATTATTCTTGACTTGTTTTCGTTCAGAGTTAGTAAGTTAGTTTCTAGATAGGTTTTCAGTATATTGATTTTCAATTGAAGGTTTATTTTAGAATCACCGATCAAAACAATATCGTCGGCATATAGGAGGAGGTGTATGTTTTCGAAATTGGGTAAGTAGATTCCTGACGACCCCGAGTCATCAAATATTTTAATCAAATCATTAATAAAGAGTAGGAATAGGCATGGTGATAGTGGGTCACCTTGGAGCACCCCCGAACGAATTTCAATGAATTCAGTGATAGAATTGTTCCAACGAACCGCAGCGGTCATGTCTTCATAATAACATTTAATTAAGTTGACAAATCGGTGATTCAGATCTATTTTGACTGGTTTTGTCCATAGCAATGCGTGAGGAACCGTGTCAAAAGCTTTTTCTAAGTCTACGAAGAAGTAGTAACATTTGCCTCTTTTCTTCCTTAGGGCAAGTTGGATTACAGATGTCAATATGAAAATATGATCTTGACATGAGTGAGCAGATCTAAAGCCCGCTTGATTCTCTGGGATAATATCATTAGTTTCAATCCATTTGACTAGGCGGGACCTAAGTATTGCTATGAATAGTTTCGCGAAATTGCTCAGCAGTGAGATTCCGCGGTAGTTGGATGGATTGCCAGAATCGCCATTTTTAAAAATCGGATGAATAATAGACCTCGAGAAGAAGGATGGGAATACAGCTGATCTTAGTATTCTGTTGTATATATCCTTTAGTAACAGTAAGCAACTGTGGGGATGGAGCTTGATTGCTTTGTTCGGTACCTCGTCGATTCCAGCTGCCTTACAGTTCTTTAAACGCGAGATTTCTTCTATTATCTTCTTCATTGTAATTTCCGCCAATAGGTCTGTATCCACTGAAAGCGTGTTTAACATAGGAAGGATATATTTTGTTGATGTTTCAGATGAGAGTAGTTTGTCGTAAAATTGGTGCCATTCTTTAAGCGATATGTTTCCTTGAATGAAACTTCTTTTTTTTTTATATAAATGCTTATTGTTTTCCAAAAGTTTTTAGAATCATGAGTATTGTTTGATATATTTACCTGCAATTATTGGTAGTATTTTTTCTTTTTATCTCTAATTAATGCAGCGTGTTTAACATAGGAAGGATATATTTTGTTGATGTTTCAGATGAGAGTAGTTTGTCGTAAAATTGGTGCCATTCTTTAAGCGATATGTTTCCTTGAATGAAACTTCTTTTTTTTTATATAAATGCTTATTGTTTTCCAAAAGTTTTTAGAATCATGAGTATTGTTTGATAAATTTACCTGCAATTATTGGTAGTATTTTTTCTTTTTATCTCTAATTAATGCAGCATAGAATTTCTTTTTTGAAATATAGTTAACACGGTCTGTTTCTTTTTTTTTATTTCATGTAGATTTTAAGATGGGATTTAGTATTCTTTTTTGTTAGATAACATTTTCGATCAAACCAGGGCTTTGAATTTGGGTTCGATGTTTTAGATCTTCTCTGCATCCCCGCTTTGCCCGTAGCATCAATGATTTTATCAGTTAAAAGCCTCATTGTACACTATATATTGAGTGATTCCAATTCAGGTGTATTTCATTTAGTGCCTGCGAGAAAAACTGTGAGTTCTCATGTGTCCATCTATAACTTGTTAAAGGTGTTGGATTTGTATGTCTCGAGTAATCTACTAGAATAAAAATTAACTAAATGTGGATTTAGTTTGTTCCAAAGATATATGTGTGGCCAACCCAATTTCTTAATAAACCTTTGTTCGTACAGGTACAGTCTGTACCACGCTCACGAGGGCCAAAGCTCGTAACAGTTACGTGGTTGACCTTTCTTTGATTTATCAATAGATAGGATTGGCCTAATATATCTTTGGAACAAGGTAAATCAACGTTTAGTTTATTTTTGTTCCACTAGATGGCGCCCTGTTATCTAAAATCGCATGTGGGCGATCAGGAAATGCCAATATTGTTTTTAATATTAACATCTGACCATTTATATATTATTTCTTGTTTATTTTTCACACACACACACACACATATATATATGCAAATTTATAGATAAAACTACTCATTTGAAAGACAAAAAATAAAAATCAGGTAAGAATTTTCATTCAATTTTAAATTTTCAAATTTTCGAGCAAATATATACTGCTCTTCAACGGGCTGATACTCTATGTACAATTTCTTAATGATCTTTATACAAAATAATTGAAAAACTTTTGTTATTGGCATATCAGCCCGTTGAAGAGCAGTATATTTGCTCGAAAGCTTGCAAATTCAAAATTAAAAAATATTTTTACCTGATTTTTATTTTTCCTCTTTAAAATAATTTCTGGGTAACTATTGCTCACATAACTACATATATATATGTTATATTGAAATATTTTATTATTAGAAATGTTATATATTAAGGTGTTATTTAATTTAGGGTTATAATTTTATAGATATAAATACTCTGTTTTAATCGACCGCCAGAGGTCACGCTTCTACTATATAAACTGATTGTTGTTCTTCCCCGTTGGTCGGCTCAAAACTTTGTAATTATGTAAATAATATTTTGTTTTAATCATTCTTACGTCTTAAGCCAGGCAGTACTTGTACAAAATATGTTTTTCATCTGTATTCATTCCTCAGCATAATAAAGAAATAACTAATCAAGACATTATATTTTTCAAGATTATTGTTCGACCATGACTGCACCGCCATAGCATAATCAATATGATCCAAAACAACAGAAATCTTATCTTTTTTTTTATATTTAAATATATTATATATACTCTTTATTCATTAGAAAATGCTCTTTAAAAGATAAAATGACGCAGAAATTGTCCATTTCCAATTCTAAATCACTCTAATAAGTGTCCCCTCTGTATTAATCCCAAGGTCCAGCTATATCTCACCGACTAATCAGCAAATAAAAGAACGGCGCCAGACCGCACCAATCTATTGACTGCTGAAGTCAACAAAGAAACTTAAAGAGAGAGAAATAAAAGTTATCGTAAGGGAACAAAAACAATTTGCAATAGATTCTGGTTTTCTGAGACAATTTTCTAATGATTTCAGATTGGGAAGAAATGGGAGAGAATATCCATAGATCCCAATTTTTCTCCTTTTGTTCCTTAAAACGAGATTTTCTCGGTTGAGCCACCCTGCGAAATCCCTGGTAGTTGTTGATTGGCTGGAGATTTTCAGTTCCCCGGATGTTCTCCCCTTCTTTCCCGTTGCCATAAATATCTATCCAATCAGCTTGCAGCTTCTAGGATATAGGGTTTCTACAATTATGTCGTTGTTGAGTATCATCAATCCTACTTTCACTATGTATATCATTTATTGATTACATATTAGTTTTATATTGTATTAATATCGATTCCTTTTTCTCTCTAAACATTCAAAAATAAAAAGCATTAAAATGATAACTACTAAGTTTTATGTTAATAATACATAATGTGTTGTGTGTTAATACAAACCTCTAAGTATAAACTAATTTGATTAAAACGAAAGGTTCATAGAAATTCACATTCAAAGTATAAAATAGTCCCTGAATATAAAATGATCTTGAGAATATAAGAAAACTTTATAATACAATATAATATAATCCGGATTATGATTGTAGAACGGCATTTGAAATTTATCCCGCATGTGTTTCTTTTGAAGGAAAAATCGAAATTTATTTTTGAGGAGAAATAACGATTATTTCTAACCTCAGGGATGAAGTATGAAAAGATGAATTGTGAAGAGCAATGATAAAGGGAAAAATAAAAGTGTCCAGGGATGGGAATCGAACCCACAGTGTACCGCTTATCATTACTCTTCACAATTCATCTTTTCATACTCCCACCCTAAGGTTAGAAATAATCGTTATTTCTCCTCAAAAATAAATTTCGATTTTTCCTTCAAAAGAAACACATGCGGGATAAATTTCAAATGCCGTTTTACAAAACTTTATCATGTTTACTTGTATATTGCTTCATACTTGATGGGCAAAATTTTATGTCCCTAGTATACATCGTACAGTCCATGATATTCATGATAAGTAGTGGTTAGTGACTGCATTTAACTGCAAGCGCACAACATGGTACATATTTCTTCAAAGGGTTTAGATTTTGAATATTCTATCTCACACCGTCATGTATTTCTAGACCCTTTGACTCCATATTCCCATTCCAAAAGTTCGCTGTTGAGTGTTCTATTGGCAACAAAGTGTTATGGACCGGAATACAGTACTGCCGGTCCTCACAACGCTAAGCTCGGATCTACGACATACGTGAAGCTTTTCATCAGAGTTTTGTGCCAAAACCAACAGCGAAGTACACAATACCTAGTCCTGGATCTATAGAGCGAACAAGCTATCGGACGCAATAGTTAAGTACCAGTCCACGTGCACATAGGGATGTCCTTTCAGTCAACATGGAATGGATGATAATTAAATCGCCAAGCCAACACGTAGAATAATATTTCTTTGTCATTACCTCAGGGGTGTAAGCACAGATTGCCACAGGCTGTCCATAACACAGTACTCTCACTAATCATTAGCTAGATCTTGTAACAACGTCGTTAGTAGAGCTGGAACACAGGGAAGTCATAAAAGCCTTATGTAAATAGTTAACTTCTACTACCCGCCGTCAAGGTATTATTTCATTCTCAATTATGTTATCATATTAATTAAAATAAATTATGATTTAACCTTTATTTTATTAATATTTTTCAACGACTACAAAGCAATATCAAAAGGACATACTCATGTATCCTTCAACAACCTAAGAAATCTCTTTTTTATTTCCTAATATATATACACTTTAAATAAAATGAAATTATTTATAAATGAACAACATTTAAAAACAGACAAATACAATGTATCTTCTCTAGATGTGCAAAGATATTTTGTTACAAAGGGAAAAATATAATAGACACGGGAAAACGTGGTATTATATGTATTGTAATAAGGCTTTGAGTATAGTATGTGATTCAAGCATCTAAGGCTAACTCCAACTGACATGGTTGGCAAGAACACTTCTACCTAGTGTGATCACTACATGTTACATTGAACATTCGGAGATGAAAATTGTGTTGGTTGAGACAGAATGTGTCTGATGTAACCTGGCTGAAAGTTGTTACTTACAGACTGGAGTTCAGGTAGTCCAAATGGATTAAGTTCATTTAATTTTTAATCTAAAAGTGCTTCCTGGGCCTGGAGATGTGAGGAGTCCAAAAAGACCCCTCCTCGTCTGGTGGAAGACTCTATGAAGATGGTGGAGCCTTCCTAGCTCCTAAAATTATTGTACATTCTCATCATTTATTTATTTATATTATCTTTTTTTTAAGTTTACTGATTGTCAATAAAATCATTTCAAATGTCAATGTCTATAAACAGTCTAAAAATCCTGGGGTTGTCTATTGACTCCGTTTTTCTACAGGGCGTTTTCACTGAGTAGATTCAACCATATTATAAAAATATTGAGTCATTTTTTACGATTTTCAATGAAAACTCTACAAAAAGCTATATCTCAGATCATTAGAGGTTATTTGCCTAGTTCATTTTTTCTTATCAATGTAATTAATTTTTGTAATTAAATCTTCATATTTATTATAAAAAGAATGATTTGGTTTTTCTTTGCAAATGACTAAAAAAATGGATGTTACTTCGATTACAAATATATTATTTCGAATTGTACATAACCTTTTTTACTATTTGTAAACAATAGAGAAGCTTTCCTATCTAGATTAATTAAACTTAATTTATGAGAATTGATTTTAAAAAAAATAACTTTACCTATAGTTATTACTCCTTATTTTGGGGTCGGTGGAAGGATGGTCTAAACCATTGGTTTTCGACCGCTACGACCCGGGTTCGATTCCCGCATTGGGCACTTTTTTATGTTTAAAAAATGCTCCAATGGCCCCCGATTCTTGCAAAAGTCCTACCCCACCAGCGAGTGCAATTAACCAAACGGGGCTCTGGCACATTTGTAAGTGCAAAGTCGAACTGCTTTTCACATGTGTAGACATGTGGTGCGCTTACAGTAAAAGCAGTCGCCTACTTCTACCCAGCATGATTTGATAATGGCCTGTACCATGTGTACTAGGGATAAGCAAAACAAAAAACCTCCTTCTTTTTTCTCGTATATTACTCACAAAGGATCGCTTAATATTCATTTTTAATAATTAATCTAATTAATGTATAACGAATCAAAAGTTTTTACGAAGGAGTATCTTTTATTATATTTGTGCAAGCTTTCGAACTTTGCAGTTCTTCCACAGGCATGGATAGTACAAAAATACTACCTCTTTTTTTTTTTAAGTTGTTGAGTGCACCTTCAACTCCTGCTATCAATCTGGGTATGTCGGGCTTGTTGGGAGGAACGTAATGCAACCCTAATGATAACATCCTTTCCTCCTTTTCCGTTAAGGGCATCGAGGTCAAGTTAACTATTCCAGTAGAAGGATTGTGTGGAAAGACCGCGGATTCCGGGAACTGGTATTTCTTTACCCAATAAGACATTTTCGCTTGTTGCCTGCCTGTAAGGATATTTTCTTTGAGTTGGATGTCTCTAGTGATGGATATGATTACTTCGGTGAATTCTGCTATGGAAAGGAGTTGGTGAATGTGAAAGATGAGGCCCTTCACTGTTTTAGAGAGGAATCTGATGTTGGAGTAACATCCCTGGATTCTTGACTCTAGCAGGTCCAACTGAAACTTCTTTGTTGTCTTTTCAGAAAAAGGGTTTCTTACCGGGTCTTTGATTCGGAGGGATGGAGGGATGAATTGGTGGTCTTTGCATATTCGATTGAAGCGCAGGGGACATCTCCATCTTGACAGTTGTGCAGATTTCTTTCTGAGCTCGCGTAGGTAAAAGGAACAAGCAGAATTCGGATGGCTCATGACTGTAAAGGCGACTAAGGCATTAATTTCTACAGGTAAACTCCGTACAATTGGTATAAGTGTATAATGAATCAAAGGTTTTTACGAAGGAGTATCTTTTATTATATTTGTGCAAGCTTTCGAACTTTGCAGTTCTTCCACAGGCATGGATAGTACAAAAATAATACCCTTGGTAGTGGTAGTATTTTTGTACTATCCATGCCTGTGGAAGAACTGCAAAGTTCGAAAGCTTGCACAAATATAATAAAAGATACTCCTTCGTAAAAACTTTTGATTCGTTATACACTTATACCAATTGTACTGAGTTTACCTGTAGAAATCTAATTAATATCAAATTTTATTGTCACATGTAAACTAGATACGTTTTCCAATTCTTTGTCAGGACTAATATATGGTAACTTGATGAGGGAGTAGTAAAACTTGGTTAACTTACTTACACAACTATTAAAGTTATACCTTCTCTTCAAAATAAATTTAAATTATATTATTATAACATATATACAAATATTTTAATGATATATATTGTATTATTACGCCATATGTGTATATAAATAGGCTATACATAGATCAAATTCACAATCTTGGTAGGGTTGGAATATAGTTCCAGATATTGATAACATAACGCCCTCGTCAGCGTAGAGTAAGCCGTATCTACAGAGCGCCATCTGGGCTTCTCAACATTACAGAGTTCTTCTATGAAAATAAAATAGCATTATTCACATAAAAAATAAAATGGCAAAAAGAAAAATATTTACAACATATATATGATATTACCTTTTAATTTAGTTTATTAACATAAAGCAATAAGCGCCATCTATACATATAAAATGAAAGGATTTAGAAGCACGAATGTTTCTTTTATACATAATACAAACTTCTACTACCCTTACTGCGATGAAAGTGGTATGTTCAGTGATGAACCCTCCCGGCGGTTTCGCCAATTTAATCCACCAGACCGCTTCTCAGAGCTCTAATACTGTATTGGACGATTCTGTTTATATATGCTACACTGAAGGATGGAATCTCAGAAATGGTTTTCAATTTTTAGTTTATATTGGCCAAATACTCATTCTTGATTAATAAATAAAAGCTTTTTTTGTCGTTAAGGTACAGCTTACACCACGCTGATGAGGGCGTTATGTTATTAATATCAGAACCTATATTCCAACCCTACCAAGATTGTGAATTTTATCTATGAATAGCCTATCTATATACATATTTATATACATATATGATGTAATAATACAATATATATCATTAAAATATTTGAAAATAGGTTATAATAATATAATTTCACACAAATTATTGATTATTTATAGCTTTGTAAAACTATATTTAAAAATTATCCCGCATGTGTTTCTTTTGAAGGAATAATCGAAATTTAATTTTTAGGAGAAATAACGATTATTTCTAACCTTAGAGATGAAGTATGAAAGGATGATTGTGAAGAGTAATGATAAACAAAAAAATAAAGTGTCCAGGGATGGAAATCAAACCCACAGTATTCCGCTTACCGGGAAGATACTATGTCCTCTATAGTTTTCCGTTTATCATTACTTTTCACAATTCATCCTCTCATACTTTATCCATAAGGTTATAAATAATCGTTATTTCTCCTTAAAAATAAATTTCGATTTTTCGTTCGAAAGAAACACATGCGGAATAATTTTCAAATGTTGTTTTACAATCATAAGCTGCATTATATTGTATTATAATTTATAGCGTTTCAAAATTTTAGATAATATGGCTGTTGCTGTTGTTCAAGACCCCTGCGTTAAATGGGCTATTGTTCTAAACAGGAGGATGTATATTCATAGATATAATATTGCCAATTAACTATATTTAAATATATAAATGGGTATTTAAACCTCTATGAGGAAACAATTATCTAAAACACATTTCATCGCCAAAATTAGCATTTCTACTCATTAACAGCTCTCTGTTAAGAGGACACCTCTCCCTGAAGGACAACCTGGTTCTCTAATTATGTATTCTGTAGAGAGGGTCTACTGTACGTGATTGATACTCGCTCCACATGTTGATGTTCTACTTATTTTATGCATTCTTTTGCTCACAGGTTTTATGCGCTTCAGGTTTCCATACATTCCTATTAAAAAACCTCTTTCTATTTTATTTCTATACACTCAATACGAATTTTGCATATACAATATATGCATGTACTCTTTATATTCTGTCTATTTATATTTCCACATTAAAATTCATTTATCAAACATACATGTATACTACCCGTTTCATGATATTTCAGGATGCCTGAACGACCAGTTTTTTTGTCGTTGAGGTACAGCTTGCACCACCCTGATGAGGGCCAAAATCCCGAAACCGGTCCGTGGTTAGCTTTTCTTGATTAATCAAGAATGGGTATTTGGCCAACTCTGAAATAATTAAAAATCAACGAAAATAGTTGATATTAATTCCGATAGATGGCGCAAGCCATCAGCAACTTTCAGTTTCACGATAAGGAGATGCCTTTTTCATAATACATATATATTGTTACACCAGCTTTTATTTCTACAAGGTCATCGACCTTGATTTCATCCTTCCTGGTGTTATACATGTTTCCTCCGTGCTGGGGATTTCTAATAATTAAAGTAAATAAAAGTAAATAACCAATTAAAGTTATTATGGTTATTTAATTATTGACTTCCTCATAGTTTATTATCCTCAGTATTGTATATAATCCTAGATTAAAAAAAACCTAAACCTATATCAATATGTTTCGGGTTTAACTATCTCTCTAAGAAGGTTATTAAAGCCCATAATCCATAATGATGAAGGAACGCCATTGTAAATTCAAAATTGATTTATCTGATTTATTCCAACTTCCAATAAACCACCACCTTCAGGAGAGACCACTAGTACCCATGTTTATAAACAACTCTACTCACTCTCTCTTCGAGATAGATGACAATCTTCCTTAATGAAAACTAATATAAAAAAATAAAGATTAAAAACAATATCAGTCAAAATAGACAAAATTCTATGCAGCCATGACTGTATTCTAAGAGATATGACTGTATCTAAGAGACTCGTGTTAATGACAAAACCAAACACCAGTTTTATAAATTTCGTAAATTTCAGAATGGAGACCATAGCTTATAACTATAGCTTTCAATAGTTCTCCAAAACGTGTTTTTATCTAATGGAATCTACAAGCGAATCATGAAACCTTCCGAATTTATCGATGAGATGTTAGCTGTAAAGTGGCTGACTAATTCCATGAGCAAAAAATAGAGATAGATTTTTTTCCCGAGAGGATATTGATCTTAAAATGAAAGGCTACCTCTCCTGTTATGGATAATTGTAAATATATATATTATATTTAAATAAAAGATAAGATTTCTGTTGTTTTGGATCATCTTGATGATTATGCTATGGTGGTGCAGTCGTGGTTGAATAATAATCTTGAAAAATATAAAGTCTTGATCAGAGATTCCTTTATTTGAGCCAAGAAATATATACAAAACATAATTTGAGTAAGTACTGCCTGGCCTAAGGCGTAATAATAAATAAAATAAAATATTATTTACATAATTACAAACATGTTTGAGCCGACCCACGGGGAAGAACAACAATGATATTTTATATGGCAATAACATTTTAAATAATATATCAATATAACATTTTAAATAATATATCAATATAACATTTTAAATAATATCTTAATATAACATTTTAAATAATATCTTAATATAACATTTTAAATAATATCTTAATATAACATTTTTAAAAATATCTTAATATAACATTTTAAATAATATATCAATATAACATTTTAAATAATATCTTAATATAACATATATATATATTTTTTATCGTAAAGATAGAGGCTGCCTGGCCGTCATTCATATTTCTTTAAATTAAATATACTCAGGCCAGTATAATTTATAAATATATTTATAAATATATAAATAGAAGCATAGGGCGCCTCTCCCGTCAGAATAAACGTCAAAATGCCCTATGCTTCTATGCATTAATTTCCTCCTTGCAAATTTCCCATCTAAATATATAAATATAAAAATATTTATACTGGCCGAAGTATCTTTGATTTTAAGAATTATATATTTATTATCAATGATAATATTAAGTTAATGTAGCAAACTTGTTTTCAAGAAACATAAGGAATAATAACAAAAAATAACAAAAGACTAAGGATGTAGAATGTGTAAATCATTTTGTAATTTTGTATGAAGTTATAATGCCAACTTAAAATACATTATACTGTTACGTATGTCTGTTATTTTATTTAGATGTAATGTTAGTAATAGATGACAATAAAGGAAATGCTTCAAGTCTCCGTGCCGCCTCCTGTCGTTACTACCGCCACTGCCATCATCGCCAGGCTACTACTGCTGCTGCTACTACTCTTCTGGTAAGTCTCTCGTGTCCCCCCACCAGTGGTAAGGCCGAGAGATACTGCCAGAAGAAGGGAGTTTCCACGGGAGAGGTGGAACTCAGGACGCCTTTGGGTGGCCTGCGGGGAAAAGCCGCAGGGAAGAGCAACGGGAGCCTAAGTAGGTGAACCACGAAGGGAAGAAGCGCGTCGTCGCAAAGAACTGGTGGGGTCAACACGCGACAATACTATAAATAACAGTTATAGCTAATTATCCTAAAATTCCGTTGTTTCGGGAAAACACATGTCCTTTCAAAATAAACGCAAAAACTCGCCTTGAATATACGTTTATGACAGCTTCCACAATCTAACATACTCTGATAGGTGACAAAGTCTCAACACCAGCTCTGGCAATCTCAGACCACCTAGCAGAAAGACCATGGTTCATTACTCCTGATAAATACACTACTTTGTTCTTCATAGGCAAAGGACCCAAGTTTTCTATTTGACTTGAGAGTTATAAATGATCCAACATGCTGTCTAGATGTTGAAACACCATTTTTTGTTGGCTTGTCCTATGACTAACCAAATTGTACTTGCTTACTTTGACATATTGCCGTCTTTCTGTATATACTGAATCTTATGAAAACTTTGGCAAGTTTAGAGCTATTTGTACACAGATTTATAAATCACTACTAATTCATCGTGTAAATAATTAAAGATATATATATATAAATAATTCTAATATAGCACAATGGTCTTCGTGCTTCTGTAATAATTAAAATGAAAAATGGTTTAAGCTTTGACCTCCGTCAATCAATCTGATAGAAAGCCAGATGGTGTAGAGTTTGTGAGCCCATTTTAGACAGAGGCGATTTACCTATATACAAGTATTTTGGAATATATATATAATTGGTCCAGTTATCATACTAGCTAACCATCTTTTTGGCTAATATTGAAGCTTTTATTAATTCTTTGTGGTTTTGATGAAATATAAATCCACCTTGGCCTGTTCACTATCGTATAACTATAATCTCCATTAACACAAAGCAATAGTGCGCCATCTATATATATAAAATAAAAGGATTTAAAAGCACGAATGTCCTTTTTATATACAATACAAACTGGATTGTGTACACACAACAAAGGATTAAATTGGCGAAACCGCTGGGTGGGTTCACCACTGATGAGCCAAGCCCTCCCAATATATTTTTTCATCGCAGTAAGGACAGTAGAAGGATTAAATTGGCGAAACTGCAGGGAGGGTTAACCACTGATGAGCCAAGCCCTCCTAATATATTTTTCATCGCAGTAAGGACAGTAGAAGTTTGTATTGTGTATAAAAGAAACATTCGTGCTTTTAAATCCTTTCATTTTATATATTATCTCCATGTAGACCTGATTGAGAAAAGGATGATGCGGTGGCTTTGCCACCGCACTGATTCTGTTAGCTGATTCAGAAATGGATTTAAGGGATGAAAAATCTATTTTTTCCCCTATTTTGATCGTAAACCTTACTTTCTGTCTTAAAATCTAATGGATTTTATTCGGTATAAGTTCTATTTTTTTACCACCAAGAGTAAGAAGCGGGGGCAGCGTTGCCAAGTAAAAAGCAGACAGGGGCTAATTACCAGTCCGACCACCAGAGGGGGTTAATAAGGAAGGCCTCAGCCTCCATTATTAATTAAATTTGCAATTAGTGATGACAGTTCTTCAGCCTCGGTGGACACCCCGACAACGGCGTTGACATGTCCTGGACAATCTTATCTTTGGTCAGGCATGTCGCATTTCACGCTTGGAGCATCAGTCAAACTGCCTGGTAGATGTTGAGATTTTCCTCTTCGCCTTATCTCTTCATGATAGCATTTCATCTTATACGTATATCTTCATGATAGAATTTCTTATTCCTTATATCTCTTTATTATAGCATTTCTTACTCGCAATATCTCTTCATAATAGCATTTCTTCTTCCCCATATCTCCTCATAATAGCATTTCTTACTCGCAATATCTCTTCATTATAGCATTTCCCCTTCCCCATATATCTTCATGATAGCATTTCCTCTTACCCATATCTCTTCATGATAGCACTTCTTCTTCTCCATATCTCCTCATGATAGCATTTCTTCTTCCCCATATCTCCTCATGATAGCATTTCTTCTTCCCTATATCTCTTCATGATAGCATTTCTTCTTCCCCATATCTCCTCATGATAGCATTTCTTCTTCCCTATATCTCTTCATGATAGCACTTCTTATTCCCCATATCTCTTCATGATAGCATTTCTTCTTCCCTATATCTCTTCATGATAGCACTTCTTTTTCCCCATATCTCTTCATGATAGCACTTCTTCTTCCCCATATCTCCTCATGATAGCATATCTTCTTCCCTATATCTCTTCATGATAACACTTCTTATTCCCCATATCTCTTCATGATAGCATTTCATCTTCGTCATATATCTTCATGATAACATTTCCTTTGTCGACATATCTCTTAATGATAGCATTAGAGAGTAGATTCCAATTATTGATATTCGGTCTGTAGTTGACAATTGGTTTAGTTTTTTATTGGGAATTTTCTACCATGGTTTTTACTATCGCCCGTGTGTTTATATATTCTATTAATGTTCAATTGGTTCAATTTACTTACGGAAAAATTTCCATCAAATGGGGTTGTTATTTAGGGTTTCTCGTAGCATTCAATTATAGAGTTCCCTTCTCTTGAGAGAACCAAAATCTGCTTGATATGTGTTGTTTGTTATAGCGTTTAATTATCTAATTTTGTCCTATTGAAGAAACTAACATGTGTTGGCTATATATTGGTTCTTATCAGAAATTTCCATTATTGCGAGATTCAATGTTCCTATTGATGGATTCATAAATATATGCTGTGATGACAGAAGTTTTGTTATAGAGATTTTTAAAAGAAATTTTACTTATATATACAGTAAAACCTCTTTTTAGCGGACACCCCTTTAGCGAACACCTCTCTATAAAGGACAGTTTTCATTTGCAAAAATACCATTTCAAGAATTTAGCATCACTCTTGAGTAAAGGGAGACCTCTCCCTAAAGGTAACTTTGACTTTGCAATTAGGTGTTGTCCTTTACAGGGAGCTTCTACTGTATATATATACACAACGTATATATATAATCTATAAACAATGTCAATGTTTAAACAAATGAATTCATTTTTATTGAAAAAAGATACTTCGGCCAGTATAAATCTTTTTATTACCTCGACGTTTCGACAAAAAGCTTTTGTACTCGTCAGGAGCAAACAAAAATTTAGTTAGAAAAAAAAAAACGTCGAGGTAATAAAAAGATTTATACTGGCCGAAGTATATTTTATCAAGAACTATGAATGCCGGCCAGGCAGCCTCTATCTTCACGATAAATGAATTCATTTATATAAAAATATATGCACCAAAAGAGATACATATTTTACAAGAAAATAAGACCAAATCCAAATAAATTAAGGGTGTGTGATGTTTGAAACGTCACACACTATATATTTATTTAG
>CP092869.1:590978-647034 GCA_030710605.1 Cordylochernes scorpioides | reverse complement strand
AGTCTGGTAGAAAGGGTAATTCTCCTAATGATTATCGTCCGCTTTCTTTACTAGTGTGTCTAGGTAAGGTCCTGGATAGCCTACTAGCTCAGCGACTGAAGCACTGGCTAGAGAGAAATGAGCTCCTTTCTCTTTCCAACATGGTTTTAGGAAGGGAAGTCCACAACCACAGCTCTGAACGAGGTGTTAGAGGGGGTTGAGATGGGCTTAAATAAGGGTGCTTGGGTTCTTTTCGTGGCCCTGGACATTTATGGCGCGTTCAACTCCATGAGCTGGAACAAGTTGATGAGAAATTTGATGGACATGGGTTGTCCTGATAATTTGTGCAGCTTGATTCGTGACTTCCTGAGGATAGACGGATTAGCCTCAGTTTTGGTGGGCGGAAGTTGGAAAGAAACTGTGCTAGGGGTTGCCTCCAGGGCTCTTGCTGCGGACCTATTCTGTGGAATATCCTGGTAAACACCGTTTTCCAGGAGGAGCTCCATGAGGGAGACAGGCTGGTTCTCTATGCTGACGACCAGTTCCTCATCATTGAGACTGCTTCGAGAGCGAAGGCTGAGAAGTGTGTTGAAACTTCTCTCCAAATTTTCTCGATCTGGGCCCATGACTCTGGCCTTAAGTTCAATGTCTCCAAAACTAAAGCCCTAATCTTTAAGCCTAGGGACATAAGAACTAAAAGGAAACACAAGCCGGCTATCCGGATGGAAGGACGGAGGGTTAGCGTTGGTCAATAGGATGACCATCTTGGGGGTGGTCATTGATGACAAGATGGGTTGGCAATACCAGGCGGAGGAGATGGTGGCGAGAGGCAGGGAGGCGTTGTGCTGGCCTGTCCTGGTTGGCCCTCAACAGGGAGGGGGGGAGAGAAGGAGGGTACTATTTTTAGGAACCTCTGCCTCTCCTGTGTCGAGCCAATCCTGCTATATGATTTCGGGTCTTGGTGGCGCCGAAACAGAGATCAGAAGGTGGCAGCAACTCTAGAGAGAGTGCAGAGGACAGCGGCACTCAGAATCACAGGGGGATATCGCACTACCAGCAGTGAGACCTTTTTGATCCTCGCTGGGCTTATTCCCCTGGGATTGAAACTAGAGGAGGAGACCATCAGACAGAAGATCTGGGAGAAAAGGGAAGATGCCCTGGGACTTTAAGCGGGGGCCCTGGAATCGAAGAGGGACACAAGGAAGCCTCCGCAGTGGTTGCCAAAGTGGAATTGGAGTCCTAGAGGGCCGACAGGGATTGGCACGGAGGTTTTCACTGATGGTAGTAAGTCTGGAACCAATACTGGAGCTGGGGTAGTGATATACACTAATGGAGAGCTGATCTTCCAAGAAGGTTTAGCACTCAGAGTGGACGAATTGGTCTTTTCAGCCGAGCTGGTTGCGATCAGGGTAGCCCTCAGAGTATGTGCCAAAAGAACTTCAGCCGGACCGCCTCTATTCAGATTGTATGTCGGCCCTCGTCGTTATCAATCTGGAGAAAGGGCAACTCGCGTATCAAATAATCCAGGAGCTGGAGATGATGACGCGGGCTCCGGGGGCTCCCTTGGTTTAGGAGACACAGCCTCATCGAAGGTAATGAGTTCGCGACAGGCTCGCTAAGGCAGGATGCTTTAGAGGTAGATCACTGAGGACCCCAGTGACCAAGAAAGAAGTTTATAGGAGGATCAGGGGTCACGTCCAGGACTTATGGTTGGACAGATGGAGGAACAGTGTGAAGGGGAGAGAGGTATTCAATGGGGTAACAACACCCAAGTACCTCTGTAAGGTGATGTCCCACAAACTCATTAGGGTAGTTCGGAACATGGGCTGTCTTCCCAAGTCTCCACAGATTTAAAATTAAGAGAAACCCTGATTGCGTCTATGGAGAAAGGGATGTGAATGCACGCCACTACGTCTTGGATTGTCCAAGGGTAGTGGGTGTGCAGGAAGAGAGAAGGAGGGCGAGGGGGCGCGATCGAGAGTAAGCTGCTGAGAAATCACAGCAAGCTTCTTGAGAAAGCCCACGACGTGGCAGCTGAGCTTTTCCTCAGCTGTGAGTGAACAGAGTCGACCGGGGGCTGCCTCCCCGCGGTCCCTGCTGGACACAGTAGATAGTTTCCTATTTTGCTGTGATTAAAGGCCACCGGTATAGAAATCCTTCAGACACGTTGTCTGGGAGGTGGTGTTTCCAGGTACAATGTCCAAGCACTAGCTTGGATACCGTTACTTGGCTTATGAGTTGAACAGAATAGCAGCGAAGGGCATGCTTCGCATGCCGGCTTGTGGACTGAAAGGTCTGGGTGGCCATCTGCTTCTAGGGTGTACCAACTGTGCTTAGGTGGGATCCTCCAGTTCTTGTTTATTTTGGCTACTGTTTCTATTTCTTTAAAAGTAAGTTTATTTTTCTGTAGCAAGGGTTCTTTTGTGCCTTTTTTCGCTAGCGCATCAGCAGCTTCATTGCCTTCAATGCTAACATGTAAGGGTATCCATTGAAGGTGAATTTTTGAGGTATTGAGAGTTTTTGGAGATAACCAATTATGTTCCTGCTTACTTAGTCTCTAAGTTCCCCTGTGTGACTCAAGTGTTGTATGGCACTTCTACTATGAGTAAGAATCCATATATCATGATGTTTAGTATTTCTGATGGATCTTAAGACTTCATAGATGGCTATAAGTTCTGATCTGAAGATTGAGCAAAAATCTGGGTTTCTTCTGTTCATTTTCTCATTGCCATTTGTGGGTTTAATGAGAGAGCCACTGCCAGTGTGTCCCAACTCGTCTCTGCTACCATCGGTATAGATAGTTATTGCATTTTTAGGAATTTTATTAATTATTTCTAATGATAATTGTTTTAAGTATTCTGGATTTTGGTATTGTTTGTTTAAAGTGGCATTAAAAATAACATTTTGTTAGTGGTTCGCATGTAGATATTTTTTCAGCTAAATAATATTTTTCCACTTTATATTTTAAAAATCCATTTCTTTTGGCCAGGTGGAGAGGGCCTTCTTTTTTTAGTCTTATATTGGGTTCCCAAATAAGTATGTAATTGAAAGTTCTGTGTTTATTTTCATAAATCTTGATTTTTTTTTATATTTTGGCAGATTGTAGCTTATTCTATCCTTTAAGGGCATACTGTCTGCCTCGCAAAGTACAATAGTATTAGGGCAGGTATTTCGAAAACCTGTAATAATTCTAGGTGCATTTAGTTGTATCCTTTCCAGTGTTTTTAGATTTGTTTCAGATGCTGTATCATAGTTTTGATATCCATATTCCAAGATAGGTCTCATTAGAGATG
Source organism: Cordylochernes scorpioides (assembly GCA_030710605.1). Lineage (NCBI taxonomy): Eukaryota > Metazoa > Arthropoda > Arachnida > Pseudoscorpiones > Chernetidae > Cordylochernes > Cordylochernes scorpioides. The sequence continues at coordinate 643,762 of CP092869.1, read as the reverse complement.
TGTAAGTTAATTTTAGTGTTGATGCTTCAGCTCTCCACTCTTCCTGAAATATATTTCAAGATTTTTAGTCGGTCTCTTCCTTTTCTAACAACTCCTTCAATATGTTTACTGGAGTTAATTTCTGGATCCAGGGTGTAGCCGAGATATTTAGGATGTTTATTATATTGCAATTGTTGTTCTTTCAGAATAATATTTGGTCTTATTTTGTATAGTTTCTTATCGGTAGTAAAAAGACAGGTTTCAGATTTATGGGGGTTAAATTCTAATTTATGTTTATTATCAAATTTTTCTAGGTGGAGAATAGTCTTGTTCAAATCTCTTTCAGCTTTTTTCCAGTTAGTGTTGCTGCTCCATAGAATAATGTCATCAGCGAAAAGTCCAATATTGGTTTTATGTGAAAATTTGTCTTCTATGCCTGCAATAAATAGGGTGAAGAGAGTTGGGCTAAAGACTGATCCTTGTGGTAATCCTTGGTACAATTTGAAGGTTTTAGATAGAGTGCCATTATATTTGACCCTGATGTATATATTTTTAAGGGAATCATTTATCCAAGTGATAGCTTTTCCATCAATTTTGAAATGTTTGTATAATTTTGTAATTAACTTGTTTTTCCATACCCCTTATCAAATGCTTGTGTAAGGTCTAAAAAGCAGCTAGGGTGTGGTTAGTTGGCTTTTTGTTTTGTGCATTTTTTACCTTTTGTGTGAAAAATAAGAGTTGGACTATTGTCCCATGTCCTTTCCTAAATCCATATTGTTCTTCTGGTAAGAGATTTCTTGTGTCGGGGTGGTAGGTGAGTCGTCTGAATATAATTTTTTGCCATTAATTTGCAGCAAATATTTGTGAGGGAGATAGGTCGGTAGTTTTTTGGGTCATCAGCAGATTTGTCAAGTTTTTTTAATGGGAATTATTGTTGCATTTTTACAGTCTTGAGGCAATTTTCCAGTTTTCCAGGAGTTATTGAAAATATTAAGAAGTCTTTCTTTGCCAATTTTGCCCAAGTTTGATATCATTCGGCCATGGATTCCATCTGGCCCAGGAGTCTTGTTTAGGTCAGTGTTTTCTAATGCATAAGCTAGCTCTTTCATATTGATTTTTTTCTTGGAAATTATTATGAGTGCTGGTGACATTTTTACAGTCATGAATAATCTTTCGGGTCTTTTTTCAACCTTTATTTTACTACTTATTTGATATGAATTACCTAAAAGATTGGCAGCAATTTTGTCATTAGTTGCTGGTGTACCATCTGTATTCTCAATCATATTTGTGTTTTCAGTTTGTGGCTGGACTCTGCCAATTTGTTTTGCCAAATTCCAAAGTTTTGTATTTGGGTTTCTTGGCTTCAGGTTTTCACAAGTTTGTTTCCATTTTTCCCTTTTCACATTTACGTATAATCTTTTTATTTTTGCAATCACAATGTTCAGTTTAGTTCTACAATTTGTTTGGTTTTGGGTGCACTTTTTTGTAGTTCATTTCTTTTAGTTATAAGTGTTTGAATATTTTTTGCCTGGTGTGTATAATTTGAATCCATTTCTTAATATAACCTCTTGGTATTGAAACTTTAGCTGCTTTAATAATGGTGTTTTCGAAAGATATCATATTAGCCTTTTTGAAGTTCCATATTTTTTCTTAATTGAGCTAATTTTGGTCTTGGTGCTAATTTCTATCAAATTAGGAAAATGATCACTTTCAAAACCTTTTAATATTTGCTATTTGCATTTGTGGAAAATGTCAGGATAGTAAAAACTTATATCAAGGGCTTGCGCAGTATTATAGCTTGTAGGAATGATGGGTAGGATTCCCATCATTTAAGCACATGAGAAGGCATTGTCGTCAAATATGTTTGATAGTATTTTGCCTCTTGGGTTTGGCGTTGAACATCCCCATAGTTGATGTTTGGCATTAAGGTCACCTAAAATAATAGTGTTGTCTGTAAGAAATTGAGCCATTGTTCCATCGTCAATAAATGTATTGTTTGGAGGGTGATACATATTGTATATGTTAATGGCTTTGTTTTGATTGAGGTAGACTTTGATACCTTGGGTTTCGAGGTCTAATGTGTTTGGAATATTAACGGCTATATCCTCATAGTACAAATTATTGATTAAAAATGCTAGGCGACCCCCTTTAACAGCTAAAACAGATGGATCTTCAGACCTTACCCTGAGTAATGGAGGGGCCGGAATTAACATAATACTGCAAGATGAAACGAACATCAAAATCAAAGAAGAAGCAGGACAGATTTCGTCAAACTTCACTTGTGAACTGACAGATATCTGGAAAGCCCTTGATGTATGCCTTAACCAACCATCCCTGCATCAAGCAGAAGGAATTTTAATATATAGCGACTCCATATCCGCTCTAGAAGCAATTCAGAAGGGCAATACTAAAATCACACAGAAAATACACTCGTTACTTACCCAACTGGAACCATTGAAGAATAACTGCATTCTACATTGGATCCCTGCCCATGCTGGGATAGAGGGTAATGAAATGGCATTTGAATTGGCAAAGGAAGCCAGAAAGTTAAGCCAAAGGAAAGAACAAATGTCATTATTTGACGCTGATTCTTTGTCAGAATACAAGATAATTAAACAAAAAAAAAGAAAAGATCAAAATGCAAAATAAACTCTGAGAGAAAAATGACAAAAACTATAACAAGACTTAGAACAAAACACTATAAAGGAATGACAATACATCCAGATGGCACAAGAACCTATAGGGCATGCAACAATTGTCCTGGTGTGGAACTTACACCTACCCACATATTCTCATGCCGCAGCCTTGCAGAAATTTGACATAGACCCAGAGCAGCAGCTTTACACACCGAAGATAGTGGACATTGCTGCTGATGTGATGGAGAGGCATGGTACATCTGAAGGTCTTTTTTGGACACGACAACAACAACGGCATTCCAGAGTAAAATAAATTATCAGAGATAGATACATATTTTTCAAATGAATTAAAATAAATATAATCGATACTGAGTGAGAGTTGAATTAAAAATATTAGAAATTTATTATCTTCGGAAACAACCCGTATCTAAAATATCAATTTTCTTTTTGCTACATGTTTTAATTTGCATTTACCTATTTTACATATCTCTGATTGTATTTGAAAATCGTTAACCAATTCTTCATACTTTTGGCGAAGTGGTGTTTTATTAATTTGTTATTTGATATTATTAGGGTTCTTTCCTGGTATTCAAAAAGGAAAAATACGTGTCGATCAGTTATATTTTTCAATTTATCAAACAATTTGGCCGCTGAATCTCTGATTCTGGTAGAGCGCCATCTGGCGAATAAAATTATAACTAAAATCAATTTCGAATTTTACATTATTTGCCATAAAAAATCCCATTGCATCCTAAACACACTGGTGTTTACCGCATTGCTCTAGCGCGAATATTCGCGGAGTTATTAATTTTTAAAGTTGTGCGGGACTTTTGGATCACCCTGTATATTTGAAAGGTCTTTCTCATCTTAGCGGTGAATCCTCTCAGCGATTTCGTTACTTCAATCTATTACACCGCTTTACTATTGTATTGGATGGTTTGGTTCATGTGGTTTACACTATTATGAATATTTACCAAGGAAAGAGAGAAAATAAATATATGTCGATCATCATTATTAGAAAGAATGAATACTTTTGTGAAATATTTGAAAAATTAAAAAATAACCTACAACTTGACTAAATTTAGGAAAAAAACAATAGTTTACTTTAGAAAAATTAACTATACGCAAGATAGCATAACAATATCGGACTGGAAGCAATTTTACAATAAACTCTTAAATACGGAGACAATACCAGATCATTAACCCCTTACTATGATTGTACAAAAATACAGATAACTGTTCTAAATACACGACTCTGAACTAATTAAACAGATATATTTTTCGGATAAGGTGTAGTAAGGCAACTGGTACCTGAGGAATATTGTCGCGTATATGAGCCTTCAAAACACCTACAACCTCCGCCAATAGATGGCGCTTTCGTCTATTTGCGGTCTGGAAATAATGTGGGAATCGCCGACTGCTGTAGTCCTGTTTCCTGGGGCAAATGTTTGTAAATACACGTTTATATTGGCCCTAGGAGGTAACGTAATGTAGATACCCGTTGAATGTTATTCTAGTTATATGTAATGTGTAGTAGAAATGACAATAAAGAAGGAGGAGTGTTAGAAGTCTTTGTGCCGGTTGCTGTAATGACTCTCTCTCCAGCACCACAGTAACTACTCTTCTGGTAAGTCTCTCATGTCCCCCCACCAGTGGTAAGGCTGAGAGATACTGCTAGAGGAAAGGAGTTCCACTTGAGTGGTGGTTCTCGAAGAGCTGCAGAAGAGAGCAACGGGAGCCCAGGGTAAATGGACCACGAAGGAGGAAGCAGTGTCGTCGCAAAGAACCGGAGGGAACCCGCCAAACAATATATTCAATAAATCCTGAAAAAATATGATTTCACAAATATATTAAGATAATTCTTGTTGAATTGATTTGACGAAACTATGCAAATCATAACCAGAGAAACCTTTTAATGGGTTTACCATTCATATAAATTTCTACAACAAATACAGACTAAAGAGCAACATCAATCTCAAAACATTATAGAACGGTTAGAAGATTGAACTGGCGAAACCAATTTGTGGATTCACAACAGATGAGCCATCTCCTGCCTTTTAAAGAATTTTATTCAATGCAGTAAAATGTCTGTATAAGTAACTTTCAATTATGAAAATTCGAAACTATTATAGACGCGTATGATTCTTTTAAAAATTAAACAATTTCTACACAAAAGAATCATACGCGTCAATAATAATTTCGAATTTTTATTAAAGATGGTGTGCTAATGAATCATAATATAACTTTTTATTGTGTGTATTCGTTTTTTAAAATATTCGATGAAACTTCCTTAAAAGCATATAACAATTCAGTAAAGAGAAACTACAGAGGTTCCACGACGACAGAATAGATCTTACAGTCCCTGCTTTCTCCAGGTTGAAGAAAGCCATCGAAGACGCTACTAGATCATAAACATGATATACAACGATCACTATAGAGCATTAGTATTGGGTATTAATCCATAGTTTTATTATTTTACTGTAGTATGTTTCAATTAGTATTTGGTTATATCTATTTCTCATATTTCCTACTTCTCTATGTATAAAAATGTTATGTATAATTTCATCAAGTAGTTTTTCTTTTGAATTACCTGAAGCAAATTACACATGAAATTATTTTCACAGTAATATAGAATTCATAAAATGAATCCTATATTCGTAAATTAAAAAATAGGTAGGTCAACTATACATATTTCCAACAATATTCAAAGTGGTATCTTCAAAATCATTGGCCAAAAATAAAATAATAGTCAACGATGAAAATAAAATACATGTTTCAAAAAATAAAATATTTGCATTTATATTATATAATATATATGTATATGATCCATTAACGCGATACCTGTTATAAGAAATATAAATTATTTTGACGCATGTATGATTCTTTTTAATAAAACAATTTACTACTGTGCCTTTACTGAAATGATAAAAAAAAATAGGAGAGCCTGGTTCATCAGTGGTGAACCCTTCCATCGGTTTCGTCAGTTTAATCTACCATACCGCTATAATATTGCTTCGGCTGTTTACCTTTCATACTGATATAGAATTTGAAAGGGTGTTTTGAATGACTATGGACATAAGCTTTGAGAACAGTAGTAATATAAATTGTAGAACATTTGAAAATTGTCTAGAGACACTTTTATTTTTCCGTTTATCATTATTACTCTTCACAATTCATCCTTTCATAATTCATTCATAAGGTTAAAAATAATTGTTAGTTCTCTTTGAAGTGAATTTCAATATTTCGTTCAAAAGAAACATATGCGGGATAATTTTCAAATGTCGTTTTACAATTATAAGCCGCATTATATTGTATTATAAATATGAATTTTATTTATAATTATATGTATTTCTACTTTCTTCAAAGCTTATACGCCCTAAATCGTGTATTATTGTGGTATAAAGGAAACTCTTCCTTCAACGTAAAGGTATGGGGAAGGTATTATAATTAAAAACAAGGTCTTAATAGTTTTGATTGTGAGGGAAAAAGTTCTATAGTTTCAGACTAAGCTGTGTATGTAAATATGGGAGGTATTGCGATTTCACCGCCACTCTGTGTTGCGACGACGATCTAAGTTCTATAGAGGGAGTCACTCACCTCTATTCTTGGTCGGCAGGGTTGAAGGTTCAAAATTGTGGTGTCGCTGTTTATAACACTTTTAAAATATACAACAAAAACAGGAGGAAAAATTATATTTATTATAAATTAAGAAAAATAGTGAAGTATTATTTAATTAATTATATATTTAAATATTTACACTAAAAGAATCGGGGATCAGGGCAAATCTTCCCGTTCGAAAGTTGTTTACAGGTTCTTCTGTTATTGTTTTCTTCATTCCAGCCGCTGCATCCACGTAGCTCCCTCCGTTGGCCTCTCATTGGCTGCTTCGAACTCCTTCTTTTCCAAAAGTAGGAAATTTATCAAAAAGATATCATTCTATTGGTTATAAATAGCTTTTTTCATATAATACTGGTTTATTTCAGTCTTTGCCTTTTTTTCGCGTACGAGTAAATATAAAAATTAATACCTTTTATAAAAATTAATATTTACTTGCTTTGCTTAATCTTTTATGAATGATCCTCCAATATTATGTTAATTTCTCTGGCACAATTTTACATATCTGTCTTATTTTCTTACTTTTTGTATATATATATATATATATAGCTGATTGCCTCTAATGTTTTGTCTCGTTTTACACCAGTAGAAGGGTGAATATGCCCGAATGCTTGTGATTTGATATTGTATATTAAAGAAACTCTTTCCTCATCAAGTGGTTCGTTATTAAAGTTTAGAGAAGGAATTATTGATTCAAAATATAAAAATGTTTATTATTATATTTGAAGTAGAAATATCGTTAAATATTAATAGAAATATTCAAAGATATATGGCGCAAAATTAAAAGTGATATACGCCTGTAAATGATGCTTCCTAATATATATATATTCTATCAGTATTGCGGTGAAACACCAACAAGGGCGGGATGTAGTTCCGCAGTCCCCACCAGCTGCTTCACAGAAATTGATGACGTATCTCACCCCATATTAATATTAATTATCCACAAATCCGAATTAATTAGCTTACAGAAAACCTTCCAGTACACGAAGCTGAATAGCAATTCTTCATTATTTAGTGGGAGGTAATGAAATAATTGGGTAAAATTCAATTATTTAGGTGTGAGAGACCGTTATAATTCATACAAATGGTATCACGATGAAATAGAGTTAAACATCACTACAGAAGTGATAATAAAGTTTACAATTTTACTCTATTTTACAGGAAAATCATATTATTTAATTTGAATTGTGATATATGCAACATTGTTAACACTTTATTATGTGAATTTATTTTACATTAATCAAAATTTTAACTATTATAGCCATCAGAATTAGAATATTATAGACAAATACATTTATTAAGAAAAAGGCATCTCCTTATCGTGCAACTGATATTTGCTGATGGCTTGCGCCATCTATCGGAATAAATATCAACTATTCTCGTTTTAGATTTATATTTGAATAATCTAATTAATACAAAGGATTATATTTTCTAATATTATAGACAAATATCTTAATATAATTTTGTTATTGAGTGCGCATTTATATTAAGATAATGAATATTTAATGAGAGAGGGAAAAATATTGAATATATAATTAAGTATTAAGACAAATGTATGCATATATATTTATAAATAGATTCAATTTTTAATATTTCATATGCAGAAATAGTTTTGAATACAAATAAATGTATACGTCTTATAATTATAAAAGTAAAAAAAAAACAGAGGATATGTAATTAGATATAAATATATGCAAATTAAAATAAATGCATATTTGAGGAAATAATTAGCGATATTTATTTTTATTTTTACAAATAAAAGCTTCTTGTTGTTTTTACTGCGATAGAATTTATAGGCATTATATATGTGCAAATAGATATAATTTTAATATATGCATAGGTGCTATATATATGTATTTGTATAGGTGCCAATGATGTAAATGGATGTAAGTGTAAATAGATGAGTGTATTATGTAAAGTTATCAAATAAGAAACCTCTCAAATTACCAGATAAAATAAACTCAACCACGTGAAGTGATCTAGATTTTAAATATATTCTATTAACTGATCTATGGGAAATATTCTGTAAAACTTTTATAAATCTCTAAGAATTAAATATATATAATTTTAATATATCTTGTTGTTGTTGTTTATTATCCCCCTTATGTAAAGATTACACGAATTCCATGAGTTCATGCTCCTCGAGCTGTTTTATGATGAACAGCAGCCTCTCCCAAAGGTTCTGTTTAGTGCATCTAATGCAATGTGTTCTGGAGCTGCAGGTGTCAAGCTACATTTTGGGCAAGTGGGGTAGATATTGTTGTTATTTTCTATCTTCAATGAATTGAGATGGCCTGTTATAAATATCTTGACTATTAGTAATAGAGATATTAAATTCTAATAGACGGCTTAGTTATACTTCTGTAGAAGGAGTGGCTACAAGGCCTGAAAACTTGAGTTAATAAAATATATTTACAAGAAACGTATTCTTGGATACCTTTTATCTATTTGATTGATATTTAATTATTTAAGTATACGTCACCATGATAATATTAGTGGGTAGTTGTCGACTTCCCTTTTACCGTAATTAAACCATATGTATGTTATATAAAAATATTATTTTATTTAAAATTATAATTTTATAGATTCAAATACTCTGCTAAATCGACCGCCAGAGGTCACTCTTCCCCAATAAAATATCGCTGTTGTTTTATCCTAATGGCCGGCTCAAAACATTTGTACATTATGTAAATAATATTTTGTTTACCTTGTTCTACTCGCCTTAAGCCAGGCATTACTTTTTATCAAATTATGTTCTTTTATATATTTATCAGCTCAAATAGAGAAAATCTCTGATCAAAATTATTTTATTATTTTACCTTCAAGATTTTCTTGCCACGACTGCATCACCATTATTATAATCCTCAACATGATCTATTTTCAAGCAGGAAATCTCATTCTATTTTTTATATATAATATGTACACTCATGTAAAAGGCAGTTTGACTTTTGTACTTACAATTGCGCCAGAGTCTTGTATGATTACTTATAACCACTGGTAAGGTTAGACTTCTACAAGATTCAGGAGCATTGAAGCGATTTCTTTCTTAGAAAAAGTACCTGAATGCGGGATTCGATCCCGGTTTGTTTCTGTCGAAATAGAGGGTTTAAACTACTCCTCAACTCTTAATACACTAATGAAAGATATTATATTCCTAAAATATATTAATGTTAGAATAGTTATAGGTTTTAGGTTATAATAGATCAATCATATCATTCAAATGTCTCTATACAGATGGATCATTAGACCTTACCCTGAGTAATGAGGGGCCGGAATTAACATAATACACCTATCTCCCGATTTACACGGTACTTTTTTTACACGTTTTCGCTTTTACACGGTTTTCCAAATAAGTTTTTTTTTGTTTTTATCGCACTATACTAAAATGCGATATTCTACTCTATACTACCTATGTTGAAAAGAATATTAGGAGGCTCTGATTCATGAGGGGGCGAACACCTATTCAGATTTGACAGTTTAATATACACCTATCCCTCGATTTGCACGTTTTTCTCAGGAACGTATCTACCGTGTAAATCGGGGGATATGTGTACTGCAAGATGGAACAAACATCAAAGTCAAAGAAGGAGCAGGAAATATTTCGTCAAAATTATCGCAGAAAATACACTCGTTACTTACCCAACTGGAGCCATTGGAGAAGAACTGCATTCTACAATAGATTCCAGCCCATGTTGGGATCGGGGGTAATGAGATGGCAGATGAATTGGCAAAGGAGCCAGAAAGTTAAGCCAATAGAAAGAAATAATGTCAGTATTTTACGCTGATGCTTTGTCAAAATACAAGATAATTAAACAAAAGATAAAGAAAAGATTAAAATGCGAAATAAAATTTGCGAGAAATATGACAAAAACTATAACAAGACTTAGAACAAAACACTATAAAGGAATGACAATACATCCAGATGGCACAGGAACCTATAGGACATGCAACAACTGTCCTGGTGTGGAACTAACACCTACCCACATATTCTCATGCCCAGCAATGTTCGCAGCCTTGCAGAAAATTGACATAGACCCAGAGCAGCAGCTTTACACACCCAAGATAGTGGACATTACGAATTCTTTGATAAATTGGATGGGAACATCTGCCACTTCCTTGCACACGACAACAACAAATGGCTTACTTGAGAGTGAAATGGTATTCAATTATGGCCGAAATCTGTATCCGATATGTTCTAACAAATTTTAAATTCATAGATACTTAAGGTGACCGCTAATTTAACGACATATCATCTTTGAAAAATAAATATTTAAAAGAGTTTATCTCTGTGGACATTTTAATTCCAATTTTAACTCTAAGTAATTAGTTATGTAGTATATTCAGTAATGGTTAAGCTTTTCACTTGATAGATAACATGCCGCTAATTAGCTATTTTAACTAACCACTCTCACTAACTATAACTTCCTTTATTAAACCTATTAACTAGTAAAAAAAAAAGAAAGACGATGTAAACTATAATCAACTAACATCTTAAACTAATAACAAACAACCGTTAACTAGCTCTGTTACCCAAACTAACCATAAAATTTTAGCACACTAACCAAACTAAATTACCGATAGGGGAAATAATTAATGCAACGAGAAATAAAAAAAAAGAAGAAGAGAAAGGAGGAAAATTGGTTTCTCTCTGGAAACAAGTTTTAAAAGTTTGCACCCCCCCCCCCCCCCCCAACAATCAGTAAAAATCTAATTTGTTTCCAATTAATTTATTTACGATCTTTCCAAATTAGTTGTTCCTTGGCTAATGAAGTAAATTTGTTAATTATTTCTCAGCGCCTTTGATTTAAATGGAATTCTATCCTTGTTGCCATTTATAATCGATTATATCTTTAATTTTTGACAGACGATCTTGTAAAGTTTCGTCTGCTTTTTTTTTATTAAATCGTCTGTATGAAAATAATTTTAAATTAGATTTGGAATTTTAATATTTTTATATTGGAATGTATTTTATCTATTTTTTTATTCATTTATTGTGTTTACATTTATTTTTAGATTTAAAAAAAATGTGTGCTATCTCTTTTGTTATCTCATTGCTTTTATTTTTTATTTAAATTTATGGATGCCAAGATGAATATATGTAAATGATGTTTGGATAATAAAATAAAAATAGTATACCATATATTTTAGCAATTTTATTTTAATTTTAAATACGTATATGGGACTCTTGGGGAACAGTTCCCATGTTTACTAATCTTAATTCAACGTAAAGTATTTTACTATCCATGAAGATATTAGTTTTTTTTTATGTAAACCTTATGTTCTGGCATTAAAATCCTATCAATGTACAAAAAATGGAACTAGAACAGCTCTTGATTTTTAAAAAATAAATTATAAACATATTGCTCCTCCTGTAATAACAAGTATATATATAGGGAGATTTTGGCTCGTCTCAGTCGTAAACTCTTCCAGCAGTTTCGCCAATTTAACCCACACCGCTCTTACATTGCATGCATTCATCTAAACTCATGGACAAATTTTAAAGAAGTAGATTGTATTTATTGCGCCGGTCGTGTTTTTTTTTTTTTTTAAGAAAGCGGTAATTTTGTTCAGACTTGGTTATCTCGTGTGTCTTCAATAAAGGTCACTGTAATATCTTTCAGAGCTATTGTCATAATCCCGATATACATGCTGATAGGTACAACATTCTTTTTTGTCAATGAGTGTATTTACATTTAATGATAATAAGGCAGTGCATAGAAGAAATCCAAAAATAGGAAAATGACTCTTATATGGATATATGTGAGTGTTATTATCAACATTCCAACGAAAAAAAAAGAAGATAAAATAACAAATAAACAAATAAAACACGGAAATGTATTTACATATAATACGTTCATGAATAAGACTATAAAAATAAAATAGACATTTCCTGACTGCTTAAATAAGCTTTTAGATGGCAGAGCGCCTTCTAGTGGAACAGAAATCAACTAAACGTTGATCTAGCCTGTTCTCTGATATTTGGCCATCCAATTTTCTTGATAAATCAAGAAAAGCCATCCACAAACGCGTTTCAAGCTGTTGGCCCTCGTCATATTGGTTCCAGGTGTACCTCTACGACCAAATATTTGTTCCCAAAGGCTTCCTGAGAAATCAAGTAATGAGTATTTAAAACCAAGTTCGCGTAAATACGCTGAAAATAATTTTCAAAAATATAAAAAAAATCAGGTGTTGATATTTAAAATAAAATGGACATATCCTGACCGTTTAGTTTTAATATCAACATCTGTTTTTTTTTCTATTTTTCAAATTATTTTCAGATATAAGACTTTTTAAATAGAGCAATCCATAAATATATCTTTTTTTAAATCTTATAAATTGAAAAAAAATTATTTACCAATATTTCAGTTAGCTAAACGTAAGATTTTTCAATGTATAATATAATTTGTTATAGAAGTTGTTGTACCTTGATAAAGGTTGGCGTTCAGCCAACTAAAATATTGGTAAATAAATTATTATTTATCCAATATATTCATTTTCAATTATAGGACTTAATAAAGGCTTAAAACATTTCATCCTATGTGGAAAAATCTTATTCGAAGAACGGAGATATGGTTCTACTAACCAAACCAACCAGAAACAAGGGAATGAAGAGATATTTGTAGGTTTAGAGAGTTAGGTCTAATGAAGTAATGAGGGAGGGTTTATGTAATCCGTAAATCGACCTTTATTCAAAAAATCATATATATATTGGATCAAAAATTTATTTACAAGTATTTCAGCTCGCTAAACTCCAACCTTTTTTAACGTACGTTGTACCTTGATGAAGGTTGTCGTTCAGCCAACGAAAATATTAGTAACTGAATTATTATTTATCCAATATACAGGGTGATACAAATGTCTTGCACGATTCAAAAAATTAATAACTCTGAGGATATTTTCGCTAGAGCAATGCGGTAAACATCATTGTGTTCATTCTTCTACTTTTGGCGAAATGGTGTTTTACTAATTTATCAATTGATATTATTAGGGTTCTTTTTATAAGGTTTCTATTAGGTATTTAAAAAAGGAAAACTACGTGTCGATCAGTTATATTTTTCAATTTTTCAAACAATTGGCCGATGAATCTCTGATTCTGGTAGAGCGCCATCTAGCGAATAAAACTGTAACTGAAATCAATTTCGAAATTTTCATTATTTGCCATAAAAAATTCCCATTGCATCCTGAACACAATGGTATTTACCACATTGATCTAGCGCAAATATTCGCAGAGTAATTAATTTATAAAGTTCTGCAAGACTTTTGGATCACCATGTATGCCTTTTTAATTAAAAAATATAAGGCACAATAAAGTCTTAAGACATCTAGTTCTAAGTATAAAATCATTATTCGAAGAATTATGGTTCTAATAACCAACCAACCAGAAAGGTAAACAAGCTATTATACGTTTTTGTACCTTGAAAAAGGTTGGTGTTTCAGCTAACTGATATATATATATAAAATAATATATTTACTAATAGATATATATATATATATATATATTAGTAAATATATTATTTTTGATCCAATATATGTCTTTTTAAATAAAAATAAAAAAACTTTATTTAGACATCTCTTCTATGCAATTAATACTTTTCTAAAGAACGGAGATTCCAACTAACCAGAAAGGTAAATAAGAGAATGAAGTGTTATAGGTAGGTTTAGATAGTTAGGCCTAATGAGGGAGGGTTTATGCAATCCGTAAATCGATCTTTATTTAAAAAATCATATATATATATAAAATCAAAAATAATATATTTACTAATATTTCAGTTCGCTGAATGCCAACCTTTTTCAAGCCAACTAGGTATGTTGTACTTTGAAAAAGGTTGGCGTTCAGCCAACTAAAATATTGGTAAATAAATTATTATTTATCCAATATATTCCTTTTCAATTATAAGACTCAATAAAGGCTTAAGACATCTCGTCCTATGTGGAAAAATCTTATTCGAAGAACGGAGATATGGTTCTACTAACCAAACCAACCAGAAAGGTAAACAAGAGAATGAAGAGTTATAGGTAGGTTTAGAGAGTTAGGCCTAATGAAGATATGAGGGAGGGGGGATAGGGATTACTGAGGGTTTATGTATTGTTGGATATTGAATCTCACATTTCTTTTCCTTCAGACAGCCATTGTTGTCAAGCTTCCTTCTTCATCTCTATACAACCCTTCTTCAATATGTTCCTTCAATAACTGAACTCTATGAGATTGTTCAATAGACAATTGATGCTGGAATGGTATCATTTGTTAATAACAATTACAATTATTTTATTTCCAAAGCGTTATATCCCGCTACTTGCGTCAAAACAAGGAGAAATGTTTATTTACATAAGTTATTTACATTATTCAACACATGAAAACATTAGAGATCCAGAATTTGTAGAAGGTTTAGAATGTACTTACAAAATGAAATTAACTTTAAATATGATTTTTTATCGGATATCAAATCGTTAATTTCTTCAAATTAAAGATACAAGTACTTCGTCCAAGTAAATCTTTGTATTACTCGACGTTTCAGCAAAATTCTTTTGTCTTCTTCAGGAGCAAACAAATATTGAAAATTATTAAGTTGTTAACGTGATAATCCTGTTGAAAGACTGACACAAGTCCGAAAGCTTGAAAATAAAAATTTACCTAAGAAACTTAACCCCGGAAGCTTCATTTATTTCATGAAAATATTGAAACATTTGGTAAGGCGTTAAAAATTATTCTAAGGCTGTAATGGCGTTCTCATGCGATATTTCAAATTTTGCACAAGCACAAGTCAAAAAAATTTTAATTCTTGTTTGCTCCTGACGAGGACAAAAGATTTTTGTCGAAACGTCGAGATAATAAAAAGATTTACTGGCCGAAGTATCTTTAATTTGAAGAACTATGAATGCCGGCCAGGCAGCCTCTATCTTTACGGTAATCAATTGTTAAGTATTTCGACAGCATCGGGATCGAATCCTGTATTGAACAGATTTTTTTTTCTAAATAAGAATGATTTAATTACAAGAGAATGAATCGCCAGACATCATCTTGAAGAAGGAATAAAAGTTAACGGCGACGTGTTTATTTTATTAATGTTGTAAATTCGGCAAGCTTTCTGATGGTTTTCTGCCTTTCCCTGCATCATAAGGTAGTCATCCTTTTCTTAGAACAAATTTGTTTACATAGATAAAGAGGAAAGAATTTTGTATAATAATCATTTATTTCATTAAGAAAGGTTCTAATTATGTAAATATTTACCTGTATATAAATATTATCTTTCAGTTTCTTGAAAAGTTGCCTGTCGAAGGACGTCAAAGTCCGAAAGCTTGCTGAATTTACAGCATTAATAAACGTAACATGTCGCCGTTAACTTTTGTTCCTTCTTCAAGAATGCTTTAATGACTTCAGATTCTTGTTAAAATCCAAACTTATCAGTGAGGGTAAGTATCTAAACGGAGATATGACACAGTTATAAGTTCAAATGTCTAAATGCTATCTATATGCGTAGACCTGTTGTGTATTTATAGGTAAGGAAGTCACTAAATATCCACCATGATTATCATGGCCTATACTATGTATACTTGAGATAGGTACATTTACAAAAATGAGTTAGGGTTTTGTTGGTATGGGTTCAAATCCTATTCTTCACAGTCATTATACTCATGGAAAAATACTTGAGAAATCTGTATCTTTTAGAATATATGTCGGGATTAAGACAATTTCTCTGAAAGAGCTATTTGATACATGGTGACATTTATTGAAAACTACGAGATAACCAAGTATGAAACAAATTGCCTCTGTCTCCTTAGAAAATCAGACGACCGGCAATATAGAATACTTTCCAATTCCTTAGTTTTTGGCCATGAATGTACACACATTCTATATACAGTAACGAGCGTCATGGTCTCTGTCACGGTTTGCTTTTTTTTTTGGAATGGCGCCCTCCTATTGGTCGGCTACGATCACGCCACCTTTGCCCCCCCCCCCCCATTTCTGTAACTATTGTGTTGGAGCGGGTCGCTCCTTAAATAAATGCATATATTAGTTAATAACCAAATGGAATCCTCTCTTTCTTTTTCCCAGTAAGAGACGCCTACGGAAGCCAACTGTACATAGACAGATAAAGCACATAGGCTATAGTTATTAACAAAAATATGCATTTATTTAAGGCTCCAATTTATAATTGTAACAAATAGTATTTGAATCAAAACATTCAATCGGGTAAAACACGGGCGTTGCCCGGGTCATTCGGCTAGTATCAAATAACCATAATGTTCTTGATTCAAGTTTCAAATCTGAAAGGTTATTGTAAATCCTTAAACAATTAAAAGAAAGCATTTCCTATGTAGTCTCATCTATTCTATAGCTTCTTCACAATCTACACGATATTTACATTTTCTTATTAACCTATTTATACAATGTTCAAAACGAGTAGGTTTTAACATTACTATTTATATTTACATATCAACTATGTAGAATCTATTTACATCTACGTGAATATGGCGCTATCTCTAGGTTACTCCCTGTAATTAAAAAGGAGCTTTGTGCCGAAGCATTTGTTGAAAAAATAGGAAGGAGAAGGCCGGGAATCGGCTTTAAAGATAGAAAGTTTTATTAAGTTATGCTCTAATTTTACATAAAGTTAAAGCACAACACAGCTTGCTTTACATACTCCACCTCGACAATGGTAGAAATAATTTATATACATGGCGGTCAACTGGTCAAAAACAAATAAAAGAAGAGTAGAATGTTGAAATTGATTATTCCAACAGCATTCTCGTCAGAAATTTTAAGAAATTCTATGCCACAATGTAATAATGATTCATATAATAAATTAAAACATCAATTATTTTACAATTTTCAAATAAACTAAACATTCTACTGTGCTTACGGCGATGAAAAGATATTAGAAATGCGTGGCTCATCAGTGGTAAAACCCTTCTAGCTGTTTAGCCAATATCAATCTATCAGAATGTTCTCTGATTGTATTGAGTTATTTATCTGGCACTATAGACTGGAATTGTTGGTATTTAAACAAACTATGGACATTATGTGGAGATCCTATACAGCATACATATACCTTCACTCTAAAAGCTTCATATAATCTGATCACTTTTAAAGAAATATAATTTACCGGGTCTATTAGTATGAAACGCGAAAATTTTCAGTGAATTCAAAGGTTCACCAATTCCATACAACGGTGGGCTTCAGTGGCACTTTTCTTCCAGTTGAAGGCGAACAACAAAACTTCCCGCAAATGGGCACTTTTTGGCTCGGAAATCACCATTTTCCACGGGCTCCAGAAATTTTCCACGATTTGAATTTTTCTAAAACTCCACGCATGCTGATGCCACGTGAGTCAAAAAAACAAAATGCCTTCAACAGCGCCACCGTCGGCTCAAATAAAGTTGCACAGCGCCCTCTGGCAGCCATTTTCGCGTTTCATACTAATAGACCTGGTAATTGTATATTAGCCAATGCTAAACTCAATATCGTTATATTTAAGAATTTAAGAATTATTTTACGATGTTGATTTTATTAATTAAAATAAAAAAGGATATTTGTTTATTTCTATATGTAAAAGAGAAACATCGCAAATTGGTATTGTTAAATGAGCTTCGGTGGTTCTAACAATTCACTCTTTGAACTCAAACTTTGGGTATAGTTGGAGTCTTCCTTATGAAGTTAGCAGAAACCCCAGGATCTAAACAACTACCTTTCAGTCAACTAATCTTACACACAACTCTACTAACACACACACTTTATTTCCCAATCACAATATATATACATTCATAAACAATACTTAAAATTATACCGCATAAGTTTCTTTTCTATGAAAAATCAATATTTATTTTAAAGAGAAATATTTACTATTTCTAACTTTTTTTTTTTGAATGAAGTATGAGAGGGTGAAAATATAATGAGTAATGGCGAACGGGAAAAATAAAAGTGTCCAGGGGCGGGAATCGAACCCACATCCTTTATAATATATACATTCTATTTATAAACGTGACCAGATATTGTTGGTTAAATATATATACAAAATATATATATACAAAATATATACACAGATTAATTTATAATCAGAAAAACTCCCAACACACAAAAACATAGGTATGAAATATATTCACAAATAAATATATTTAATCAATAAAATAAAAATATTTGCAAAAAGGTTTTCTTCATTTAAAATAGCAAGTTTTCACACAGTGGCTCTATATCAAAGTAATGAGTATGCAAAGGCGTACATGGAATATACTATTGTATGTAAATATTAACCTGATAAAATACACTGCTTGAAAATTTGCCCTTTTACAAATTTAAAAAGGAAATTGTTTTCGTATATTTTTAAATTTGTTTAATCCCAAAGAAATTCAAGGTAGTGAAACCGTACGATAACTTTTAAAAATTTTCTATTTTTGCTATATTTCCTAGAGAAAAATATGTGGTCTTGAAAGGCTTTTGAAAAATTCATATATATAAAATGAAAGGATTTAAAAGGACGAATGTTTCTTTTATACATAATACAAACTTCTACTGCCCTTACTGCGATGAAAAAATATATTGGGAGGGCTTGGCTCATCAGTGGTGAACCCTCCCAGCGGTTTCGCCAATTTAATCCACCAGACCGCTTCTCATAGCTCTAATACTGTATTGGACGATTCTGCTTATATACGCAGCACTGAAGGATGGAATCTCAGAAATGGTTTTCAAGAAAACTATGGACATAAGCTTATAGGACAGTAGAATTACATTCAAATAATGTGTTAATAATGTGTTAATTTATGCCTAACTGGCCTTGTCTTTATTGTTTGCGGAAAAGCATTGCTCGATGCAAATATTTGAATGTAATTCTACTGTCCTATAAGCTTATGTCCATAGTTTTCTTGAAAACCATTTCTGAGATTCCATCCTTTAGTGCTGCGTATATAAGCAGAATCGTCCAATACAGTATTAGAGCTCTGAGAAGCGGTCTGGTGGATTAAATTGGCGAAACCGCTGGGAGGGTTCACCACTGATGAACCAAGCCCTCCCAATATATTTTTTCATCGCAGTAAGGGCAGTAGAAGTTTGTATTATGTATAAAAGAAACATTCGTGCTTTTAAATCCTTTCATTTTATATATATAGATGGCGCTTTATTGATTTGTGTTATATTCATATATTTTGATATGAAAGGAAAATCATTTTAGAAATATATTCAACGCCATATAAAATATTTACAGAGTAATTAAATATCTATTTATATAAAATTGAATATTTTTATAAAATATATTAAACATAAAGTGTTATTTTATATTATAGGACACATATATGCAAATATTACATTCAAATCAAATATTTTCAAGGAAATTAAATTTGTATTATTGAACACCTTTTTAAACGCAAATAATTCCATAAAAGCCAACTCAAAATCGAATGTGAAAAAAAGTTTGATTTTATATAAAATATTTTCACACGTTTTCTTTAGAAATAGTCCATCAAAATGCATTTATGTAGAATTTATATTTGATATTTCTCAAAGAAAATAAATATATACAGATATGAAGAAAAAATATAGGGCATTTAGTTTAAATAGCTACCGTTCATATTTTTAAATAAATATTTTCTAAAGCTGAAATACTCTGTGAATTTTTCAAATGCAGACGATCAAAACAATCTGTAAAATAATATTTATATTTTATTGAGATTTTAAATCCTTTTTATTTATTACATCAAAAAAGCTTTAAATATTTTTAAATGGATTGAATTATTTATATTAATAATATTTGTATCAGTGAATAATATAATTAGTCAATAAAAATCATTTCGATCGTTTTAAAGCAACCCAATTAGTGATGCTTGAGAAGCACGCCATCTGTTGAGGTTTTACCTAAACAGTTTTTGTATTTTACTTTTTTCTACATCAGCCCCTCTCTCATGTTTAAAACATATTCATTTATTTTTTTCAAAGTCGTAGAACATTTTTTTCTTCTAGCGTGTTCTAAACAGGGTTGCCGGTTTTATTTTTGAAAGTATTTTACTCAATGAGTAGACGAAAAAAAAAGAGTTATAAAAATACAACCTCATTAAACATTTTTTAAATGAAATATTTTGACAGTTTTGTTTTAATAATAATATAAACTTTGTCAGAGTTTATAAAAATGTTTTTAAAGATAATATTATGGAGTTTATTATTTATTTATATTATTATATTACTAGCTGAGTAACCCGGTTCTGCCTGGGTATTACATGAGTGGAAAATTTCCCAAAACGTAAATAACTGATCTAAAAAAAGCCCAAACCTATTAACGAAAAAGGTAATAATTAATGTTGAACCGTTTATAATGATTACCTTTCGTAATCAAATAAAATAATTAAATAAAATAAGTATTAATTCTGTGTTAAATATTTGTATATAATTGATAAAATAATAAAATACCTAAGTTTCAAATATTTCTATGAAAAAATAGTACAGATGTGATATTGTACTGGGATAAGGTGCATAAATTATGAAAAAGTCATCTCCTTATCGTGTAACCTCAGACAATTTCAAAGGTTAATTGGCTGGGGCGGGTACCTCGGGGGTTGGGTGGAAAAGCTGCCATCTACAGAGGGTGTTCACACTTATAGGAAACAAGTTTTATTATAAAATATTAAAAATTAACACCTTATTTGAAATTTTTCAAATGTTCTATTTGAAAGCCTTTTTGTTTATTTACAGTACGGCACCTGATTTTCCACGATAGCAGAAACTTTCTGATCATGGTCATACTCAAAAGATCCCATTCTTCCTTTACCACTTTCCAGAGCTAATCTTACCTATTTGGACATAATTAAAATATATGCAAACAAGATGATATCATACATTTCTAAAAAAGGTATTTATAATATTATTCACGACAAAAATATCAAGTTTTTATTCAAAGCACCTACGGAGAAATGGACAAAAGATTATCACCCTATATCTGTGAGAACTCCTGCAACTGTCAAAAAAGTGAAAAAAATATATTACAAAATAAAATCCTATGCCACAAAGAGATATAGCCAAATTAATAGGAACAACAGTGTAAACAATAAATAAAATAATAAATAAAGATTTAGGCCTAAAAGCTACAAAAAAACATGAGGTTCACAAATTGTTTCAGAGCCATATTCGTCAGCCACACACTATCAGCAGATATTTTTATGAAAATTTCTTGGCTGCTGATAGATGAAAATTTATTGTTACATATGACGAAGCATGGGTATATTTAACCGGTTGCGACAGAAAAAAAAGCTATATACTATCAAAAAAGGGTGAAAAAACTAGGCCAATTTGGTTGAAGGAATGTGCCGAAATTTACCCCAAAGGATTTATGGTGGCATACGGTATATCATATGAAGGAAAATTAAAAATAAGAAAAGTTGAAAGAAATGCCAAAATAAACTCGGAGTACTATCAAAACAACATTTTAGAACCTATATTTTTAAATGATATTCCCTCTATCTATGGAAAACAGAGCAACAAAGTCTGGTTTCACCATGATAACGCCACAAGTCATACCTCATCTTCAACCTAAGCTTATTTGGAAGATCTAAGGCAAATAACAGGAATCAACACTATTCCAAAGAACAGAACCCCTGTAAAATCTCCTGATTTAGCCCCGATGGATTTTTGCATTTTTGGGTGCCTTTAAAGAGCACTTGGAAAGAGACAGGAAGAATGGGATCTTTTGAGTATGACCATGACCATCTATTACTTTACCTGTAAACAGTTTGATGCACGCCCGCGAGATGCCAATAACAAAGTTTTTCAATTATTTGGTATAAATATTATTAAGAGATTTTAAATAGAGTATTAGTCTCCGTTGAAGAGGAGTATATTTCCTCGAAAACTTGCAAATTCAAAATTAATTTTTTTACCTGATTCTCTTTTTTCCTTTTTCAAATAATTTCTGGATAACTCTTGCTCATATAACTACTTATAACATATACATATATATACATATTATATATATTATATTATATATATTATATATATATATTATATATATTATATATATATATTATATATATTATATATATACATATACATATACATATATTTGTGATTTAATTTCAAGTAAGGACACATATATAAAATTTAATTTCCTTTGTAAATATATTTTGGATTTCATTAAGAAAAATGGTCTTTGATGTAACGATCTCAAGGAAATATTGGACATATCTTGTGGTTGTAAACAATATACAGTGGACCCTCGGTTTACGAGCACCTTGGAGTACGAGCTTTTCGCAGTACGAGCAAAATTTTTTGAAAAATTTTACCTCGGATTACGAGTGAAATTTCGCATTACGAGCAACTCGTGATGGTTGCCCCTCTTCTCCATTTCCACCTTTAGCGGCGGGATGAGGGCATTTTTTTATAATAAATATTATTTTATTTATGGATTGTTATTAATCATTATAATATAAGTACAGTATATATATTTAATACATACTATAATGTATATATTCAAATCGAAAATCAACGTAATTTACAAAATACCTTGTAACAATTGCCAAGCTAATTATATAGGGGAAACCAGCAAACCACTCAAAGATCGTATAAATCAACACAAATCAGGACTAAGGAATTACAACCCACTATCTCTCCTTGTTGATCATGCACTAAAAAACAACCACACTCCGGATTTCGAAAATACAGCTATTTTATACCAGAACATTAAAGAAAAACACTGCCGATTGTTCTTAGAAAGCTGGGCCTCTGTAGAAGACAAAGAAAGCATAAATAGGAAAATTGATTTACCAGACATCTACACACCATTTAGATCTTCTTAATATTTTTGTCTAATTATTTTAATTTCAATTAGTTAATTTTTATTTTTAATTGACTTATTATGTACTATTTTAAAGGGAGAGGTGCCGTTTTTTAAATTTCATAACTTTGCTTTTTTATTTTTTATTTTTTTGCTTTAACTTTACTTTATATTTTGTTGTAATACCCGCGATTTCTTAAATTATATTTTCACACATTAGTAATTACCTGTAATTAATACATACCACTTGTTTAATTATTTTTACATTTATCGCTTCAAAACGCAAATGTATTGATACATTAAATATATAACATTTTACATGCAATAATTTAAACTTTTTAGTTTTCATTTTTAAATCATTTTCTCATTTATTCATCCTAAATTGTTTTAACTTCCATTTTAATGCATTTTTATAAAATATTTTTTACTTATTTTTAAATCGATCTCCTAAATTTTTAAATGAATTTTTTAATACCCACATTTTTAAAACTTTTTATAAGGTTCTTACAGTTTATTGTTTAAATCATTTTAAATTTATTTTCAAATGTTTTAATAGATACATACATTTTTTACATTTATCTCTTTATGAGTTATTAATGAATTATTTTTATGTACTTATTACAATTTTTTTTAAATATAAGATAGAACTTTTTTTCCTTTTATTTTTAAAGATATTTTACATTTTTAGTTGCATTTTTTATTTTTTATAATAATTTTTTCATGCACAAATTTCTCCCACCTACTCTGTATTTTAATTGATTTCAACTGTGATATTATAACACTATGCGGCGCTGAGTTTGTGTATACAAAAATGTAATGCCTCGATAAAGGTTGGCGTTCAGCCAGCCGAAATATTGGCAAAATAAATATTTTTTCAAATCCAATATATGCCTTTTATTATCTAATGAATTAAGTATGGATTGCTCTATTTTCAAAACGATTTTAACCAGTTTTGGTACCGACGCGCTTCGCCTAGCCAGAACAATGGAAAGGCTTAGACTTTCTATCAACAGTTGGAAATTACACTTGCATTTTAATCACCAGTGCCTCGCCGCAAGCATAATTCCACCTTCTTTAATTTTAAAAGATCCTGTCCGCACAAATTATTCTAGAAAAATATTATTTAAAACAGGTAAGAAACTTTTAAATGCTAGAATAAAAAATTGTCATTATAATTTAAACAAATTACAAATAAATATTGATCAATTAATTCCTAAACTAAAAGGAATTTTAAATGATGAAGTATTTGACAAATTTTATAAGTGCTTAGATATCAAATGTCAAAATAAAGCCACTGCTATTCGCAACATTCAATCAAAAAAATTAAACACTTGGCAACAAAAAACACAACCCCAATCTCACCAAAATACTGTTA
This sequence comes from Cordylochernes scorpioides, assembly GCA_030710605.1. Taxonomy (NCBI): domain Eukaryota; kingdom Metazoa; phylum Arthropoda; class Arachnida; order Pseudoscorpiones; family Chernetidae; genus Cordylochernes; species Cordylochernes scorpioides. The sequence goes on along the minus strand of CP092869.1, from coordinate 619,409 downwards.
TTAATCTTTCTAATCAATCAATTACACCCGAAATTAAGACACTTCTATCAAAGGGCTTAAACTTCGTACCTTCCAAAAAAATTGATATTCCTAAAACTCTAGCTGCTATAGAAAATTCGATAAAACAATTACCAGATAATAATAAGGCTAAAATTAGAACAGAAGTTACTCCTATTATCAAAAATTTAGAACGAAAAAACAAGACTAATTTAAATCAAGGAGAAAGACAAGCCATTAGATCGTTAAAGCAAAATAAAGATATTGTTATCACACCCTCTGATAAAGGAAGAAATACAGTAATTATGAACACTACAGATTACAACACTAAGGTAGAAGAGTTACTTCAAGATAAAGAAATTTATGAACCTTTAACAAAAAACCCTTCACCTAATTTTACTAAAGATTTTAATAAAAAACTTAATAAAATCATACGTTCACATAAATTAGACAAAAAAACTTTTGAAAATTTAAAGGCTGAGGACAAAAATTTACCAAACTTCTATGGCCTCCCAAAAGTACATAAGCCATACACACCTTTACGTCCGATTGTTTCCTATGCTGGTTCTCCTCTTTACCCCCTCACTAAATTTATTTCATCCATCATCTCTCCCCTCCAGAAATTACTTCCCCACACTGTCCCTAATTCTACAGTAGCTGCAAAAACAATCAGAAACCTTTCAATTTCTAGTAACAGCCGTATGGTATCTTTCGACGTTGAATCACTATACACTTCAATCCCCCACAATGAAGCTATTCTAGCACTCCAAAAATTTACAGAAACCCATCAAAATCTAGATTTCCCTTTCTCCACAGATGCTTTGATTGATTTAATTAAACTTTGTTTGGAACACAATTATTTTAGCCACCAAAATAAATTCTACAGACAAATCAAAGGCTTACCGATGGGAAACCCTATCTCATCGGCTTTAGCAAACATTTTCATGGACCAAATTGATCAAGTTGTCACAGAATCAAAGCAACTCAAAATTATTTTTTGGAAAAGGTACATAGATGATATTTTTTGCATTACAGAATCAGATTTTGTAGTAATTTCAAATTTTTTAAATAATTTAAGACCATTTTTAAAATTTACACATGAAATTGAAAATAATAATTCTCTGGCCTTTTTAGATTTACAGCTCAAAAGAAAATTTAATCAAATAGAAACTAGTATTTTTAGAAAATCAACCCACACAGGTAATTATTTAAATTTCAATTCTTTTGGCCCAGTTCACCATAAAATCGCTGTGGTTAAATCTCTCTCCAAAAGATTAGATACACATTGCTCGTCAAAAATTAATGATATAGTGGAGAGAAATAGAATATTCAGTGAATTAAAAAACAACAATTACCCAAGCAAATTTATCGAAAAACATTTTTATAAACCAAAATCTCCACCTTTAAATAACACCCCTGTTCAATCAAAAAAGATTTTCTGCTCCCTCCCCTACAGCTACGGCTCTGAACGCATCGCCAGAGTCCTAAAGAGATACAACATCACAACCACCTATCAATCTTCTTTAAATTTAAAAAAGGCCCTACGCCATCCAGACACTAAACAAATTAACAAAATGGAAAACAAAATCAACGTAATTTACAAAATACCTTGTAACAATTGCCAAGCTAATTATATAGGGGAAACCAGCAAACCACTCAAAGATCGTATAAATCAACACAAATCAGGACTAAGGAATTACAACCCACTATCTCTCCTTGTTGATCATGCACTAAAAAACAACCACACTCCGGATTTCGAAAATACAGCTATTTTATACCAGAACATTAAAGAAAAACACTGCCGATTGTTCTTAGAAAGCTGGGCCTCTGTAGAAGACAAAGAAAGCATAAATAGGAAAATTGATTTACCAGACATCTACACACCATTTAGATCTTCTTAATATTTTTGTCTAATTATTTTAATTTCAATTAGTTAATTTTTATTTTTAATTGACTTATTATGTACTATTTTAAAGGGAGAGGTGCCGTTTTTTAAATTTCATAACTTTGCTTTTTTATTTTTTATTTTTTTGCTTTAACTTTACTTTATATTTTGTTGTAATACCCGCGATTTCTTAAATTATATTTTCACACATTAGTAATTACCTGTAATTAATACATACCACTTGTTTAATTATTTTTACATTTATCGCTTCAAAACGCAAATGTATTGATACATTAAATATATAACATTTTACATGCAATAATTTAAACTTTTTAGTTTTCATTTTTAAATCATTTTCTCATTTATTCATCCTAAATTGTTTTAACTTCCATTTTAATGCATTTTTATAAAATATTTTTTACTTATTTTTAAATCGATCTCCTAAATTTTTAAATGAATTTTTTAATACCCACATTTTTAAAACTTTTTATAAGGTTCTTACAGTTTATTGTTTAAATCATTTTAAATTTATTTTCAAATGTTTTAATAGATACATACATTTTTTACATTTATCTCTTTATGAGTTATTAATGAATTATTTTTATGTACTTATTACAATTTTTTTTAAATATAAGATAGAACTTTTTTTCCTTTTATTTTTAAAGATATTTTACATTTTTAGTTGCATTTTTTATTTTTTATAATAATTTTTTCATGCACAAATTTCTCCCACCTACTCTGTATTTTAATTGATTTCAACTGTGATATTATAACACTATGCGGCGCTGAGTTTGTGTATACAAAAATGTAATGCCTCGATAAAGGTTGGCGTTCAGCCAGCCGAAATATTGGCAAAATAAATATTTTTTCAAATCCAATATATGCCTTTTATTATCTAATATATATATACATGTATATAGTATTTTAAAATTAAAGAAAACTATTTTAATTTTTAAGATAAATTTTTCCATTTGTAAACAAAGGCTCGAAGGTGTTATTAAAATTTAAAAAGTTGCTATTAAAGTTAAAAAGTTTTCTTTAATCTTAAAATACTCTGTATATCATTTTGACTAATTTTAATTCAACGATAAAATTATCTCTCAATGATAAAGAAATAGCTTTTTTTAATTTCTTATTTATTTTTTAGATTATATATGTATTTTCAAAATTTGGTGACAATTTCTACCTCTCTTGCTATAAAAATCCTATAACCACTGCAAAATGGGCCTCGTGAAGAAATATGTTGAAAGAGAATTGGGTAAGAAGAAGGATATTATCACAATGGAGGCAAAGAGGGAAATGATTGAAAAGCACGAACGTGGCATGCGGGTGACAGAAATAGCGAGATTTTATAAGAAGTCGACACCAACGATTTGCACAATATTGAAGAAGAAAAAGGAATTAAGGGAGTTAGATGCAGCAAAAGGAGTCACAAGACTATCAAAACAGCGTCCACGTCTTCTAGAAGAAGTTGAAAAATTGATTCTTGTATGGATAAACGAGAAGCAATTAGCAGGTGATACCATAACCCAGAATTTAATATGTGAAAAGGCAAAGGCCTTGTACGCCGAACTCGGGTGTAAAATACCATGTACATCAATAGAGAACGAAGTACATGCAGACTTCAAAGCCAGCAAGGGGTGGTTCGAAAACTTTAAGAGGAGAAGTGGCATCCATAGTGTCACGAGGCATGGAGAGGGTGCAAGTTCGGATGCTAAAGCAGCTGAGACATTCACTGCCGAGTTCGAGAAGCTCGTTGTTACCGAGTGTTACCTCCCACAGCAAGTTTTTAACTGTGATAAAACAGGACCTTTTTGGAAAAAGATGCCGAAGAGAACCTACATTACAGCCGAAGCGAATACAATGCCCGGTCACAAGCCCATGAAAGACCGTCTCACCCTCTTGCTGTGTGCTAATGCAAGTGGAGATTTGAAAATAAAGCCACTGCTCGTGTATCATTCTGAGAATCCACGGGCTTTCAAGAAACACAAAGTGCAAAAGAGCCAATTGAACGTTTTGTGGAAGTCGAATACTAAGGCTTGGGTCACTCGTTTGTTGTTTGTTGAGTGGATGAACGAAGCATTTGGTCCTGCAGTGAAGAAATACCTTTCGGAAAAAAAACTGCCACTCAGAGCTTTGCTGGTTATGGACAATGCTCCTGCTCATCCACCAAGCCTTAAGGATCACTTACTGGATGAATTCAAGTTTATTGAGGTCAGGTTCCTCCCTCCTAACACCACCCCACTACTGCAGCCTATGGATCAGCAGGTCATTTCCAACTTTAAGAAAATATATATCAAATAACTTTCTCAGAGATGCTTCGAATTAACTGAAGAAACAAACCTTACTCTCCGAGAGTTTTGGCAGAATCATTTCAACATTGTCCACTGCCTTAAGATCATTGATAAAGCATGGAATGGAGTCTCCCAGAGAACTCTCGTTTCTGCTTGGACAAAATTGTGGCCTCACATCGTCCATGCATATGATTTTAAGGGGTTGTCTGGTGAACAGGAGTCACCAATTATCGATGTTATTGTGTCTCTGGGGAAAACTTTAGGACAGGAGGTGAATGAGCCAATCATTCAAGAGCTTGTGGAGGAAGAAGATCAGGAGCTTACCACAAATGAACTGATCGATCTTCATCGCGAGCAACACCAAGAGGTTAAGGAGGTGATCTCGTCTGGGAAAGAGGAGGATGAAAATTCACTGGGATCCCTCCCTTCAGATCAGATTCGGGAAATATGTAAAATGTGGGAAACTGTGCAATTGTTCGTAGCAAAGCACCACCCGAATAAGCCGGCTGCTTTGCGAACGACGGATCAGTTCAACGATAATGCGATGTCGCATTTCCGTGAAATTATCAAAAAGAGGCAGAAGCAACAGTCATTGGACCAGTTCTTCGATAAATTTGAAAGAAAAAAATAAAATGTTATAAAATAACCCTTTTATGCCATTTTTCCCTCAAATAGTGGTTTTTTAACGCAATTGCATCAGCCATCCCAACATTATCTTTTATTTTTGTTTATTTTATCTTTTTTTATACATTTATTTATGCATTATCTTTTTATTTACTTATCACTAGGTTTGAAATTCAGTAACTATCACGTGTAAAATTTTTCTTTCGAATCTTTCATTAAAAATATGATAGCTATGATTTCAAATATTGAATGGAGTACAAGCTTCTCTTATACTTATCACGAAGTGTTTACCGACTCTAATTAAACTAAAATTCATGGAAGAATTGCCCGAGTTTCAATTATTAAAAATAAGAAATTAGTTTCGCACTACGAGCGTTTTGGAGTACGAGCATGGCTCTGGAACGGATTATGCTCGCAAACCGAGGGTCCACTGTATAGATGTATGCGTGTATATGTGTGTATATATTTTTAAATTTAATGATGTAACTGTAAATAAAATTCAAAGAATATCTCTATATGTAAATAATATTTATGAATCTTTCTAAGTCGCTTTCTGTGTATCTTTCCATGTTGAATATTTTTTTTGTTATATTTGTATGTACATTTAGCGCAAGTGTCCCTAGGGGGACATAGCGTTTTGAATTGAAATAAAATAAAAATATATATACTTTTTATTCATTAGAAAATGTTCTTTAAAAGATAAAAATTACGAAGAAATTGTCCATTTCCAATACTAAATCACTCTAATGAGTGTCCCCTCTGTATTAATCCCAAGGTCCAGCTATATCTCACCGACTAATCAGCAAATAAAAGAACGGCGCCAGACCGCACCAATCTATTGACTGCTGAAGTCAACAAAGAAACTCTTTTTTTAAAGAGAGAAATAAAAGTTATCGTAAGGGAACAAAAACAATTTGCAATAGATTCTGGTTTTCTGAGACAATTTTCTAATGATTTCAGATTGGGAAGAAATGGGAGAGAATATCCATAGATCCCAATTTTTCTCCTTTTGTTCCTTAAAACGAGATTTTCTCGGTTGAGCCACCCTGCGAAATCCCTGGTAGTTGTTGATTGGCTGGAGATTTTCAGTTCCCCGGATGTTCTCCCCTTCTTTCCCCTTGCCATAAATATCTATCCAATCAGCTTGCAGCTTCTAGGATATAGGGTTTCTACAATTATGTCGTTGTTGAGTATCATCAATTCTACTTTCGCTATGTATATAATTTATTGATTACATATTAGTTCTTTATTGTATTAATATCGATTCCTTTTTCTCTCTTAACATTTGAAAATAAAATAAAAGCATTAAAAGGATAATTACTACGTTTTATGTTAATAATACATAATGAGTTGTGTGCATACACAATCATCCAATATAGATTGAAATTTTACCGGGAGGATATTGATCTAAAGAGACAAGGGTCGCCTCTCCCGTCAAAATAGACGTCAAAACCAGACGCCATCTATTGACCGTCGCCGCAAACTAGCGGCCTCGGGTCGGTGACAAAGCCACAACACCAGCTTTGGCAAACTTAGACCCCGTGTCGATCTCATGGATTGAAGTCTAACGAGGCCTAGGCCTAACGAAGGCCATTAGCCCGAAACCATGGTCTCTAGGTGGACGCTTTTCAGTTTGCCAAAGCTGGTGTTGTGGCTTTGTCACCAACCCGAGGCCGCTAGTTTGCGGCGACGGTCAATAGATGGCGTCTGGTTTTGACGGGAGAGGCGCCCCTTGTCTCTTTAGACAAACATCCAAGTATAAACTAATTTTATCAAGACGAAAGATTCATACAAATTCACATTCAAAGTATAAAATAATCCCTGAATATAAAATTATCTTGAGAATATAAGAAAACCTTATCATGTTCACAGAGATTTATAGTTACGTTTTGCTGTATTTTGCTTCATACTTGATAGGCAAATTTTTATGTTCCTAGTATACGTCGTACAGGCCATGATATTCATGGTAAGTAGTGGTTAGGGACTGCATTTAAATGCAAACGCACCACATGGTTACATATTTCTTCAAATAGTCATATACCCATAGAGGTTTAGATGTTGAATATTCTATATCACACCGTCATGTATTTCTAGACCCTTCAACTCAATATTCCCATTACGATAGTTTGCTGTTGAGTGTTCTATTGACAAAAAGGTGTTACGGACAAAATGGATATAGATACTAAAGACAATACTGCCGGTCCTCACAACGCTGAACCCGGATCTATGACATACGTGAAGCCTTTTATCATAGTTTTGTGTCATAACCAACAGCCAAGTACACAGTACCTAGTTCTAGGTTTATGGAGCGAACAAGCTATGGTACGAGATGGTTAAGTACCAATCCACATGCACATAGGGATGTCCTTTCAGTCAACATGTAATTGATGATAATTACATCACCAAACCAACACGTAGAACAGGATATCTTTGTCATTATCTCAGGGGTGTAAGCACAGATTTCCCACAGGCTGTCCATAACATAGTACGCAAACTATGGACATAAGCACAGTAGTGTTGTGGATGTCACCAATCAGCTACTAGATGCCTAGCTGTCTCTCTAAACAGTATGAAAAATCCTGAGTTGCCTATTGACTCTGTTTTTCTACAGGACATATTATAACTGAGTAGATTCAACCATATTATTAAAATATTGAGCCAGTTTTTTTACGATTTTAAACGAAATATCTACAAAAAGCCATATCTCAGATCATTATACATTATTTGCCTAGTTCATTTTTCTTATCAATGTAATTAATTTTTGTAATTAAATCTTCATATTTATTATAAAGAAGAAAATGTTAGTTTTTCTTTGCAAATGACTAAAAAAACGGATGCTACTTCGATTACAAATATATTAGTTCAAATTGTACCTTTTTCAATATTTGTAAACAATTGAGAAGCTTTACTATCTAGATTAATTAGACTTAACTTATGGAAATTGATTAAAAAAAATAACTTTACCTATAGTTATTACTCCTTCTTTTGGGGGTCGGTGGAAGGATGGTCTAAAACCATTGGTTTTCGACCGCTACGACCCGGGTTCGATTCCCGCATTGGGCACTTTTTATGTTTTAAAAAAATGCTCCAATGGCCCCCGATTCTTGCAAAAGTCCAACCCCACCAGCGAGTGCAAGTAACCAAACGGGGCTCTGGCACATTTGTAAGTGCAAAGTCGAACTGCTTTTCACATGTGTGGACATGTGGTGCACTTACAGTAAAAGCAGTCGCTAACTACCCTCCATGATTTGATAATGGCCTGTACCACGTGTACTAGGGATAAGCAAAAAAAAAACTCCTTTTTTTCTCGTATATTACTCACAAAGGATCAGTTAATATTCCCTTTTTTAATAATTAATCTAATTTTTTATCATATTTTATTTTGAAATGTAAACTAGATATGTTTTCCAAATTTTCTGTCATGACTAAGATATGGTAACTTGATGAGAGTGTAGTAAAACTTGGTTATATTATTTACATAACTATTAAAGTTATAATATCTCTTCAAAGAAATATACAAAAGATATCAAATATGTATACACCAATACCTCGCTTTGCGTCGTTTCGTTTTGCGTTTTTTTCGAAGTTGCGTCGCTGCTTAATTTTTACTGATTTTCACTGTGCGTCGTTAGATTTTAGAAGTTGCGTTGTTATGGATTCGAGTCTTTAATTTTCTCTTTTGAATTTTTTTTTCCTAAAATATGGCAACACCTTTATTTTGATTGCGTCTTCACATATTTTCACTTTGCGTCGTTTCAATTTGCGTCGTGTTTTTTTTTGGAACGTAACCCCGACGCAAAGCGAGGTATGGGTGTATGTTATAAGACGATATTTTAGAAAAGAAAAAGGGCTGGTGAGGACTATTGACTAGTTTATTTGGTAATCTAAAGTCAGAGTTTTACAAAAATTAAATTGTAATCGAAAATTGAGGCATCTTATATGTAGATTACCTAATTTTAACTAAAAATATGGCCGATTTACATGATGAAAAAAAACAAGCCTAACTCTCTCCCTCAGCCAAAAAACAACAATTAGTCTTTTTATCTACAGAGCGCCATCTGGACTTCTCGACATCACAGAGTTCTTCTATGAAAATAAAATGGCATTATTTACCTAAAAAATAAAATGGCAAAAAGAAAAAATATTTACAACATATATATGATATTACTTTTTAATTTAGTTTATTAACATAAAGCAATAAGCGCCATCTATACATATAAAATGAAAGGATTTAAAAGCACGAATGTTTCTTTTATACATAATACAAACTTCTACTGTCCTTACTGCGATGAAAGTGGTATGTTCAGTGATGAACCCTCCCGGCGGTTTCGCCAATTTAATCCACCAGACCGCTTCTCAGAGCTCTAATACTGTATTGGACGATTCTGTTTATATATGCTACACTGAAGGATGGAATCTCAGAAATGGTTTTCAATTTTTAGTTTATATTGGCCAAATATAATTCTTGATTAATCAATAGAAGCTGTTTTTATCATTAAGGTACAGCTTGCACCACGCTGAGGAAGGCGTTATGTTATTAATATCAGAACCTATATTTCAACCCTACCAAGATTGTGAATTTGATCTATGAATAGCCTATCTATCTATATATAGGTATATATATTTATATATATATACCTATTACTCCATTACATATATGGAGTAATAATACAATATATATCATTAAATCATTCTAAAATATGTTAAAATAATATAATTACACACAAATTATTGATCATTTATAGCTTTGAAAAACGACATTTGAAAATTATCCCGCATGTGTTTCTTTTGAACGAAAAATCGAAATTCATTTCAAGGAGAAATAACGATTATTTCTAACCTTAGGGATGAAGTATGAAAGGATGATTGTGAAGAGTAATGATAAATGGAAAAATAAAGTGTCCAGGGATTGGAACCGAACCCACAGTATTCCGCTTACCGGGAAGATACCATGTCCACTATATTTTTCCGTTTAGCATTACTCTTAAAAATCATCCATTCATACTTCATCCCTAAGGTTATAAATAATCGTTATTTCTCCTTAAAAATAAATTTCGATTTTTCGTTCAAAAGAATCACATACGGGATAATTTTCAAATGTAGTTTTACAATCATAAGCCGCATTATATTGTATAATAATTTATAGCTTTTTAAACCTTTATATGGTTTAAGGCTGTTACTGTTGTTCAATACCCCTGCGTTAAATGGGCTAATATTCTAAACAGGAGGATGTATATTCATAGTTAGAATATACAAAATTAATTATATTTATCTATATGAATGTGTTTTTAAACCTCTATGAGAAAACAATTATCTACAAAGAACAATTTTCATCGCCAAAATTAGCATTTCTACTAATTAACAGCTCTCTGGTAAGAGGACACCTCTCCCTGAAAGACACCCTGGTTCTCTAATTATGTATTCTGTAGAGAGGTTCTGCTGAACGTGATTTATGCTCGCTCCACATGTTGATGTTCTACTTATTTTATGCATTCTTTTGCTCACAGGTTTTATGCGCTTCAGGTTTCCATACATTTCTATTGAAAAAGCTCTTTTTATTTTATTTCTATACACTCAATACGCATTTTGCATATACAATATATGCATGTACTCTTTATATACTGTCTATTTATATTTCCACATTAAAATTCATATATCAAACATACATGTATACTACCCGTTTCATGATATTTCAGGATGCCTGAAGGACCAGTTTTTTTGTCGTTGAGGTACAGCTGGCACCACCCTGATAAGGGCCAAAATCCCGAAACCCGTCCGTGGTTAGCTTTTCTTGATTAATCAAGAATGGGTATTTGGTCAACTCTGAAATAATTAAAAATCAACGAGAATAGTTGATATTAATTTCGATAGATGGCGCAAGCCATCAGCAACTTTCAGTTTCACGATAAGGAGATGCCTTTTTCATAATACATATATATTGTTACACCAGCTTTCATTTCTACAAGGTCATCGACCTTGATTTCATCCTTCCTGGTGTTATACATGTTTCCCCCGAGCGTTGGATTTCTAATAATTAAAGTAAATAAAAGTAAATAACCAATTAAAGTTATTATGGTTATTTAATTATTGACTTCCTCATAGATCATTATCCTCAGTATTGTATATAATCCTAGATTTTTTTAAACCTAAACCTATATCAATATGTTTCGGTTTAAACTAATTCTCTAAGAAAGGGTTATAGAAGACCAAAAAACCCTAATGATAAAGGAACACTGTTATAAATTCAAAATTGATTTACCTGATCTATTCCAACTTCCAATAAGCCCCTACCTATAGGAGAGACCACTAGTACCCATGTTTATAAACAACTCTACTCACTCTCTATTCGAGATAGATGACAATCTTCCCAAATGAAAACTAATATAAAAAAATAAAGATTAAAAACAATATCAGTCAAAATAGACAAAATTCTATGCAGCCATGACTGTATTCTAAGAGATATGACTGTAACTAAGAGACTCGTGTTAATGACAAAGGTAAAAACACCAGTTTTATAAATTTAATAAATTTCAGAATGGAGACCATAGCTTCTAACTATAGCGTTCAATAGTTCTCCAAGACGTGTTTTTATCTAATGGAATCTACAAGCGAATCATGAAACCTTCCGAATTTATCGATGAGTCGTTTAGCTTTAGTGGCTGACTAATTCCATGAGCGAAAAATAGAGATAGATTTTTTTCCCGAGAGGATATTGATCTTAAAATGAAAGGCTACCTCTCCTGTTATGGATAATTGTAAATATATATTATATTTAAATAAAAGATAAGATTTCTGTTGTTTTGGATCATCTTGATGATTATGCTATGGTGGTGCAGTCGTGGTTGAATAATAATCTTGAAAAATATAAAGTATTGATCAGAGATTCCTTTATTTGAGCCAAGAAATATATACAAAACATAATTTGAGTAAGTACTGCCTGGCCTAAGGCGTAATAATAAATAAAATAAAATATTATTTACATAATTACAAACATGTTTGAGCCGACCCACGGGGATTTTTTTATTTATTTCGTCTCAATTTACAGGTGTTACATTCGAGCACAGCTCGCGAGTCACCTTGTCCTGGCTATTTACACATGGCGAGTTGGTGGAGTAGAAGTGGTCCCCCTAGGCCTTGCAGGAGGGCAGCTGTTGGGCGATGAGCTCTTGGCTAAGTGTCAGGGCCGGGTCGTCGGAATCGGGGATTGATATCTCCTTTATTTTGTAGAATATCTTGTATGGTTGGATTATTTGAGTTTTGCATTTGAAAGTATAATTTCTTAACGGAAGTTTGGTACATATCTTCTAGATCGGGTTGGTTCAAGTCCTCCTTCAGTATCTTGTTTGATAGGTTGAATGGAGCTCCTATACTTGTCCGAAGGCAGATTCTCATGAATGCGTTTATCCTATTTTTGTCTGTGGCTGTAATATATTTGCACCAAACTGGGAGTGCGTATGTTACTATCGGGAGGATACAACTTCTGTATAGAGTAAACTTTTGTTTTGTAGTCAATTTGCTTCTATAGTTGAACAGGCTTGATAATGTTATTTTGGCGATTTTTGCTTTCTTTATGATATTTTTGACATGTATGTTGAATTTCAACTTGGAGTCTAAGGTAACTCCAAGATATTTAACGCTGTCAGTCCAGTTAATAGGGCTCTGGTTTACCTTCAGGATGGATTGTGGCTTGAATTTTTTATTGTCTAGTGGAGGAAAAATTATTGCCTGAGACTTTTTTGGGTTGATGTCTAATTTCCAATCATTGCACCATTTGGTTATACTGTTTATGTAATTTTGGAGATGTGTAGTTATTATTCCTATTGATTTGGAGTTTGATAAAATTGCTGCGTCATCTGCGAAAAGTTTTATTTGACATTTTGGATGTGGAGGGAAATCGTTGATGTAGATGTTGAATAGGTAGGGTCCAAGGATAGAGCCTTGAGGGACTCCAATCTGGGTTGGTTTTGCCGTGGTTATATAATTCCCTTGCTTAATTGAAAAGGTTCTGTCCTGGAGATAGTTTTTCAAGAATTTGATAAAATCCCTTGGAAATTGATTTTTTGTTATTTTTGCTATCAAGCCATCATGCCATACTCTATCAAAGGCTTTGGTAAAGTCTAGAAAAACAGCACCTACTGCCTCCTTGTGGGACTTTCTAATTTGGATGTAGTCTAGTACTGTGATTAGCTGGTGGGTTGTGGAGTGTCCTTTTCTGAATCCAAATTGTTGGGGAATGATAAAGTTAATAGAATCCATGTATGACTGCAATCTGCGAAGAACGATTCTCTCGTATACCTTACCGATGGTAGAGAGAAGGCTGATTGGTCTGAGATCTTCAGGTGATTTTACGGGTGATTTTTTTGGAATGGTTATGATAATGGCATGTTTCCATGTCTTCGGGAAGTAGCACAGGTGTAATGCAGCATTGAAGATCCCAGCGAGAAAAACTATCCATTTGATGGGGAGGTTTTTAGTCATTTGCGGCGTAATATTGTCGTGGCCTGGAGCTTTGTGATTACCTAGGTTTTTAATCACTTCCTTGACTTCATTTGGCGTTGTCATTGATAGTATATTCTCTTGGGGATGATGGCAAGTGTTATCTGTTAGGTACGACGGAACCTCATCCTCCGCCTTGGAAAAGTGTTTGGAAAAATGCTCTGAAAGATCATTTCCAATTTCTTTGTCGGTCAGCAAGGTTTTTCCATTTGCGTTTAAACTAGTGATTTTGTCAGTTTTTTTCCTAATGGGTTTTGTTTTTTTCCAGAAGTCTGTTGGGCTCGATTCAAGTTTGCTTAAAAAACTATTCCAATTTTCAGATTTCTCAGCTTCAAGGGCTTGATTTACCTTTCCTTGAAGATTGAGGTAAGTAGCCCTATGAGCTGGATCCCAGGTTGATTGCCATCTTTTCCTAGCTTTATTTTTCTCCCTTATTAAGGCTTTGGTTTTTGGGTTCTTTATTAATTTGGAAGATGAAACTATGGTGTTTTTCGAGTAGCTATTATTAATTTTTTCGTTTAAAATTCCAACTGCTGAATCAATGTCTACTTCAGTTTTCAAGGGGAGTCTGGGGGGCGTGGTGGAGATTAGATCTTGTTGAAAATGAACCCAATTAGTTACTCGGCTGAGCTGGGTTGTGAATTCATCCTTTGGGCAATTCAATTCAAAGATTACAGGGAGATGGTCAGATGATAAATCGTCGGTGGTTCTGGCCTTTGGGGTCCAGGGAATGTTTTTAAGTACAGCGAAGTCTAGGAAATCGGGATTGCCGAGTGGACTGTAATGCGTGGGTGACGAAGGTGCGACAATGTCGAGGCTTTCTCTTTCAGAGAAATTGTGCAGCACGATTCCACTGTTATTTGAAGTCCTTGATCCCCAAAGAGGGTGTTTGGAGTTCCAGTCTCCTGCAACGATTATTGAGTGGTTGTGTTTTATCAGTTGGTTCAAATCTTCTTCCAATAATGGTGCATCAGGCTTCTTATAAATTGCTGTGATTTGCAAGAGGGTTTTTCCATCTGGTTTTATCAAAATTGAAGTATTTTCCAAGTTTAAAGTATGAATCAGCATATTTTTATATTTAAAAAAGGATTTTATAATGATGGCTGTTCCCCCACCCTTTCCTGTAATTCGATCAGTTCTAATGGTTTGATAGTTCCTGAACTTTAGATCAATTGAGGGTTTAAGGTGAGTTTCACTGAGCAGAGCAATGTCAATTGAGTTATCTTCTAAAAAGTGCAATAATTCTTCTTTCTTTGGTCTGATTCCGTTACAATTCCAAGCAATAATTTTAAAAGGTAATTTGCAATTCATTGTAGGTATGTTTTGATTACTTGCATCAATTTTTCACACAGGTCCTTAGTTTCAGAACGAGAAGTTTTTCTTGTCACAACCTCAGCATTGCTTTGGTTTTGTTGTTCTACAATTTTCGGCAGTGTTTCAGAACTTTTTGAAATCGGAAGTGGGTTGTTAGGTTTGTACTGACCAGGGTATCTTGGCTGTTGCTGATGTACTCTTGGAAACTTAGGGCATCCGCGGTAATTGGCTGTGTGCGCTTCTTCGCAGTTTGCACACTTTGGGGGAAGTTGTCTTGACTTTCTTGGGCAGTCCTTCGAATGGTGCTCCTCGGCACACTTGACGCATTTTGGTTTCAGGAAGCAGTTAAGTTGACCGTGCCCGAAACCCTGGCAGTTGAAGCATTGAGTCACACGGTTTGTTGTTCTGAAAGATTCTACTGCAATTTTCTGATAGAGAAGTTCACTTATTCCGTAAATTTTCTTGTTTTGTTCATTTTTCGGTAATTCTATCAGTACTAAATTCATTGGCCTTTTAGTTGATTGTCTATGAAGTCTCTTCACAGAGGTCTCAGTAAAGCCCATTGTTGCAAGTTCTATTGCTATATCTTCAGTCTTGTAGGCTGTTGTCACGCCCTTTAATACTACTTTGAGCGGTTTTTCTTCTTGGAGTCTATAAGAGTAGCCGCCATTGTTTTTTTGAACATATTCCCTGATTTTTTTGAAGTCTGAAATATTTTTGGCCTTGATAATGTGCTTATTTCCTGAGATCGTGCATTGGAATTTATCTGTGCACAGGTCTTTCAGCTCTTGGCAGAGCAACTTCCAGTCTGTTACATTTTCTGCTATTACAGGTGGTATTCTTGGCTTTTTTGCATGTGTGACTTTTGTCCAAGGACCATCTTCATCAATGTCTTCTTCGTTAACCTGAGATGGGGTAGCTGCGGACGTTTCTTGAGGGACTTCAGTTACCTCGTTCATGGAGACATCGTTTTCATTATGCTGTGAGCCAACTTCCATTCTTGGTGTCTTATGGCTACGTGATGTTGAATCTGATGGAGATTCGTGAGTTCGTTTCTTTGTTGAAAGAGTTTCTTCTACTTTGTACTCGATGCCACATCTTTCAAGAATTTTTAAAAGTATGTTGGTTTCGATTATACTGACCTTTTCGCCAGCTGGGCCGATCGTTGATTTGATTACAATAGGCTGCATATTTTTCCTGAAAAAATTAGCGCCTTCTACCCACGGGGAAGAACAACAATGAGATTTTATATGGGAAGCATGACCTCTGGCGGCCGATTTAACAGAATATTTTTATCTATGATATATATTTTTAAATAAAACAATATCTTAATATAACATTTTAAATAATATCTTAATATAACATATATATATTTTTTATCGTAAAGATAGAGGCTGCCTGGCTGGCATTCATATTTCTTTAAATTAAATATACTCAGGCCAGTATAATTTATAAATATATTTATAAATATATAAATAGAAGCATAGGGCGCCTCTCCCGTCAGAATAAACGTCAAAATGCTCTATGCTTCTATTCATTAATTTCCTCCTGGCAAATTTCCCATCTAAATATATAAATATAAAAATATTTATACTGGCCGAAGTATCTTTGATTTTAAGAATTATATATTTATTATCTATGATAATATTGAGTTAATGTAGCAAACTCGTCTTCAAGAAACATAAGGAATAATAATAATAAATAACAAAAGACTAAGGATATCGAATGTGTAAATCTTTTTGTAATTTTGTATGAAGTTATAATGCCAACTTAAAATACATTATACTGTAAATAACAGATATAACTAATTATCAAAAAATCCTTTTTTTGGGGAAAACACATGTCCCTTCAAAATAAACGCAAAAACTCGCCTTGAATATACGTCTATGACAGTCTCCACAATCTAACCTACTCTGATAGGTGACATAATCCCAACACCAGCTTTGGCAATCTCACACTACCCAGCAGTAGACCATGGTTCATTACTCCTGTTAAATACACTACTTTGTTCTTCACAGGCAAAGGACCCAAGTTTTCTCTTTGACTTGAGAGTTGATCCAACGTGTGAATGGTGTCTAGATGTTGAAACACCAGAGTGTTGGCTTGCCCTCTAACTAACCAAATTGTACTTGCTTACTTTGACATAATGTCATCTTTCTGTATATACTCAATCTTATGAACACTTTGGCAAGTTTAGATATTTGTACACAGATTTATAAATCACTACTAAATTATCGTGTAAATAATTAAAGATATATATATGTAAATAATTCTAATATAGCACAATGGTCTTCGTGCTTCTGTAATAATGAAAATGAAAAATGGTTTAAGCTTTGACCTCCGTCAATCAATCTGATAGAAAGCCAGATGGTGTAGAGTTTGTGAGCCCATTTTAGACAGAGGCGATTTACCTATATAAAAGTATTTTGGGGGGAATATATATAGAATTGGTCCAGTTATCATACTATCTAACCATCTTTTTGGTCAATTCTGAAGCTTTATCAGTTCTTTGTGGATAAAATGAAATATAAATCGATCTTGGCCTAACTTAGTTCACTATCGTATAACTATAATCTCCATTAACACAAAGCAATAACACGCCATCTATATACATATAAATGAAAGGATTTAAAAGCACGGATTTTTCTTTTTTATACAATACAAACTGGATTGTGTACACACAACAAAGGATTAAATTGGCGTAACCGCTGGGAAGGTTTACCACTGATGAGCCAAGCCCTCCCAATATATATTTTCATCGCAGTAAGGACAGTAGAAGTTTGTATTGTGTATAAAAGAAACATTCGTGCTTTTAAATCCTTTCATTTTATATATAACTAGCGGACGTACCCGGGTTTTACCCGAGTAAAGGTTTGTCTAACGAATCTCTCGATGAAGTGAACATTTTTTCCCGGTCCCTTGAAAAATACTCGATAAGTTGAATAAAATCAATATTAATTGGTTCTCTCGGTAATTGGAAGTTAAAGGAATAGTATCTTGCCTTGGAATTGTATCATTATTCTTGTCTCAAATAAATTGCCTTGTCATCCTGAATTTTGTCTTTCCTAATTTTCTACATTACAAAATCATCGTATCATCATGATAATATTTAGAGCAGATTGTTGAATTATAACAGATAAATTAGAATATTTATCTTGATTATTTTAAAGCGAAAAGTTATTTCAAATATTTTATTTGCTAGAAACCTTCCCAGTACTAAACTAAATAACTTCCCAAAGTTTCATGGCGTTCCAATGAGTGGTTTGGTCAGGCATAAAGGACAGACACACACACACATACATTCATTTTTATATATATAGATCTCCATGTAGACCTGATTGCGAAAAGAATGATGCGGTGGCTTTGCCACCGCACTGATTCTGTTAGCTGATTCAGAAATGGATTTAAGGGATGAAGAATCTATTTTTTCCCTATTTTGATCGTAAACTTTACTTTCTGTCTTAAAATCTAATGGATTTTATTCGGTATAAGTTCTATTTTTTTACCATCAAGAGTAAGAAGCGGGGGCAGCGTTGCCAAGTAAAAAGCAGACAGGGGCTAATTACCAGTCCGACCACCAGAGGGGGTTAATAAGGAAGGCCTCAGCCTCCATTATTAATTAAATTTGCAATTAGTGATGACAGTTCTTCAGCCTCGGTGGACACCCCGACAACGGCGTTGACATGTCCTGGACAATCTTATCTTTGGTCAGGCATGTCGCATTTCACGCTTGGAGCATCAGTCAAACTGCCTGGTAGATGTTGAGATTTTCCTCTTCGCCTTATCTCTTCATGATAGCATTTCATCTTATACGTATATCTTCATGATCGCATTTCTTATTCCTCATATCTCTTCATTATAGCATTTCTTACTCGCAATATCTCTTCATAATAGCATTTCCTCTTCCCCATACATCTTCATGATAGCATTTCCTCTTCCCCTTATCTCTTCATGATAGCATTTCCTCTTCCCCTTATCTCTTCATGATAGCACTTCTTCCCCATATCTCCTCATGATAGCATTTCTTCTTCCCCATATCTCCTAATGATAGCATTTCTTCTTCCCTATATCTCTTCATGGTAGCATTTCTTCTTCCCCATATCTCCTCATGATAGCATTTCTTCTTCCCTATATCTCTTCATGATAGCATTTCTTCTTCCCCATATCTCCTCATGATAGCACTTCTTCTTCCCCATATCTCCTCATGATAGCATTTCTTCTTCCCTATATCTCTTCATTATAGCATTTCCCCTTCCCCATATATCTTCATGATAGCATTTCCTCTTACCCATATCTCTTCATGATAGCACTTCTTCTTCCCCATATCTCCTCATGATAGCATTTCTTCTTCCCTATATCTCTTCATGATAGCATTTCTTCTTCCCTATATCTCTTCATGATAGCATTTCTTCTTCCCTATATCTCTTCATGATAGCATTTCTTCTTCCCTATATCTCTTCATGATAGCATTTCTTCTTCCCTATATCTCTTCATGATAGCATTTCTTCTTCCCTATATCTCTTCATGATAGCATTTCCTCTTCCCTATATCTCTTCATGATAGCATTTCTTCTTCCCTATATCTCTTCAGGATAGCATTTATTCTTCCCTATATCTCTTCATGATAGCATTTATTCTTCCCTATATCTCTTCATGATAGCATTTATTCTTCCCTATATCTCTTCATGATATTATTTATTATTCATCATATCCCTTCACGTAGCATTTATTTTCGCCTTATCCCTTCATTTTAGCATTAGAGAGTAGATATTACAATTATAGAAATTTAGACAGTAGTTGACGATGGATTTAGGTTTTTATTCGCAATTTTCTACCATGATGTTACTATTGCCCGCGTGTATATGTATTCTATTGATGTTCAATCGATTCAATTTACTTACTGCAAAATATCATCAAATGGATTTGTTATTTAGTGTTTCTTGTTTATAAACATTCAATTATAGAGTTCTCTTCTCTCTTGAGAGAACCAAAATCTGCTTGATATGTGTTGTTTTTTATAGCGTTTAATTAAATAATTTTATTCTCTAGAAGAAACCATGTGTTGGCTATACATTGATTCTTGTCAGAAATTTTCATTATTGCGAGATTCAATCTTCCTATTGAAGAATTCATAAATTGAATTTTTATAAAAAATGTCGTTATAGAGATGTTTTTAAAGTGAGATTCTACTTATATATGCAGTGAAACCTCCCTTTAGCCGACACCCCGCTAGCAGACACCTCTCTATAAAGGACAGTTTTTATTTGCAAAAATGCCATTTCAAAAATTTAGCAACTCTCGAGTAAGAGGACACCTCTCCCTGAAGGATACTTTGACTCTGCAATTAGATGTCCTTTAGAGGAAGGTTCTACTGTATATATATATATATACAACGTATATATACTATCTATCAACAATATCAATTTTTTAAACAAATGAATTCATTTATATGAAAATATATGCACACACACCAAAAGAGATACATATACTAAAAGATAATAAGACTAAATCAAAATATATTAAGGGTATGTGACGTTTCGGTAACAACGCTGTAACCGTAACCTCACACACTATTAATTTATTTGGATTTGGTCTTATTTTATTTTAACTAAAATCTATAATCAAAATAGTGCTTTAATCAAATATCAGACGTTTTAAAATACAATAAAATAATATATATTGATTTTCACGCCGTTAAAATATTTTAATGTAGTGATGACAAATATTTAGATAAAGTCCAATCAATTATACCCTGGTTTCGGGCTATGACCCTCATTATTTTGGCCCAATTACGCCAATAAGAAAATTGAATGTAATGATGAAAAATGAACCACAAAACCATTTTTGACTAATTTATATAAAGTCCAATCTATATACCATGGTTTCGGTCTATGGCCTTCATTCTCTTGGCACGTAATGGCATTTTGTACTGAGGCAATAAACAAAATTCATTGTTTTAATGCTTTTTGAAGGGAAAATAAGAATCACATATTTATTTGACTCCTTTAGAGAGAGAAAATGGTTTCACGGGCTACTAACCAAAGGATAGGATTTTAAAGTCCAAGAATGAATGTAGCAATCAGACAATACACTATAGCAAAGTATCAAGGTGCTGCACGTCACCTAGTATGTTCAAAAAAAGGTTAGATTCCCCAGGCCAAGGAAGATAAGAGAAATTGACTCCCTTAGTTCAACACATAGTCATATTTAAGACGATTAATCCTTTCAATATATTATAATAACGTATAGAATCAATAAGGATAAGTTTCTTTATTTGTAAAATCAATTCGAGCTTTCGGGCGCAAGCAGCCCTTCTACAGGATCACATTATCAGCGCTTTTCTTAGATTTTAACTAAATCACGTGGGCATGTGATCCAACTCACGCTATACAAGACCAAAGCAAAATACCATCTTTATGTGTACACACATGTCTACTTGAAATTATTTCCAATATTCCTGTAGAAGGGCTGCTTGCGCCCGAAAGCTCGAATTGATTTTAAAATAAAGAAACGTATCCTTATTGATTCTATACGTCATTATAACATAGTCATATTATTAAAGGAAGAGGTACGTCTTATCGTATTTGAATACCATCCTTCCGTAGCTTTATGACATAAGAATATCTATTTCTTATATATTAAAACTGAATCATATGCGTCTATAATAGTTTCGAATTTTATAACAGATGGCACGCTAGTGTATCATAATATAATTGTTCTAATAAAAGATCCAATTTGATGTTTACGGAAAAGCGATTGCTCGAAGCATATTATATATTTATATTTATATGTATTATTACTGTCCTCAAAGTTTATATACATAGTAATCTAAAATACCCATTCCAAGAGTCTACCAACAGTATCACTATAAAAGAAAGTTCCAAAAATGTAATACGAGCCTTAAAATGCTTATCAGATAGCATGTAGAAGGCGGAATAATTGTTACCAAAAATGTAATATAACAGCGGTATGGTAGATTAAATTTGCGAAGCCGCTGGGAGGGTTCACCACTGATGAGCCAGGCCCTCCCATTAATTTTTCCATTGCAGTAAGGACAGTATAAATTGTTTAATTTTTAAAAAATAATCATACACGTCTATAATAGTTTCGAATTTTCATAACAGATGGCGCGCTAGTGCATCATAATATAAATGTTCTAATAAAAAACTCAATTTGATATTTGCGGAATATAGTTATAGAATATAATAGTTTCGAATTTTAATAACATATAGCACGCTAATGTATTATAATATTAAAACTATGTTTAAACTTTTTTACAATATTATCTGGGAGAATTGGGAAGTAGTAGAAATTATCCAAAACTTCGGACTTTATTGAATTAGTTGATTTTTGTTCATCATCCTCTACATCCATCATAGTCAAAGATGACATACTTTGGATTGATCTTCTTTGGAAAAGAAAATATTTCGACCGAAAAACCATCCCCTTTTTACTTGAGGAAGAATAGGAAAAAGTAGAAAAACCGTTACTAATGTATGAAATCAGTTAGCTCAGTTGGATGATACCATTGTGGGTTTTATAGATTTCTTAAGAAAAATGATTTTTCAAACTGTTCACTTATCTAATTCCCTGTTAGGAACTATTCAGAAAAAAAAACTATTTTCTTTTCATAAAATGCGATATTAAATTAAGTGAAATGTTAGAATTATATTCTTAAAAAAATATTCTATTCACACACACATTCTATGATATGATCTTTCTTTTTAAAGAATAAAATCTTTTGACCATGGACAATTCGTTTATTTGATTAGGTTTTGAATTGATATATTGAGATGATTTGTTATACCTAAAATATCTTTTGAAATATTTATTTTTATGTGTGTGCGGAATTATTATTTATACTATTTACTGTAATTTGTATAATAAATAAAATTATTTTTTTCAAAACATACAGGGAAATATGGGGTTTTAATACCTATACACACACTCTCTATCTTTTTAGTGGGTCAGGCCAGAGATTACGTTCGCGCTTCTACATCGCGAAGATAGAAATTATCTCAAAAAACATCTCTCGCCTGAACACAAGATTATTCTTGTCGAATTCCTCAACACTTTCATCGAGCATGCTGGAAACATGGATTTCATAATCCACAACGGCCTGTCTGAACTCAAGGCAGTTTTAAGCTCCTGATGAATTCCAGACGTCCCTCCGTCTGTTGTATATATTTCTCCCTATTTTAAAAATGGCTGTAAACCTTCTCCCTACTGTTGACTAGATGTCAATAAACTGTTTTTAATTATCAAAAAAGATTGTCACTCTCTATCTTTCTCTCTCTCTTTATATAACATATTCACCTATCAAATTATCAATTGAATTTAATTTTAAATAATTTGATATAGAAAATTTGAATTATTTTTGAAGCGTATGATGATTATTAATTATTATTATTTTCATATAAAAACAATTTTCTACTGCCCTTACTTCAATGATAAAATAATCAAAGAGCCTGGCTCATCAGTGGTTAACCCTCTCTGCAGTAAGGGCAGTATCATCCCTTATTACCCAGTGAGATACATTTAATAAATGGCTATCATAACATGATTCAAGCTGATGGATAAAATCAATAGCAGGTAATACCAACGCTACATCATCCCTTTAACAACTAATTAAGTTGAAGAATATAAATAGAATTGCAGCTCCATATTGCGATCATAGCTAACTTGGAAGACTTTGTCTCACAGGTGAGAAAGAAATAGAGAAATATACGCATCAAAAATAGTTCAAATTTCTTATAACAGATGGCGTTCTAATCGTATAAATAATTTGATAAATTGATGATAATTTATAATAGAGAAAATATATACACTCATGGACAGAACTTAAGGAAGTTGTACCTTTTAGCATGTATATCGGGATTCAGACAATAACTCTGAAATATATCACAGTGACCTTTATTGAAGACACTCGAGATATCCAATATTCACTCATGGACAATACTTAAGGAAGTTGTACCTTTTAGCATGTATATCGGGATTCAGACAATAACTCTGAAATATATCACAGTGACCTTTATTGAAGACACTCGAGATATCCAATATTCACTCATGGACAATACTTAAGGAAGTTGTACCTTTTAGCATGTATATCGGGATTCAGACAATAACTCTGAAATATATCACAGTGACCTTTATTGAAGACACTCGAGATATCCAATATTCACTCATGGACAATACTTAAGGAAGTTGTACCTTTTAGCATGTATATCGGGATTCAGACAATAACTCTGAAATATATCACAGTGACCTTTATTGAAGACACACGAGATAACCAATATACACTCATAGACAACACTTAAGGAAGTTGTACCTTTCAACATGTATATCGGTATTCAGACAATAACTCTGAAAGATAATACAGTGACCTTTATTGAAGACACACGAGATAACCAATGTACACTCATAGACAACACTTGAGGAAGGTGTACCTTTTAACATGTATATCGGTATTCAGACAATAACTCTTAACGAAATTACTATCTCCTTTATTGGAGACACACCAGATAACCAATACATACTCATACACAAAACTTAAAGAAGTTGTACCTTTTAGCATTTATATCAGGATTCAGACAATAACACTGAAATATATTACAGTGACCTTTATTGAAGACACACGAGATAACCAAGTGTAAACAAAATTTCCTCTGTCTCCCTCAAAAAGACAGACAACCGGAGATATTAAACACTTACCTCTTCCTTAAGTTTTATCCATGAGTGTAGCAATCAGCATTATATGTTCAATTTTATGATTAAATAATCAAACATCTTTTCATCTTGCTAAATATTGCTTAGCCTTGTGCTATCTCTCGGAATATATTTTATATTTATCGTATACTTTTACCTTGAAAAATATATCTAATACATAATAGTGATATATCAGGGAAATTCATTCATGTGTGTGTATTCGTTCCAAGCTGTTGATATTTGTCAGAGTAATGTTCATTCCAAAAAGGAAGAAATCGCCGTGCCTTGATTAATTAACAAAATGTTATTTCATCCTTTAAAATGTATATGTTTGTTATAAAATGATAACAGAAAACAACTGGAAAAATTCATATTTTAAAGTATTATGCGTATTTGAAAGGTATATTTTTGATTGAAAAGCATATTGCGCTCTCTTTGCAATATTATATAAATGTGTAATATAACTTATTTTATAGTTTACTAGCCGAATGACCCGGGCAACGCCCGGGTTTTACCCGATTAAATGTTTTTATTCAAATACTATTCGTTACAATTATAAATTGGCGCCGTGGATGTCACTCTTGTGAAACGTCCCGCTCCAAACTTTGTGTCTGAGAAGCGATATTTTTATAGAAAGATGATCTGGCTTTTGTTTTCTGCTCGAATGAATGTTTTTCTGTTAGAATTTTGTTCCTGCGTACAAAATAATGAACTGGTTTCACCCGTGGTCTCTGCTTTTTGGAATTTTTCCCGATATAATTTTGTATCTGATAATCAAACATGATACAGCAATATCGTCATCATCATTTTCTGACTAAAAATATATAGTTCTAATAATTGATTTATATATTTTTCAAAATAGCCTATCGTCTTCCCCGTATTTTTTTACCTATGTATGGAAATTTTGGTTTGAATTAGTGAACTACTGCGAATTTGTATACCGGACATACAAACCAACAAACAAACAGACAAACATACAAACATTCATTTTTATAAATATAGAACATTTATATATTTAAATATTGACACAAAGACCATAATAAATATGTAAATAGGACGTATATAAAAAAAAGGCATTAGTGTTAGGAAATTGAGATGCCTTTTTTGCGTGATTTGTCGGTAAAATTCAAACTGTTTATTGCAGATCTCTAATTCTATTTAATAATGTATTAATAAATAGCATAAGACATAATGACAGATTCTTTGAAAAATTTTCTATTCAGCGTTTTATAGTTATCTATTATAACAGAACTATTTATAAACGCTGAGTTTGTATTAGTGATGATGTATATTTTTGTTGTGTTATATATTAATGCTTTTCAAACATACACATAAAATGAATTTATAATATGAATAACATTATTAACTCCTGATATGTGTAAATACATTTCTGATGGCTTGCGCCATCTGTAGGAATAAAAATCAACTATTAGTTGGTATTTATTTTGATGATGTAAGCTGATCTGATCTGTTTTGTTTAAAGATAATATATCAATGATCTATTATATTATTACCTTACTCTGTTTTGAATCGAAACAAATCGAACATTTTTCATCCGGATGATTAAAGGCTTTGTTTATAATGTGTATATGTGCAAGAATGGTGAAATAATAAAATAATTTAAGAAGCATAAAAATGGTGTATCTTCCATTTATCTTTAAAGATATCTAAATATATAAAGTGCAATTTCTTATAAAATAACTTTCACTATAAATCTTCAACCTATAATAGAAACATATCATAGACCATCAGAAACCTTATAGTTACACGATCAGGGGTTTATATTCTCAATTTATCAACACGATCACAGTACGATTTATCTTTCGTATTATTTTATCGAAGAACACTTGTTACACAGAAGCTAGTAAAATTTCTAAATGACTGGATTTAGACAATATATCTGGAAAGATGTTATATTTTGCAACAAATAGCATTATTTAACAAATGTAACATTAAGACGCGAATATTTCATTTCACTAATAGATCAACCCTCTACTGTCCTTTCTGCGATGAAAATATATTATGAGGGCTTTATTTATCAGTGGTGAACCCTCCCAGCGGTTCCGCCAATATAATCTACCAGACCGCTTCTTTAGAGCTCTAATACTGTATTGGATCATTCTGCTTTTATATGCTACAATGAAGGATGGAATCTTAGAAATGGTATTTAAGCAAACTATGGACATAAGATTTTAGGGACAGTAGAATTATATTTTCATCGCAGTAAGGATAGTAGATGTTTTGATCCCTTTGTGTAAAGAAACATTCGCATCTTAATGTTTTCATTTTTATATATAGATGGCGTGTTACTGCTTTATATTGCTTTATTGGATACAGAAATATTTCTCTGAAATAAATAATATTTGGTATTGATATGAATAATTATCCTTATATAGCTGTCAGTTTATGAAACGTACCTTTTGAAATTCTATCTTAGTTTGGAAAAAGTTTTGATGCATAGAGAAACATGTATGATAAAGGTGTTATTTTGATTTAAATGATATTTTTCTAATTGTAAATACATAAAACCTAAAGTTCCAATGCTAAAAAATAACCATGAAATAAAGAGAGGTCTAAAATGCTTACGTGTGGTGGTGGTGTCTTATCCATGGAGCAGATCAGATCGGTCCGTACACCCTGATCACAATACCGGCCAACTGAGGTGCCTTAAATGATTGCGTGTGATTAATTGCGTCTCTATGATTAATCAAGACAAAGAGAATTTGGCTCTAATATTCTGGAATAAATGATAATCAATGATGACTTTATATTTTCTCCGATTAATAAAGCATTGAACCATATGAAATTTTATCATATTTTAGATTTAAAAATCAGAAATAAAATATATAATAGGAGAAAAAGTGAGTGGGAAATTGTAAAACGACATTTGATTAATTATCCCCCATGTGTTTCTTTTGAACGAAAAATCAAAATTTATCCCAAAGAGAAATACGATTATTTCTAACCTTATGGATGAGGAATGAAAGGAAGAATTGTGAAGAGTAATGATAAACGGAAAAATAAAAGTGTCCAGGGATGGGAAACAAACCCATAGTGTTACGCTTACCGGGCAGATGCCATGTACACTAGGCTACCCTGGTCATACACTTTTATTTTTCCGTTTATCATTACTCTTCACAATTAAATTAATTCTTTTAAAATTATTTTTAGTGTTGCCTCAATTGAATAATTCTCTAATATCTAGCATATTTTCATACAAAAATATTCCTTAAAACCTTTTTTTTTAATCTGTAAATTGCTTTTCTCGAAAAAAATACACGCAATACTTTACAATTTGATTTCATTTAAATAAATTTGCATACCAACCCTTTGTACATATATCAATTGTGTTGATATATATATATATATATATATATATATATATATATTATCTTTTCATCTAACTAACTTGCATACTAATTCTGTACATATTTAAATATATTTCTTTCTTTTCTTTCAAAATGTTTGTTTATGTTTAAAGTACAAGTGTCCCTAGGGGGACATAGCGCTCTAAGTCGAAATAAAGAAATACCTCATCCATAAGGTTATAAATAATCATTGTTTCTCCTTAGGAACAATTTTGATTATTCGTTCAGAAGAAACACATGCGGGATATTTTATCAAATGTCGTTTTACAATCACAAGCCGCATTATATTATATAAATAGTAAATTGTTCTAGATGGTTACAAAATAACTTTATAGGTACCACACAAAAAGAACAACCTAGCTTATTATATTTACAACAATGAATATTATGTGAAGGTTATTCACTTATTAAAACAAAGGGTTAAATGCGGGATTTGATTCTGGTTCATGGCTGTCGGGAATCGAGGGTGTTACCCACTCGTCAACTTTTTCTTAATAATTTTAATAATGATATTCCATTTAAGCACGTTGTATCGGTTCAAAATCACATTAATAGGTACCGTTCAGAAGAGCAACCTAGTTCATGATAATTGAAACAGTGAATAATATATGTGAAGGTTATTCACATATTAAACAAAACTTTAACGTGGGATTCAATCCCGGTTCATGACTGTCGGGAATCGAGGGTGTTACCTACTCGTCCACCGACTTTGTTAAGCAAGTTGTACTACGAACCGAAACTAGGTTTAC